>OX438977.1:20713856-21313856 GCA_949316085.1 Hypercompe scribonia
TAATTGAAAACGTAGAGTATTTTTCTTAAAATCTAAAAAAAAGTATAGTAATTATATTGGAAGTTGACGATCGGTCTACGATCAAATATAAATTTGAAAGTCAAAGTAGAATCATCTAGAGATAAATATCTGTAATACCATATTTTGGGGTGATGCTGTCATTATTGTGGCTAAATTCTATAAATAAAAATTAAAAATATCATATTTGTTAATGATTTTTAAAATTTATAAAATAATGTTGAGCAAATAAAATTGAAGTAGCAACCCATACTTTACTAGTATTATCGTACTGATTTGATAGTCGTCAAAGATGACATGACTTGACAAGAGAGTACAGAGCACGACAAGAAATGATAAGGTGTGTCAAGGACTTATTGCGGTTTAAACGATATCTTATGGGTTAAAAAATCAGTCAGCCAATCTTGTCTACACTCGAATTTCCAAACCACAAAATAGCAAATCGACAAAAAAACTTCACGAGAAGATTTAAAAATTAACAAATTTCAATGTTTTTAATTTATGATCAATGGTTTAAACAAGTATCTTGACGGATTTGCGCATTCGTAGGCAGCGTGAATGTTTTATTTAGCGTGAATTTAGTGAGTGCATATGTTTGAGCATGCTCGAGTATTTGCCTGCTTTTTAATCGTAAACATTATGAAATAATTATAGTATAAAAAGCAAATAGGACTTAGGACGTAGATGATATTACACCAAAATCTTATATAATCAAACATTAAATAGTCTAACAGTCATTGTTTCAGATGTACATAGTTTATTACTTAATTTCATAAACAAACAGGACGATAAAGATGAGATCTGTTATCATAATATCTACCGAATACTCTATGATGATAGACGGGTGTCAAGTAGCGATAACTGTAAGCCAGCTGTTTGTACACGTATAGAGAAATTACCCAACAAATACAAAAGAGATTATTTCAAAAAATATTAAAATCCTGTCAATAGTTTGCTTGAGTAATTGCATAACATCTTAACCTTGTAACCGTTACCCGAAAGTATATGTTGATTTCCAACAGTGATGAACATCCGATAAAGAACCACTAATATTATTGCAAAATATTGAAGGAACTCGGTTTGAATTGATTAAAAATTTTAGTAGAAATGAATCAGTTTTTAGCAGATTAACAGTTTCATTTTATGTTAAAACTTTTAACAAACATAAACTTAGTAAAATTTCAGTATATTTGAATGTTTTTCAAAATTAGAAAACTAGATGACAGTTCATTTCGACACTTTTCACAAATTAATAAGCTAAATGACATAACATTAGTTGAAGTATTATATGTACAATGTAGACTTCTTAGACAGTTCTTTAAGACCTAAGATTTTAATTTAATTTTAAGGCCATATATGTAAATAAGATATTATAATCTTGCGTAAGCATGAAAATAAAAATGATAACTGATTTTAGCAGACTTTTTCGAAATTTATAACATTTCATTACTTTCAGATGGTTGGGAGCTACACAAATGGAGTCGACACATGCGAGAAAAACGTTCCCATGCTTTGATGAGCCCTATCTAAAGGCTACATTTACTATTACAATTGACCGACCTTCTAGCTACAAAAATTCACTATCCAACATGAAGATGCAAACATCTTTAGAATTGTAAGTTCAAACGAAATTTTTGAATACGCAGAAAGAGATTCCATGCGAAACATTGCATCTTGGCTAGACATGCTTTTGTGTTTTTGGAACTTGTTTTGATATGTACCAACCGTAGGGTTACACTATTATATACATACAACAGGTGTGATAAAATTTCCATATTTCCATTATTTGGGTAGCTAACTTATCTTCACGTTTTAACCAAGTGTTTTGCCACGCAAAGCCAATAAGTGAAAGAAATTGTTATTCTGATTCCGATCTTCAAATCGTGTACAAAAGAGCATATAGTAATAGTTAGCTCTCTAGAAGAAGAAAGACTGGCAACGAACTCATGACTTTTGCCAACGTCCATGGGCTTCTTTCGGACCATGTGCTATAAGTAGTGACTTCTGTCACTACGGATGATCAGTTCACCCACTTGTTTTTTATCCCCTATGCCAGAATTGCAACAACAAAAGTTCAAATTAATCTTATATATAACTTACGCATCTATCTTTTAATATGAAAAATGATGATGTATATTATTTATTTAAGGACTATATTTCTAAGAAGTTTCTTTATTTCATTTTCAGAGGTAATGGTTATGTCAGAGAAATTTTTTATCCTACACCGAGAATGCCTACATATTTGGTCGCTTTCCTAGTGTCAGAATTTGAAGCAGGTCAATACAGAAACGGTACTCAAGAATTTGGTATCTACTCTAGACCTGAAGCTAAGAATCAGAGTTTATACGCGTTTGATTTTGGCATAAAAGTCGTTGAAGAACTTGGAAGTTATTTAGGTATTGACTACTACTCTACAAATGAAAATCTAAAATTAGATCATGTGGCGATTCCTGATTTTCAAGCTGGTGCTATGGAAAATTGGGGTCTCGTGAAATACAGGTAATTTTGAATACTCCACATATTTAATAATTACCTTCAATTTATTAATCTTCTAATATTCTTTATTTAATTTCTGTGCTTTATCTGTTAAATATTTCACTTCGCTGACCTATAAGTAATTCGACCTCTTTTAACGTTTTTTTTCATCTGTTTTAGGGAAGCCTTGCTTCTTACTGATCCAAACGAGACAGCGCCCTATTTTAGGTACAGGATTGCACAGATTTTGGCTCACGAAACAGCTCACATGTGGTTCGGAAATCTGGTTACCTGCCATTGGTGGAGTGATACGTGGTTAAATGAAGGGTTTGCCAATTATTTCCAGGACTACATAAGTTCTTTGGTAAGTAAAAAATAATATATTTTCAAATATATATACATGTATCAACTACACTATAAGGGTTTGATTTTAATTATTATAGTATTATTTAACTTTGTAAAATTTGAAAAAATTATAATAGTAAATGTGATACACCCGTTGTAGTACGGTTCCAGGAGGACCCTATCGGTTTTCTTTCTAAAATTGTAACTTCCCAAGTGCATTACTTGCCCAAGATAAATAAAATACTTGATAACTTCGAGATTCGAGAGGCGTGTCATCAATGATTACTCGTCCTAGACTGACGAACCTCATAGTATGTTTGTGGTATATAGTGCCAAATCCTCTGCAAAATCCGGTCTGCTCCAGTGATTGAAAATCATCCAACCATGTAAAACAACTTGCATACATGACTCAAAAGCAATCTGGGGCGATAATACTTGAGAAGGATCTTGTCCTCCTTAAAAAATAAGATTACGATCTTTTACCTCCGAGAGGATCTCTGCTTTAGAGGAGACGATACGACCGTCAGCCGTTGTCAACTGTAACTCCTACCGAGACGTTTCACGAATATTTTGGAACCTCTATTGCTTCCTTTATAAGACATGTATTAGACATGTATTAGACTCCGTTGATCCCGCAGGACCACTTTTTAAATATGTGTTGTGAATGTTTACTGGTCTGCCGTAACCTTTGTATTTTCATGTTTTTCTCTCTTATGAGTGCAAGAATCTCATCTGAAAATTTAGACCCGTATGCTTATTTCGACAGAATCTGTTATCCACATGAAAAAGTGAAATATTTAACAGATTACCCTCCCGACCTCCACCGCTCAACTTAAGTCCTCGTTAACGTCGTACTTTTCACTTCACTTATCGAATCGGTTCTAATGTTTTATTTGGCATCTTTCAGAGCCAGTAACGGTTTGAAACGGAGTAGACCGGACCGTGGATTTTATCAAAGGGTCTGCTCTAGCTTTAAGTTTACGTTCAAAGTACCTTCTACAAGTTGGTGATCACTTTCGGTGTTAAACCAACCAATCTGATAAAGTCGATCTGATTTTTAGTCGCGCTATTAAGGTTCTGCCAGGTCTATTTTCTCTGAGTCTTCTTCTTAAAAAACGAATTCATCAAGACCCTCTCCTTCAAAAAAGTCGACTAGCAGCTGCCTCCTGTAATTTCTGTTCTCAATACCATGTAGCCACATAACCGATTCGGTGAGAATGCCCACTTTTGCTTTGAAATCTCCCATGGCAATATTGAAGTTGACCCTTGAAGTATTACATAAGGCTTTGTCTATATTTTTGAATATTGGGTCCACGTCATCACCCAGATGTGCAGTAGTCGCTGCACATATTTGTACAACCTTAAGCAAATATCTCTGGGTTAGTGTGAGTACACAGTACGTTACCCTTAGCGGCACACTGGACACCATAATCTTTGAATTCTAGATAGCCCCTTAACATGCTATGGTATGTTGTCTAACTCTATCTCCAATTCAGCTAGATATTTGTTGAGCCTCAGAGTTCACCCATTATATCCAAGCCTGGTAAGCTAACCGGGAACTAGGGGCCGTTTATTTAGTGTGTCTTTCATTGAGGGTGATACCCTAATCGTCACGATGGGCAGATGGGTTGGTGATCACAGTAGATTTTTTTTTTAAATTAAGAACTTGCTAAAATAACTACTCTGCCCGAATGGAAGCATGTATAGAATTCGAGAGTTGTGATCACCATACTCATTACAAATGCAGATAGCGCAGTATGGTAATCCACACAATGGCAGCCTAGTGAGATACTCACACAGTTACCACGATAATTGTCACCCCTGTATCCATGCGCCTCCGGTCTCACATTCACCAACGAAAAGCGTCGTTTAGCTTCGTCTTCGGGAATTACTGTTTCGTTCGTGCTGTAATTAGCGTGGCCCTACTACCTAATGAAACATAATAGAAAACACTGCTGTCCATTTTCTGATCTACGGATATTTAAGACGTTCCGCCTTTTACAGTAGTCGTCTTGTACGACAACTGTAGTGGAATGGGTTGATGTATGAATGGTATTCTTCTCTGCTGTGCACCACACAACATGACGATACGATTAATGTACGTAAATATTATAAAATTTACAGATCGATCCTGAACTTGGTTCTGCCAACCTGCTGGTTACTAGCTCTGCTTACACTGCTTATGCTGCAGATGATAATCCTGCTGCAGCAGCACTTACTAACAATGAAGTCAATTCTCCTGCTGAAATCAGTGGTCATTTTGGAAGTATTACATATCAAAAAGGTGGCTCTATTATAAGAATGATCCACCATCTCATTGGGGATGACACTTTTAAACTTGGACTTCGTACTTACTTAACAAACAAGTAAGACATTTTATTGAGATATTAGTTAGAAGACAAATTAGAAGATCTTCGTATCTTAAAAAATAAAAAAAAATATCTTGATAAGGATGACCAAATCACTAATTGTTGCATATGAATAATTCTCAGGTCTAAATACCTCTATTGATTTTGCTTCTTAAATTTATGTATTGATTGCAGTCTAATTGAACTTTCTGTAGACAATATTATATTTCCTTACTAGTGCTTTTGGATCTGGATATCCGAATCTACTCTATGCTGCTTTAGACTACGCAGTGACTACACAAAATGCACTCAGCTCATACCCTAACGCCACTGTAGCTGATGTAATGGGTTCTTGGATTACTCAAGCCGGTCACCCAATCATTCATGTCAACATTAATTATAACACTGATACTGTAACCTTAACGCAGGTAAGCGTTAGCTGAATTTTTAGTAGTTAAAATCATTTTCTATTTTTCATTTGTTCTAATTTTACTTTTCTTTGTTCTTTTTCAGAAACGTTTTTATATAAATGCCTCACACTCTTCAAATGAAGTGTATAAAGTACCAATCACCTACACAACCGGCCTATCACCTAACTTTAATAACACAAAGCCTATGTTCATAATGAATGATCAATCGCATGAATTTACTATTGCTAATGTGAGTCAAACTTGGGTGATATTCAACATACAAGAGTCAGGTGAGGCATTGAAAAAAAATTATAGCCATGTAAAGAAACGTCCGAATTTCTCCTACTTATATGGTAAATAACTTTTATGTTCTTAGGATTTTATAAAGTGAATTACGACCAGCGCTCTTGGGAACTGATTGCAACGCTCTTAAAAGGACAGGAACGTACGAATATACACCATTTGAATCGAGCTAAGGTGCATTTTTGTTATTGTTGCAGTATCTGTTCTGTTATCCTTATTCACAAATAAATTTAAAACTAACTTTCTCAATATAAATTTCAGATTGTCAACGACCTATTCGCTTTCCTGTATGGTGATGAAGTAGATTTCTCCCTTCTTCACAACGTGATAGAATTTTTGTCTGAAGAAGATGAATATTCAGTGTGGCTAGCCGCATTAAGGGGATTCACGAAATTAAGAAATAGTTACTTGGGTAACAATGATGTGTTACCTCTAGTTGATGTAAGTATTTTACAGTTTCAAATAATACACTACGAAGATAATAAGCAAGTGGTAACAAGTTTATTTCTTTTTTTTCAGAGTTACATTCTGAGTTTTTTGAATAGCTATATTAATAGATTTGGTTATGAAGAGAGACAAACTGATTCTTTCGAAGATTTAAGAAATCGTCAACAAATCCTGGAGTTTGCTTGCAAGTTAGGTCATACTGGATGCGTATCCCAAGCAATAGCATTGTTCAAAGGACTGAGAGAAAATGGTACAGAGTAAGTACTTTTCATTTATTTAAAAATAAACATTCTAAAATCTATAATTATATAAATACATAATTAATAAACTACCTCTTTTTTGACACACGTTTTAATAAGTTTTATAGACAATATACGTTTCGAAAAATATATACTTAATTTAATATACTTTTTAGAGTCTCTCCAAGTCTACGTTCAGTGACTTATTCAACTGGGCTACGCTATGGTACTGGTGAAGACTACGACTTTTTATGGACTCACGCAAAGAGCACAAATTTAGCAAATGAAATTTGGATCATATTGGACGTTTTGGGTCATACTACAAATGAGGAAAGACTGAAGAGGTTTGAACCAAATTAAATAAATCCTGGCACTAAAATTAAAAAGATCTAGATTTTGTTTCCTTTAACACAATATTTAAATCTAAATGTACAACGAGCTCGCAAATGTATTCTCTTTTCTATCAAAAGTTAAACATTACTGCGTGTCATGTAATGGTCTTTAGTAACTTCGAAATGTTAGTGATTGTTTATATTCTCGTCTGTAATATTCTATAACATTTTCAGATACCTAGTATCAATGACCGAAGAGAACAGTCCTGTTAGGATCCAAGATCTTACAAAACCCCTATCAAGTGTGCTCAGTAACAACAGCAATTTAGCCCTAGTCATGGACCTACTGAAAACGGATTATGCATCATGGGCTTCTATGTTAGTATTGATAATTTTTTTCCCTTTTATATTAAG
Source organism: Hypercompe scribonia (assembly GCA_949316085.1). Lineage (NCBI taxonomy): Eukaryota > Metazoa > Arthropoda > Insecta > Lepidoptera > Erebidae > Hypercompe > Hypercompe scribonia. The sequence continues at coordinate 20,721,188 of OX438977.1, forward strand.
AGCCTGCCAAAGTGATTCTACTCTGCCTGATGGAAAGCATGAACAGAATCCAGGAGTTGTGGTCACCAGACTCATTACAAATGCAGACAATGCAGTATAGTGACCCACACTATGGTGGCCTTGTGAGATACTTTTTCACACCCCGCTTGGGGACGTAAAAGGCATGATAGTCATCATGACAGTGTAAGGTTTACACAGTTACCACGATAACTGTCACCCCTGCATCAATGGGCCTCCGGTCTCACACTCACCACTGAAACACGACAACACAGGCGCTGGCGCTTTAGGTTGGTCTTCTGTGGGAGGGTAGTACTGCCCCGGCCGAGTCGGCCTGCTCGTGCTGAATTCAGCGTGGCTTTACTACCTAGCACACATTAATAACACATATTATCTTATTAATGTCAATTTCGTTTAAGATCTTGCTAATTGTTTCTTTTTTCTTTCTAGATATACAACTATGGACTCAGTTTTAAGTACTGTTGCGTCTAATCTTCATACTGAAAGTGATTTTAGTGAAGTAAGTAATTTATGGCAATATTTATCTGAGTTTGACGGCAGTTGAGACTGATTTGAGTCGCATGAAGTTATGTCACTGGTGTAACTGTTACAATAACTCGGGAAAAGACTAAGATAGATATAGTCTTTGATGTCGTAATAGCAGCGGTTCCCGGATCCCCCCTATGTTAGGCGCAAAGTGGCACACCGTGTGGTTTTAGTCGGTCCGATTCCGACACACCGCCTCGCCATAAACCCCGGTGGGGTGACGGCCCGAGGGGGTTTCCACACGTTAAAAAAAAAAAAAAAGATATAGTCTTTCCGTTTGACATCAGACGAGCAGACCAAAGAGTATGAAGAACTAATATAAAAATTGAACAATATACCTGAAACATAAATAAACTAACCTTGAGTCATCATCGAGAATAGTTTTATGATGACAAATGTATTTTATTGCACAAAGTTATTTTAGCACAAAACAATTCCATTGGCCTTCCTAACTAATGCGAAGGCAACAGTGGAGTAAATTAATTAAAAGACACATTACTTTTACAACGAACATAGCTGAAGGCATGATATTTCGGTATTTTATAAAATTTAGTTTTTTTTTTTTACTTTATGTATCTTATACCAGATACCAGATAGACAAATACAATGCATTGTAAGACAAAAGAAAAGTACAAAAAGGAAGGTAGACGAACCCTAAAAGCAGAAAGTAAAGTACGTGCGTAAGAAAGACACAATAATTATCAGCCAACCAAATTGGAGAATTGGGAAACTCTCAATGGGGAAAATATTAAAATCTTCAATGTAAAGTTTTAGTTTAATAGCACTAGGATTATACCACTAACACAATAAAAACAACTGTAGTCTTTGGAACAATGGAAACTCAATTGTGGCCACGTAATTCCTCCAAAATGTTATTTACGACCATTATATTTACAACAGAAAATGTTTGATAATATTTAAATTCATATGTATAGAAATTGAAACGTTGCAAATAAACTTAAATTATTTCTTTTATAGTTCGAAGCTTTCCTGTCAAGTTGCACAGCATGCACAGATGCAGCTAAGACTGCTGCAAGAAACTCATTACAAACCGCCAGGGCATCGAAAGTTTGGGCCGACAGTCACGAATCAGCTGTTCTGTCAAAACTTAAAAACAGCTCCAACGCGGCAATCCCTTCTGTTTTCATGTTAACCATTAGCTTAGCTATCTTCTTCTTAAGATGTTAATGTTCTGTTAACTAATGATCATTTTTTTAAAAAAATTATAAATTCTGTCCACAATTGTTAGTAGTATAATATTTTCCACTACAGCTTAAAATTTTACAAGTATTATGTCATCATTTTTAGTTCTTTTTCAATTAGTTTTTCATGTGTCTCGTTGTTCTTTTTTAATTACATAAAATAGTTACTGCTCAATAGTTTATTTTTTGTTTTTTATATTTTTTTTTGTAATTTTTACTATTTCATTTGATTCATTTTATACATTAAATAATATAGTATTAAAAGAGCTTAAGAAGAGATTCCACTCCACTGTGATTTCAGTAATTTGTTATGCATAAATATAGCTACTTAATTATTTACCATATATTTTAATATTTTTATTATTATTGTATTTTTATTATATGTATTCAATATATATATTTGATTATTTATAACAGTATATATTTGAATCAAAATATATTAATATTGAATTTAAGAAAAACATACTTTTAATACATTTTTAAGTATATATTAAACTTTTTTATTAATTAAAACTTAAGGTTTGATATTGCTTTGTCAGTATGGAGTAAGTATTATATAACATATTTTTTTATTCGAATAAAATATTTCTACTAGGCATAATTTTGTCTATTATTATTTCTCTTTCATTTATTTTTGTAAAAGGTCGGCAAAGTGTAGAAAGTTAAAAATAAAATACTTGCTTAATTTTTTCATACATTTAATTTTATGTGGCTGTTAAAGCAATAAGTCTTTAAAGACATCAAAAATTTTGGAAAACGATTGTGAAGTGAAGATTCATCACTATCATCATTAACCTTTAACAATTCAGTGCTGGACAGAGGCCTCTGTTTAGGAAGGAGGTTTTGACCTACCATACCACGCTGACCAGACAGGTTGGTAAAGGGGTTTTTCAGGTTTGGTCCGGACGTCGTAATAACAGCTGTTCCCAGATCCCTCCTATCCCAAGCGCAGAGTGGCACACCGTGTGGTTTTAGTCGGTCCGATTCCGAGAACCCACCTCGCCGTAAACCCCGGTGTCGTACGGCTCGAGGGGGTTTCCACACGTTAAAAGTATTTATTCAGGTTTACCTTCTTCTTGCAGTGATGAATTCCTTAGTCACATCTCATGACACCAGCGGTATGAGTAGAGGTGGTGACTCCAAATTCTTATTATAATTTGAAATACTAATTATGAGTTTGTGGTAGTGTGTAACTACAATTTCACTAACGTCATATATTTGAAAGACAAACTGTCAAATGATTTAATGTAGAGCTGACAAATACTGTAATGTAAACAATATTGACTGTCAAAACCAAGGTCAATACGAGGGATGCTGCTAGTAAGATGCTTCTGCTATAAGAAGTAGATTCATCATCAACAGCGTTAACAGTCCACTGCTGAACATAAACCTCTCCTTTGAGAGGAATTTAAGATTTAAGCTCAAGGTTAAGTTTCACAAATTTTAATACCTAACAGAAGATGAAAATACTTCCAGATTTTTTGCTGTCTCAATCTTTTTAAAACAGTAATTAGGTTAAAATTGCTTTAAAAGATTGAAAATAATGATGGTCGTTACTTAAGCTGCTTTAAGCTCACTAATGCAAGCTATAAAAATTAATAAATAAACTTCTTTTACCTTATTAAGGCCATAGTCATCAAATCAAATTATATTTTATGATAACTCACTCGAAGGCAATGTATCCGGGTCACGCAAATATATGAATCCACGTCAAGTTAAGATACCCAAAAATCTTGAAAATTAAGAAAAACAGCTTTGTAATATACTTTGTGTTTAATCGTCAAATAATTAATCTTAAAATTAAAGTGACATCTATTTTCCACTGTGTGCAATGTTAAAAATTACGTAAGACAATAAAAAAAAATTCTTTAAAACTAAAATATAAAAAAAAACCATATAGTTTGATACTACCCGCTACTTACAAATGCTATCATTATGAGGATTGTGTGATCTTCAATGTTGTACACGAAGTTTCTCATACAATATTCGGTCCTTTTTATCAGTTGTAACAGTAAATCTTTACAACCGCTAAATAATTATTGCTTGAAGTAGAATTTAATTTTAATAATCCAGCACTCCTACTTTCGGACGTTAAGACACGTATCATTGCTCTCGAGTGTACTGTCTGTCTGTATTGTCCTCTCTTTATATTAAAGTAACCACTAACCACATTACCAGACAACAATAACATTTCACAACTTCTTCATTGGCCAACTGCCAAATGGATGGATTGGTTTTATCAAAACTTCCTTAGCCATAATTGATCTCTGTTGCGTTAAATATGTGGGTCACTACATTCATTTATAATGGACTTAGATTCGATATAAAATTTTACAATGTATGAGATCGTAACTTCTGAAGTATTTTTTTGTTAAAATTGTGGTAAGAAATTGTTGTTGCCTTAAATAAAACTATCGTGGTAGAATGGTAGTACCTACTTCAGTAATTTAGTGGCTAGACGCCGTTTTCTACTGTGTTGCCCCATATGACGTTGTGAATTACTTGCTTGTTTTCTATATTAAGAACCTGCCAAAGTGACTCTACTCTATCTGATGGAGAGCATGAATAGAATCCAAAAGCTGTGGTCACCATAGTAACTGCAAATGCAGACAATGCAGAATGGTGACTTACACTATGGCGGCCTAGTGAGATGCTTTTTCACGCCCCGCTTGGGGACGTAAAAGGCATGACAGTCATCGTGGCAGTGTAAGGTTCACACCGTTACCACGATATCTGTCAGCCCTGCATCAATGGGCCTCCGGCCTCGCACTCACCAACAAAACACGACATGACGGATGCTGTCGCTTTAGGTTGGTCTTCTGTAGGAGGGTAGTGTTGCCCCGGTCGAGCCGCCCCGTTCGTTCTGAAATCAGCGTGGCTCTACTATCTAAGAATTACTAAGTCATATGGGGCAACACTTTGTTATTCTGAGCCTGGGTGTTCTCTGTGTCAGTTGTATGTATGTTTATAAAGTCCCATGTAACACAGAATACATTCTTAGCGTGGAAGCTATCTTTGAAAAAAGGTGACGGATGAAGAATACGGAAACGAAGAGAGCTAACTACGCTAGTATTCAGCACTGCGAGTACACGGGACAAGGAAAGGAAACAAGGAAAACTTGACACAAACCAACCCATCTGACCAGCGTGATATAGTAGGCCAAAACTCATTTTCTAAGTAGCAGTTTTCTATCTAGTAGTGGACAGCTAAAGCTACAGGACGGGTGACATATAAGGCGATCTATCACCTTAGCAGAAGCAGGCCGGGGTGCCGATGCGAATGCTGTGGACTATGTGTGCCTTTTTGGGGCAGCAAGGGAACTACGAAGTTTCCAAACATGAGGGGGTCATCTACAGCTATAGGTGGTTCGAGGTAGGTCGGGGTTCCAGAGATTACCTTCCTAGTGTGCACCTAGTTTCCTGGCTACTGGTACCCAAAACGGCGTGCGGATTTTAGCCAGTTCGAATCTGACATAATCACCTACCGGTGGTAATCCGCGGTGATTTCCACACAGGGAAAGAAATGGACAGCTAAAAGCTAACAGTTATTCATGATGATGATTAAAATGAAACAAAGTTTGAGATTGATGAGATTGCATAATGATTAATATCATAGTAGCCTTTAGCTGCCCGTTGTAAATATATATAAAATCATTATAAATTAATATTGTCCCGATTTAGTTACGGTATAGAGGGCAAGTGAACAGATAGATTACCTGATGGTAAGTACACAAGTCCCCCCTCTTATTGGTTCAACAACGACTCATAAGTCACAAATGTGTTGTTGCTCTTGGAGTCCATACCCGAAATAGAGAAGTTTTGGACTTCAGTAACTTCATTAAAGTCCTGCAGAAATTGTGTGAGCGAGCTTCACCTGGATGTCTGTTTGTTTGTAACCAACTTTTGTGAGCCTGGTTTTAAGTTTTCTTGAACTAAATTTTTTTATTAATACTAAACCTAAGTGTGTTATTAACATTGAGCTCTGTCAACTTTCCGTGTAGTCTAACCTACATGAGTTGATACCGTCATTAGCAAATCCCAGTTGACACAACCCTTGTCAACATTGTCAATTCGTAATGTGTAGGCCCATCGAGTACAGTGTTTGATAAACACTCATTTGGGTCACCGGAGCCTCAATTAAGGGCGGCGTAAAAGGTTAGTGTATGCTTTGCCAAGCGGTACAATGTTGATGACGTTTTGCCATTTTGCTATTTTTTTTTCAGTTTACAAATGTCTTGTTTACTGATCAATTTGCATATTTTTATGTGTAGTATTAGCAGATCGTAGTTAAAGTTTTATTTATAAACATATAACACTTATAATAATACTGATACTTTGCCTGTCTCGGTGGCGCAGTGGTAGCATATACGACTGCTATGTTTGAAGTTTTGAGTTTGATTCCCGGGTCGAACCAAATGTTTGCATGATCTGCAAATATTTGTTTTGGAATTTATGTGTTTTTTATGTACAATATGTATGTATTTATTATAAAAATATTTATGTATTTATATCAGTTGTCTAATATCCATAGTATAAGCTCTACTTAGTTTGGGACTAGATGGCGTAGTGTGTCAGATGTCCGAAATATTTAGTAAATGTCGCAAATGGTAGCGAAAAAAAAATTTCATTTTTTTTATCTAGTTACAAAAAAGTTTAAAGAACTTAACAAAACTATAAAAAGTAATTATAATAATATGTTGTATTACTTACTATATGCTGTCTGCTTTTAAAATCCTAGTTCGGGAAAGTAACATCGCTTAGTTTCAGTTCGATTCGAACATTTATTTCACCGCTAGCCCCAATGAGGTGAATTCGGTGACATATAAAGGACCACAAGTCCTCGGACGTACAAAACAATATTAAAAAGTGGAAGAAACACAAAATAAGATTGAGAATTTGGAAGTTTCAATTGGACTTATGAATTCACTTGGCATTCAGCCCATCAAAAATTTAGAAAATTATTATTGATTTGCTGTGATTAGAGGTCACGTCAATGTAACACACGATTGATAATAAAAACTATTCACATCATATAAAAAAAAAGTATTGAATTCAAAATACATGTAAATACCTAGTCTTGCCATAAATATTGTAATAAAGAAAAAAGAAAATTGTTAACTGCAAATAACATTTATTACTTTTACAGTGTGTCAGTTTAATACATAAATATAAAACAATTAAAAATATAAAAAGCTTATTCGAAGTGGTCTCCATTGGCTGCAATACAGTCCTTTAAACGATGAGGCCAGTTATCAATAGAAGCACGCACTCTTTCCATGGGAAAATTCTTCACTGCCAATCGTATAGATTGTTTTAGGGACTCCAAATTATCATGGCGTTTAGAGCAAGCTGTACTCTCTAAAACTGACCACAAATCATAATCCAGCGGATTAAGATCGGGACTAGACGACGGCCAGTCTTCAGCTCTGATGAAGTCCGAAACGTTCGATTCCAACCAAGACTGCGTGGACCGAGCTTTATGACCCGGCGCCGAGTCTTGCTGGAAGGACCATACTTGGTTATTGAACATGGTGATGTTAAGGGGCTTAACTACCTTCTCAAGAATGGTATCTTGATACACTTGTGCCGATGTTTTGATACCTTTTTCACAAAAATATGGCTCAGTCACTCCTTCATAGCTAACACCCCACCAAACCATCACTGAAGTCGGATAATGTCCACGTTGCACTCTGTCGACTAATTGGGAAGCTTCCTTAGAGCTTTGAGCATAAATACGGTCATTTTGTTTGTTAAAATGTTGCTCAATTGTAAAAATTTTCTCATCCGTAAACAAAATTTTTCTGTGACCTCCCTTTGCGTACCGCTTCAGTAGTTGTTTCGATTTTACCACCCTATTCTTCTTTAAATTATCAGTTAAGAAATGGCCAGTGCGTCTCTTATAGGCTGCAAGTCCTAAGTCATCTTTTAAAATACGCGACATGGTTCTAGGTGCTATCTTCATTTCCCGAGATAAAATCTTTTGCTTTCGGACAGGATTTCTTCGAATTCTTTCCCTTACTGCTTTGACCACCTTTTTCGTACGAACACTACGTGGACGGCCAGATCTTTTTCTGTCACAAACAGAGGAGGTCTCATTGTACCTATTAATAGCCCGGTACACAAACATTTTACTAATACCAAGTGTATGGAGAGTTTTAAAAATTGCATTTGGCTCCATACCTACTTTGTGTAATGCTATCACAGCGATTCGGTTCTCTTTATCACCCCACACCATTTTAATATCGCAAAATATTTTACAATGTATTGGCGCCAAAATGAGAAAACACAATGAACAATCGTATAAAAATGACAGATTCGAAATTCAAATGTAATATTTTTTTATAATTAAGTGTAACAGTATTTATGGCCAGACTAAGTATATAACCTCAAACATCTCATACAAGCGGAGCCTGTGCTACTGTAACTGATGACATTAATTAAACACATTTAAATATATACATATTATAGATACATTACACTTAGGTACTAGTATGTCACTAGTTACTTTTAAGTATGGAAATATCACTCCAAATAACAAAAATGTTTGTAATATACGAAATACTACAACTATTTCACTTTAAATGAAATCCGGTTCAATTCGGTTTAATAAAACAAATCCATGTCCAAATATAAATCCTCTATCGCGGGGGTTTACAAATAAGCACGAAACATAAACAAAGAACATCCAGTCAAAAATCACACAGTGTTATTCCGTGTGGGCATTGAGCCAGAAACACTCAGCGTAGTCAAAGGCGGCGAGGTAACCGCTTAACCACTACTCGTCAGTGCAGTCAATCGACGTAATACCACGGTCTTATTAGAAATTAATGTTAAACGAGTTACTTTTGTTGCATCTCACCGAGTTTAACCTCATTACCTTAATTCTGGGGCGTGGAATACTCAAAGGTTGACTAGCAATTATAGATATTAAGTTCCACGTTCCTCCTTCCAGTTTACCCCCTTTCTTTTGTTGACGGACAAGAAAATTTTTCCGGATCTTCCCCTCTTTGGTGACGTCGGTTGCTGTTTCATTCATCTTTTTTACTCTCATTAATAGCGTGATTAATTGAAACTCCAATGACATCAGGTGCAATTTAGTCGTGACAATTAGCTATATTATATGCGTCGTATTTTTTATACAGAATTCGAGTAATTCTTTTGTCCTTGTTCGCTTCCAAAGTCAGGTATAAATTAATTGCGACTAGTTTATTGTATAAATATATTGTAAGCCACAAATGCTACTTACATTTGTTTTGTTGTTGTGATGAAGGATACATGACTAAAGCAAATATATTTCATTCTTGAGATTGTTAGAAAACGACCACAGTTCATCAAAAGTTCGTATCTTTAAAAAGGACCCTAACGAAGGACAGTTACTATTTCATAAATAGGGACCATATGCGTAGTATAGATTTTGATGAATATTTATTGTATATACAGGATTCAACTATTAGTAATTTTGTTTTAGCAAATTCTTATTTGATAGAGTACAGGATGGAGGATAGAGTGATCCACAATTTTAATTATATCTGTAAAAATATTAGTTATGATGGTACCAGATTTCAAATCATTATTGAACATTTTAGGAACTAAAGATATGGTCTCATGTTTTACATTTGTAATTCTACTATTTTTTTAAATTCACTTTACACAAAATCTTAAGAGACTTAATGTCTTTGCTTTATAGATAGTAGAGCTAGTAGAGTATGCTGATTTCAACACGAACGGGCTAGCTCAACCGGGGCAGTACTACCCTCTCACAGAAGATTAACCTACAGCGACAGTATCAGTGCTGTCGTGTTTTATTTCAGAGTGCGAGGCCGTAGACTCATTGATGCAGGGGAGACACTTATCGTGGTAAGAGTGTAAGGCTTACACTGCTACGACGATTGTAATGCCTTTTACGTCCACAAGTGAAGCTTGAAAAAGCGTCTCACTAGGTTGCCATAGTGTCGGTCCTCATACCGCATTGTCTACATTCACCATGAGTATGATGACCACGACTCTTGAATTCTATTCATGGTTTCCATCAGACAGAGAAGAGTCACTTTGACAGCCTCTTGAAATAATATATATATGTGGAAGGAACGGGTTTCACGTCCCTCAGACACAAAGAGAGGATCCTCCGACCAGGCGCGCTGATCATGCCTGGCGGGCCATGGCCCAACGGTTAATGTTGGGATGTTGTATGTATGCTAATTGCCACGCAAATCTCTATTTCGCGATACAGAATTAGTAGTTACTTCGTGGTTCATTACATTCATACGTTTCATTCATACTTCGTAGTTCGATGTATCTTTGGTAGATGGCGCTGTTGTATATTTTTGTTTGTGCTGTAATGTGGAAGTCGCCACGATATATATCTAAATATGTCTTAATCAAAATTATATTACTAAAATTAGTATCATCTTTAAATTTATTCAAGAATTTTCAAAAAGAAACATAAATATGCACAAACATTAAAAGCGCCACTAAAGTGTCATCACGTCTTTAAAGCCGTAGACACATTTTTGATCCAGAATGCTACTAAGTGGTATTAGTTTAGTCTTAACTGTGTTTGGAACAGTAGTAACTGTTGATTTAAAAATATCCAATATATGCCACGACTATGTTAATATTAACTTGTACATTTTTAAAATTGTTAGAAAATAAAATAGTGATTTTTGAAACAAAAGTATATTTATTATCAAGATGATTATCAAGAAATTATTAATAGGTTTTAAAATTAATATACTATTATTACAATTGGATAATATTTTCATTTGATTGATGAAAAAAAAATGATCATTAGAACAATTTTATCATGATATATTTATTTAATTTTTAATAGTATTTGTAACATGAAATATCTCTTTTTGATTACATGTAACTAGCTGTACCCTACCGCGCTTCGCTGGAGCGCGTTATGGTTGCATTTATAAGTGATGAGTAATAAGTATTTGGAGCGTTGTGTATATTTACTGCATCAAAATTTACTTTTTAATAATATTTACATGTAATATTTCTTTTTAATCACATGTAAATAGGCTGTATCCTGTAGCGCTTCGCTGGGGCACGTTATGGTTGCATTTGTAAGTGATGAGTAACATGTATTCGGAGTGTTGTGTATATTTACCTTATCAACATTTTAACAGTGCAGAAATGTTTGGGTTTTTGCAACGTACAGAAATCAAATTAAAAATGATATATATAAAATGAAATATTATTAATTAATTTTACTAGGCCACTAACGGCTCGTAGATTATAACAGTGTAATTATAAACATATTACGGATCTTAAAACTAAGCAACTCGCCACTTACAGGTAGGCACAGCTTGGACTTTATATATAAGTGGAAAAGTACTTGTGGAATTTCTAAACCGCAATTCCGCATCTAGCGGACTACTTTTAATATTGTTTATCTGATAAATGCATTACTGATCGTCAGTATGATGCATTTACAAGCTATTGTGGGTGACAAGCTGTGTAAGTAGATGTTCCAGCCCACGCTTCTATTCTAACAGTTGCACGTGCGTTACCGTTACTAAAGCATTGTAATATGTAATATAACTACATGTTATGTTATTACTACGTGGGATGTAAATTAGTGAAATAGGTTAAGGAAATAACTTTTTAATGATTTTGGTAACAAAGTAATGCTGATTGAATTGTATGGACATTTTTTATGTCGCATACAAGCACTTCAAAAAATAGGTATCACTGATTAAAAAAGTATAATTGAAATGACATTATACAAAATATAATAATAGATTAATGTTCACAGCAGAAAATGTATGTATGTGCAGTTGATAATGACGTGATATTAATCCTTTCATGTCTTTTAAAAACGTACTACACGAGACAAACTATGGATCAAGTTATACTGGATCATAAATCTGGCGCCAAGTTTCGACCTATGAAGAGCAACAACCAGTGCGATTAGACGTGTTTACGCGCGCGATGTGTCTAGACGTTCCCGAACAGAAATTGGTGCGAAATTTAAAAAACGAATTCGAATTCCGAAAACTTTAATGTTCAAGAATTAAAAAAAAAGTGTTGACGGATGATAAAAAAATGGCGTTTACTTTTCTTTATTCTGTTTTGATTTTAAGTTTGTTTTCGTTTACACATGCGATCGATTTTGTGATGGAAGAAGAATGTTTAAACTACACAGTGTATCCACTACAATATGAGCTGAATATTTACCCCTATGTGAACGGAGGCCAATCCTATTTTGACTGTGAAATAAGAATAACCGTAATAGCAAACGCACCTAACGTGAGAGTGATTGAATTAGATGCAAAGGATTTGAATATCAATTATATAAAAGTTTTAGATGGGCATCGGAACATAATAAGTAGCTCTCGGCCTTTGGAATTTAACAGTGTTCATGGGAAATTATATATATATTTGCAAGAGCCTTTAAAAATGTATCATGCCAGTAATAAACAGTACTACTCCATTCAAATTTCTTATAGGAAATTAGTTAAAGAAGATGAGAAAGGAATATTTTTAGTCAAGTATTACGACGAGCAGAGCAAAGATTACAAGTAAGTATATAATTTAAAAAAATAGTTTCTTATTTGAGTTTTTTTTTATATTATATGATATAGATCTTAGGATTTGAACATGACATTATAGATCCTCCTCCTAAGATTTTTTTTAATTGTATTTTTTCATAAGTCAGTACGATTTTATTCTGTTACATCTTTAAGGAAAAAAAATCCTAGTCTACAGTATTAAGTACACGTCAGTTTTAATAAATTTTAGAACTCCTTGAATGTATTTTTGTACTGCATTTGGACTTTACGCAATAAAAATGAATTTCTACCTCAAATACAGATTATTACCAAATCATACAAATAGCTCGAATTCATTTCATTCGAACTTACTCAGTTCTAGCCTTTACGTATATACGCAGTCATACAGTTTTAGCTAGTGTCAAGGTAATCATTTAATAATACATTAAATCTTAATGTGTATTCTGACGTTACCACTGATTAACTAAAACATTATGAACTACGTTCGTGCTTGGCGTTTGAAAAAAATATTAGCGATTAAAAGAGTAAAAATAAATAGAAAATCAGATTAATAATATACCCCATTTTTCCTGTGTTAAGGTTTAAATTGCCTCATGAAAGAGTTTCAATTATTGGTTTGCACCTTTTTGATTTGCCACCTGGCTTTTTGATCTATAACCTACACTTCCCATCTTCTCCATATTAAAAATTGGCTGCCCTTTCATTCTTTTTGCTTCTTATCTTTTTGCGTATACTTCTGCCCGATTTTTAGTTCAATTCTTTTATCATGATCTTTAAAAGTATCTATCTCACTATCCTTTTCAACTTCCCTACTAATCATTTAAAATATTAGTACATTTTGTTTTTTTTTTACCTCTACCAAATCTTTTCAAGACCACGGGTGGATATTTATGTGTGTGCTACTTTATTTGCTAGAAGTACTAATGAAAAAATTATTTAAAAAAAAATATATTCGCAAGTGTAGTAAGAAATGACAATGACCTTGAAACTCTACCAAGAATATACTGACACATGCGTGCTCTAGATGTTAAAATAATCTAAATGATTGTTTACATAGTAACAGCGAATTTATAACATATATTTTATAATTATAATATGTGTGAGTGACATAATCCTTAATGATAAAGTAACGGTGTTTATATTCGTACACTACAGGTCGAGGTCAATATCGTTTGAATATAACTTCATTGCAGCGATGAGTAATGTATATCAATAAATGACATTACTACATTCCGTGACAAATATGTAATTGTTGTCCATTACGTTTTTAAATCTTTATTTGTCATCGTTAGTATAAATTCATATTTATTTTATTAATATGACATTATTACTAACTATGGTATAATCCGTCCCCCAGGGTACGAACCTTTTTCTTAATCAATCGTCTAATGCTATTTAAATAATAAATAAAAATTTCCGACATTTGACACATAGCGCCATTTAATTTCAAAATAAGAAGAGCTTGTACTATGACAACTAGACTGGCTGATAGAATACTTATTCACTTTTTTTTTAAGCACATACATACCCAAATTCCGAAACAAATATTTGTAGATCATATAAACATTTGGTCCGACCCGGGAGTCGGACCCGACACCTCAAGCACACTAGTCGCATTCATTATCACTGTGCCACCAACGCCACCGCGCCGCAATCGTTTTCTGTCTTCTTCTATTATTATATCTTAATATATGTCTTTGAAAGTTTACATACGCACATAATATCAAGCCTGTTTCCCCGGAGGGGTAGGTAGGAGCATATTAAAGGCACACTTTTCGCCGGCGTTTTGAAAATTTGTACGCATTACATAAGATATATTAATTAATCTCTTTATGTGTCATAAACAAGTAAAACTTATTTTTATTATATCTATAATATTAGTTGGGATTATTTCCTAATCATTAAGATGGACTAAGGGTCCAAAAGATTGGATTCAGAAGGTTTTTATTTTCGGACATCTATGCATGAATAGCAAAATTGCGAAAATTCTTAATTGAGAATAAGAATCTAAAGGAAAATTGCTAAAAAATGACGCTTTACATCTAAAAACCAAATACAAATTCGCATGTCTGCCGTACCATAATTATTTTTACGTACTTAGCAACACACACTAAACTAATATATTAGTTTGTAATTCACATAATTAGCATAGGTTATTGTAACGCTAAATTGATTCGTGTTTAACAAGATTGCAAAGACCTATTGTCTGATTTCAAAGGTCATTGCTGTTTTTAATGAAACAGATTACATAAGAGTATTGTAAAAAAGTCTACATTAATACGTGAGAAGATTTTTATGAATGTGTATTTGCGCAGACGCACACGGAGTGTGTGTGTGTGAGTGAGTGAGTGAGGTGTGTGATTTTATGTTAATTATTTCAACATGATCATTTTTTCTGTGTCTGGCTGTAGTTTAATACATGATATGCATGTGTTTGAAAATATTTAAAATTGTCGAAAACTTTAAGGTTTGAATTAAAATATCATTGAAATTAAAATTAAAGTTTGATATAAAAGATAACACTTAATACAGTAAGAGTTATAATGAATCAATGATGATGGTGATTTTTGCTCTTTATATTACTATAAAAATAAATTCCAACTAATTAGTTTTCTTGTTAATAAACAATTTTTATAATAAACTCAAATGGTTTTTTTGTGATTTTTTTTATTTTCACTAATTTGTGGCCCACCCTATGTATAAAGAATGTTTCTCAATTTGATTTTAAGAAAATTTCTACTGTCAAAGTTTATTCGAGTTTTGTTTATTTCGTTTTTCCCTGTTTTCATTGTTTATTGATTCATATTAATTACTTAAACCGTAAGATAAACAAAAACATAATTTTAAATTATTTAGTTAAACAGACTTTCTATTGTTTGGACTTACTGAATCAGAGAATAATATTACAGTTTGTTACACTACGCTATTGTCAGTTGTTTTGAATTCGGATGCCTGTTGTGTTTATGCTGCAGGAAAAAATATTTACTAAGCGAGAAAATATGTACAACCATTCCATTTACATACATTTTTCGGCTATAAAGGTAGAGTGATACGTAAGAACAATTACTAGCACACAATGTTATAAGTTTTTATGGCAATAAAACAAATAAATTATAAGAATAGATAAAACATCTTGGACAATAGAAAAAATATCTCTTTAAGTCTCCATATAATTGTGGAATACGGAAAACTGACCAATGAAGAACAAATTTTCATCACATTTTTTTTTTAATTTATGATTCATAATTTTATTTTTAATATTATCAAATTTACATGTACATCTTTGGTTAAACAAATATTTATCCCACCTGGTTCTCTTCATCAGAATTCATCAGATGCATTTGACCATGAAAACATTGAATAATGCTACGTCGTGATTAAACACTGAAAACACTCGCTTCAGAAATGCTGATGACGTTATTACTGAAACTAATTTTGCACGTAGCCTTGCGATGACTGAATCAGAATCTTAGAATAAGTCATCAGAAAATATAGTTTCAACAATAACAAGGTGTACTGTTTTTTACACTGTGGTAGTATTTTATTGAAATGTTAATTAAAATTATTTGAAAGTTTTAATATCAGTATTGTATTGGACGACAGCTGGACAGCTTCCAACAGCAAGTCCACATCTTAGAAAAAAAATATCGTGTCAACCTTGTCTATTGTTACGAAATTTGGCAAACCCACATTTTTCCATTTAAGTGAAAATGAATATAAGATGAATGGTTTTTTAAATGTCATTTTAAATAAAGATTTAGAGTTTAAGATAAACCTTTTTTCATAAAATTCTTTTAAAATTATTATTTGACATCATTTCTTATGTAATGACTCTCTATTAGATTAATCCACACACTAATATGTTTGTCATATTTATAAGCTTAGTTTTTTGTACGTTTTCTTTAAATCTCTTTAAATAAAGAAGAAGTCTTTATTTAAGAAGATTTAAAGAAGAAGTCTTTATTTAAAGATTGATATTCCAAAATTGAAATAATTAAAGTATTAAATTTAAACACATATATTAGACTTTCCTAATTTGTAATAGCAATGCCAGGAGCGTAAACCGTCTCTCTTGTGACGCGCTCTGTAGAATTTCTTATTTCCTAGTTTTAACGTAACTATAAATTGTGTCAATGTTTCTCTTTTTGTATTTATTTTTTTTATATTTCATTATATTTCTAATTATAAAATTAACTTATAAATATTTAGAAGGTTTGATGCATTGGCCATCGGTGAAAGTTCTCTGAAACTTCATATTCATGTAATCAATGATATTTGTACGCCAAAGCATATAATTTTTGTCAATGAATATTCTGCATATGGTAGTACACGCATACAAGTATATTTATTTTTGTTTGGAGTATTAAAAAGTGTATTGTTAGTAATAGCATAAACATTAATTTGTTTCTTAATTACTTTACGTACGTAATATGATAGTTTCTTTTCTTGAGGACTAGCTAAGTTAATATATTACGATAATTCAAGCATTATAATCCATAACATATCTTATCATCGTTTAAATATTTTTTATTTTTGTGCGTACGGTTCCCATCAAGAATTCAGGGCAACAAGTCAATCTCACCTGCAATTAGTGCAGTTACTGATCAACGGACGAGTTTTGGCAAAGAAAACATCTCGATTAGCGGCTATAGGCTCGCTCCCTATAACATGGGACTAAACACTGGCGAAAAATAGGCATTCAATGTACCAACCCCACTGATTTGAGAGGCGTGATTTTATGTGTATGTATTGCTGGTAAATCGTTAACAATCAACCGACAAATAATCTATTTACAAATTACTAGTTTTTATCTAACCTTATGTTGGCGTAAGGCCGAGGACCATATACGTGTGCGGTTAACCTTCCTCCCACGTGTACAGTCTGGATCAGGCGTGGTATGGTCATAAACCATAAACATTGTACTGTTCGTTTCTTTAGAGTATTATGCTAATTGAATTAATGGGTTTTTGATTTACGTTGTTTTACGAAGACCTCAAGTTTCGAAAGCATTCAACATTTGAGAGTAAAGTTCATAATATATTTTCTCGCTGACTAATTATTAGCATTAGTTGGTTAATAAAGAAAGAATTAAGTTTTATATTAATTCCAAAATTGTAGCAATAATAATGATAATATATCACATCTCATACAAGGCCGTCTGATTCCAAATTTAGGCGTGACAGGCGGCTGAAAAATATCTTGAGTCTTGAGTTTATGAAGTCTTTTTTTATTATTGATGTTGCCCTTAAATATACATTACTACTTTGACCATATTTATGATTAATAAAAATAGTAAACTATTAAAAACAAATTAACAAATGTATGAAGAAGTCAGTGAGAGTTATTTCACTATGAATACGTGTGGGAAGCAACGTGGCTAAGTAATACGTATTTCTTTCAAATACCTGCGGTTTTGACACGACTAGTCGTGGTTGAAGGTTGACTCAGCCTTTGACCTGTCAGCATAGGATGACCTCACTATAAAAAATTACCAGTAGGTTAAAAACTCAGTGCGACAAATACACGTAAATGGACGCTTAATGTTGCTCATCAATAAAATATTGCTCAATATAGAAACAGTACAATTAGTCTTATTGCAGCATTCATCGCTTACAGAAAACTGGGATGGGTTATCTATACTGTACACTGAAGTAAAACCTAGATGTAAAAAGCAATCCCTGTTGTATTATAAATGCGAATGTAAGTTTGCTTGTTATGGTTTCACGCGAAAACTACTCAACCGATTATCATGAAATTTTGTAGACATGTTCTTGGAGGTATTAGAAGTAACTTAAGATACTTTTTATTATATAAAAAAACATTTAAAATGATCTGTTACCAAACTTAGTGTGGCAGATCAAATTCCACACGAGCGAAGCCGCGGATAAAAGCCAGTATAATATAGAATCTCTTAACTCCCATTCTACTTACATTTTTAGTTCAAGTTATTTTGGTAATATTGCCTAGTGACTAGTGACTTTAAATGCTAAGCCGGAAGACATAATTTCCATTTACACCCAAGTCTAATAATTATGCGTAAACCACGATATTTTTTCTGTGTCTGTGTGTAATTTATTTATAGTATATATGTGTTTAAAAATATTTAAATATCTTTAACAGCAGTTTGGATATCACAGCACAGGCTCTGTCTAGCGTAGGATTAGACCACCGTATGTGAGACGTGTGAGGTCCTAAATATTGTAATAATTATTTTTTCAATGTCTTGACCATCATAAAGTTTAGTCGTTTGATGATTTTATGACGTTTTAGCGACGTCTGTGGCACAATGTGCAATAGACTGCTATGACAGAACTCGCGATCTCATACTGTATAAATATTTGTTCGCATGTATGCCTGTATTAGCATTGGTTTGGGTGTTTATACATATAATATGTGTGTATTTACTTTTTAAGCCAAAAATTCGCTTTAAAACATCCCGATTTTATACCAAAATAGTTAAAGTTTGTGTAACTTGAGATGTATACATACATTCATAATGACAACAGCAAACTTTAGCTTTAGAAACCAATGGGTTAAACGTAGCTAAGTTGTTTCTGATAGGTGAACGTTAATATCAGTATTTTTCATTAATACACGTCATTATCATCAGGCTATCATAGTCCACTGCACTATGTAGGCGTCTCCAATTACATAGATAATACAATTGTACTATTCGTTGAATAAACACAAGAGTTCTTTAGGCGTATTTGTAAAACAATCTTGATAAATGTGAAAAACGAAATTTATTGTACTTAATTTTTTTTTATTTATTTTATCTTCATTTTTCACATATCAATAGAAACAAAGAAAAACGAGTTACATTTTATTTAAACGTAACAATCGACGGTCTTATCGATGACGGCGATCTCTTACAGACAACATATGTACGGATATCTGGCATATACAAATTTGGATAGTTTGTGGCACACAAATCGAAAATCTTAATTTACTTAAAAAAGAAAAAGAAAAAAATAAAAGATTGAATAAATATAAAAAGAAATACGCCAATCATAAAACTAAAAACATATTAAGAATATCCATATATAAATATCTTTTCATCTTAAATATTTAAAAATATACATATATAATTATATCGCAGTATTTATATTGATAAATAATAATCTTTTACTAGCTATTTAAATACAAACAAGGTTTTAACTTGACAGATTATATCTAAAAGAAGCATACAAAGCGAAATGTTTACACAAAAATATTCGCCTGAAAATAATTAGATAAGTATTATATAACACTTAATGATAAAAATTGAAATTCGAACACTAAACTTGCAACACCAAAATATCAAACATGTTTACACAACAGACATTGCACACATTACTTATCTCTTTTTAAGTCACAATTGTGCAGTTTTGCAATACAATTAACACATAAATTGTCTGCTCATTGTCTCGGTTCATTATGTATTCTAACTGGGACATAGTAATTACAATGTATATGTATGTACATGTTTGTTGTATTTCTACCCGTGAACACGACAATTTAAAAAAAGTCCACAAAAATATAAGTAAAAACAAAGTATTACTTATTCCAACACCCCTGAATCTTTATGACTTTCTAATTTTTTTAAAAGCCTACCAAAATGACTCTAAACGGCCTGATGGAAAGCGTGAATGGAATCCAAGAGTGGTAGTCGCCATACTCATTGCGAATGTTACCGACAATACAGTATGGCGACCCACGCTTCACGCCCCGCTTAAAGGGCCCAGGATAATAAATAATAAACTGTATTGGTCCTTCCTCAATTTACTGCCACTATTGAGGGCAGTAAGTTTTCTTCAAATTACGAATGAAATATTTTTAAAAACTCGTTCATTAATGATTTAAATACTGATAAGATAAAAAAGATACAATATAACCGAGAACATCTTAAACCATAAACAGTTTATCGTTTTTAACGTTTGATTTATTGAGAATGTAATTTTAATATTCATACTAAGAAAAACACAACGTTCTAGAACATTAGATTAGAAC
The DNA here is from genome assembly GCA_949316085.1 of Hypercompe scribonia. NCBI lineage: Eukaryota > Metazoa > Arthropoda > Insecta > Lepidoptera > Erebidae > Hypercompe > Hypercompe scribonia. The sequence continues at coordinate 20,741,441 of OX438977.1, forward strand.
TCAATAATGATGAGTTAAGAAGGAAAGTATGTACTTATTTATTAAATTTCATTTTTGGTTATACAAAAATAATTGGCAGCAAATAAATTTGTTCATTTCAATGAAATGTGAGAAGATAAAAGCAGGTAAAAATCAAATAATTTACTTCTTGACAATGCTACTGAAGTTTTTTTGAAAATATTTGAAGCTATAACTTATTGTGTAATGTATTTTATTATACTATCGACTTGAAACTTAAGATCTAAGTAATGGTATATTGTAAAATAAAATATATAAACCCTAAATACTTACCCGATTACGTTATCGTAATAATTTTTGTACGTGCTCGTAAATCCTATGATACTGTTTTCATTTTGAAAGAAATCTAGAACACTTTAGTTTATATCTAGACGTTTGTGCATGTCTCTTATTCCGCACCACACTACAGTGATATGCTAAATCGCGCGTATAAAGATTTCCGGCCCACGCTGACCTTGGTGCATACTTTGACCAAGTTAGTACGGAACAAACCGCTTGTTACGTGTCTAATGAACCAAATAAGGGCCACCGTTTTGAGTAATGGTAGACAGAACTGTAACATATTGTCATAGTTAATTTGTCTATCGTAGATTTAGGTTATTAATGATACAAGTAATATATTATACATATATTGTAATACAATATAACACACACTTACACACTCAGAATTTTTTATTTTACTAAAGAAAAAAAATTTCACAGTAACATTCAATTCTGGATGGGTGTTGATTTGTAGGCCAAAACTTCCTTGCTAAGAAGAGGCCTATGTCCACCAATGGATTGTAAAAGACTGTTGACAATTAATTTTTTTTATATAATCTGTAAATAAGTATATTATAGATACCACTAATTTTGAAATTGATGCATTGATTACTTGGCATAACAAAGTTTAATTGTTATTGTAGAGTTCTTTTGATTGTCACATGTTTACTTTTTTAAATAATAATATAAAATAATATACTAATAATATAATATTTCAGACATCTGGCACACAACGTCATTTAGCCCCAAACTAAGCAGAGTATATACTATGGGTACAAGACAACTGTTATAAATACATATATATTCTTCTTTTTTGTAAACACATACATATTGTACATAGAAAATATCAAAACTTCGAAACAAATATTTGCAGATTGCACAAAACAAAAATCATAATTAAAAAAAAACAATATTTGGGTTAAGAACACATACAACGTTACAGTTAATATTGAAATGCACATATGAGTTAATTTGTTAAAGTTTTAAACCTAATTTATTACGAGCGTAATGTATCAGGAGGATAAATAAATGAATAAATAACCTCACACACCTCACACACAGATGTCTTATTCTAAATTAGCAGAGCCTGTAAAAAAGACAAAAAATACATAGGACCTTTACTTCAAGTTATTTCAACTTTACTCGTATACCGGAATTAAGAAATAAAATGCTGCCAAACGAGGAGACCGATTGTGCCTCTTTGTCGCTCGTTCCGCGCCCTCGCTTGCACTTCAAACCTTAAATGGAACGCCTCAGAGCGAGGTAACGCCGCATGAGTCATGTTTTTTAGTGCGTGCAGTCGGCTCCATCGAATTATAAGACATTGTCACGTCAAAAAGCGTTAAATATAGTTGGAGTAGTGACATTTTAATGTCGACTTTATCAAACAATCCAGGATTCAGAAAGAAACTCTTTTTGCCTATTTAAACGAATCCTTGTTTTTAGTGCCCAAAACGAAACAAATATTGACTTATATTGCGCTATTAATGGCTAAGGCTTAAAAGGATCATAATTTCAATTAGGATTAGCGATAAGTCTTAATTCTTAAAAACTAGATATTATTGTACAGTTATACGTATACATATAATCTAATTCTTATGTGCAAGATGTGTTCCAACACCCACTAGTCTTGAAGATTGGAGAATTAGTCCTAGTTGAGAGCTAGGTGCACCGCAATTATGGTATAAAAGAGAATGTTTGTTTAAAATAAAATAATTACTCTTCAGCAGAATAAAACTAGGTCACATGAATTCGTAAAAGTCGCACAGCTCGAAACTGGCCTTGAAAATTAATTAAATATAGTACAAAATGAAATACTACTTCAATCATAGTAATAAAATATATTTGTCTACATAAATTACTAGCTTTTTCCCGCGGCTCCAATCGCGTCTATGTCAGTTATTGTGTGTTATTCATCTAAAGTAAAGTAAAGTAGTTTCATCTAAATCCGTACAGTGCTTTTCGGGTAAAAGAGTAACAAACATTCATGTATCCTTCCAACAGTTTACATACTTACACAAGTTTATAGACAAATCTAGGTACGTTACTATATGGCCATCAACTATCAGACACCGCGGATATTTTTTATGAAGTCTAATGACAGACTTTGTACCGTATGCAATCGAGCGAAAAAATCTAATAGCGTCATCTGATTTTATATCGAAATTTATAAAATTGGAAGTAATTCAGATACCCATCATTCTCATGGGAATGAGATGTATTACCGTGCTAGAAAGTAGTCTACGTCACTCACCAGCCTTCTAAATTCCTCCAAGCACAAAAATCATGCCATAAAATTGCTCTGTTGTGACGTGAAAGAAAGGCACGACAACTTGTGGGTTATGTTTACTTATGTCCATAAATGAGTACAGTTTCATTTCCATAAAATTGATCATGATTATAAAATGACTGTGAATAATAACTAACACACATGAGAATAGAAGTTAAAATATATCTAAAAGTAAAGATTATACGATCAATAAGATCAATCTGAAGACCGCACGGGTGATGTAGTAGTTTAAGATTGTGATAATACTTCGTATGATCCACAAATTGTCGTTCTGAGTCTGGCTGTTCCTATTGTACATTTCAGGTATCGCATCACAGCATAAATTCTTAGTGTAGTTCTGTTTTAAAAGTAAAAAGAAATCAATTTTTATTTTGCAGGTATCTTTTCACTACGAGACTATCACCTAGCCAAGCTAAATACTTCTTCCCGTGCTTCAACAATCCCCGTTTTGAGGCGGTGTTCAAGTTTAAGGTGTATATTACACAGAAGATGAAGAATATCCAGACTACTAACACAACTCTATGTATTGCTGAAGAACAGAAAAGAGACCTGTAAGTATGTTTGCTTAATTATTTCATTCTATAATAGTGTAAACTTATCTATATTAAACATTATACTTATTATTTTGTTTTTCCATTATTATTTAGCTTCGGTTATTTGTTAGTTTGACCAGCAATTTTCCTAGAAAATCCAATCAATGTCAGACGTGATAGAAGAAGGGACGGGATAAGTATGAGAAGAATCATGCTTCCATATTTTTGGACGAGCTTGATAGAATGATACTACGATCTCACAGTAAAACGCTGTTAGTAGATTTATTTTTATGCGAGAAGCATCGCAGAAAAAGCATTGTGTTTAAATCTTTCTAATCTTCAAATTTCTTATTGCCTCGGAATCGATAAAAAAACAACAGCTTGCACGCCAGGAGCGCCAGCAGAAGTGAAAACTTGAATATTAACGTTGTGCATTTTTGATATTTTGGAATGGTTAGGAAATAAATTTGCACGGATTGTTTTAATTATCAGTATAAAAGTACTATCACTTATGTGGTAAAATACAATATTCATTTATTGTGTTATCGTAAACAAGCATGACAAAATAACAGGTACAGGCATACATTTTCGTCGCGTGGTAGAAAAAGACGGCGATACTTCCTCTCCTACGGCACGCCAGTGGTCTACTCTCCCACTGTCTTACAAATTTTTGATCAGGTCACGTGTCCTGACACACACCCATTTTTACCCATCACAAAAAGTGCACAGCGCTGCTAACGAAGTTTTTACTCCAAAATTATAGATAGAATAGAAAAATAGATTTAAAATGGTTAATTATTATACAAGCATACAATAGACAACAACGAACTTGCATTCCTTTAAATTGCAGTCAATTACTATATAAGGTGACAACACCTTTAAATGGTAAATCCTAGTTAAAATAAATTTCTTTATTCCGAGTAATAGTCCCAGTTTAAAGAAACCGACCATACTTTCTATTTGAGACAGGCTAGATGACTATAGAAAATATTTTCAACTTTCCACTTTTGTAACATGCTTACGTATTAAACTACTAAGATGTGTTCTTAGTGCTAACGATTTGACAATACTTACAAGCGATTTATATTTGCTAGAAGGTTGGTTGAACACGTACCATCTTACTAAAATGGCTTGAAATGATTCAAGCACTGTTCTATGGAAAATAATATCACTTTCAAGATTGGTTAAGGTTATAAAGATAAAAAGATATTCATTTCAAAAGAATTTAATAATAGATTACAAAGAGCTTGGCAATATTTTTACTAGGCAAAGCCTGTATTTCGATTGTCAGTGCCTTTTATTGCATATTTCCTTATGATTGTTTCATTGTGCTTATTTTATGGATGGTCGAACTCATTCTCTCGTGGCTATATATTAATATTGATAGTAACTTTATTTAAAAAAGGGAGATGTTCAGGTGTTAATAAATCTACATTAAAATTTCAGTAATCAGGCTTAAGGAAAGCAAACTACACGTAAGATTTTATTTAAAAAACCATATATTGAAAAGAAGCACGCCCATTCACGCTTCCACTTTTACCATACCCTGTACCAGACGCCAATTCTTATAAGGTGATCACTCCAACTACACTCTGAGAATTGTGTCAATTATTGTGATAGTGTGGTGACCGGTAACATATGGTGCAAACACGTTACATTGGAGGAAATGTATTTTGAATTAATCGTACCCCTTATGGGCATGGTTGAAGTTAGTTTTTATATGAATTTAGGTTCTTGATTGATGGATAGATACTTTAAGAGCGGCAGCGCTTTGGTCTTTCTTTGAAATAAGTTCATGGCAAATGATAAATAGCGTTAGTGTAGTATATTATGTACTAGCAATTAGTGTATGCAATTGTTGATTAAGAGGTCTTGGATGCGATTTTCCGATCGGACCAAAAAATGTTATCGAACTTCTCTGATTATAGAAATGCTTAATATAGGGTGGGCCACGAATAAGTTAACATTTGAAAAAAATGTATTAAAAAACCAATTGATATATTACAAAATTTGTTTATTTACAAGAAAGCTAATTAGTTGAAATTTATTTTTTTTTAAATTATTTCGTCTAAATGACCACCGCTTCGATGTTAGTACTCTTCTAAGCGAGCACCGAAATTATCGAATGCTTGTCGGCAAAGAGACTACGACATCGCCGACATCTGTTCGCTTATTTTTTCTTTTAGTTGACATAGTGTATTTGCTTTATTAATGTAGACACGATTTCTCAAACAATCCATAAAAAGGAGTCTGCTGAAGATAGATTTAGATTTCTGGGATGCAATGGAATGTCACCTCGTCTGGAAATTAGCTCTCTGGACACATGTCTTTGACCACCGACAGGGACTCATTGGATGTGTGACAAGTGGCTCCATGTTGAAACCATGTATTACAATTATAGCCAGCAAATCCCAGTAGCATCAGTCCCAAAAACTCCCATGACATGCTTGCGCGGGATGTTAAATTCAAATATTAGCCCAGAGTTTGAAAGTTGAAGCAGAGGGTAAAGCCGTCAATACCATGCCTGATTCCTCCTCGGTCGTATCGAATACTCGTCCCAACGATTTGTGAGTGTGGGGGAACAGAGAGTGAGTCTGTATTTGCGCATACGAATACACATAACATCTCCTGCGTAGTTGACTGATTTCCGTTGAGACTGGTCGCCGTGGCTGAAATTGGTTAGCGGTACATCATCAATGTCGTCATCACATCATGATTCTCAATATTTTAGGCAATTTAATTGTATTATGTATAATTATGGTTACTTTATGGTATAGTGTATAAATGAATAGACTGGTCTCCTGACGGTAAATGATTACCGTTAATAATGGATATCTGCAACTCCAAAGGCCAAAGTTCCTTACCTTCCTTCGAGAAAACTCTTCCAGATTTAGAAAAGATGAATCTCTAGTAATTTGCTCTCTAGGCGAAAAATAATAAAAAAACTTCTTATTATTGTTTTATTATTTAAATATTATATACTTTTACAGATCCAAATTACTCTCTTAAACTAGGTAGGTTATTAGGTAAAGTTGGAAAAAGTTGGTGCATTACTACTTATACAACAATAAATAATATCTAATAGATAACACAGCTTAACAGCCGTTTTCTTGTGAGTCTACAATATCATTCTGGTTGGGTGAAGTTCATACATACCGAAGCATGTTCTCTCGTAGAAAAAATCAGTTTTTGTAAATTTCCTCTTCACTGTCATCAATAACCTTAAAAGTCCACTACTAATATAACTTTAACTTACACGTTGATATATTCTATTACAGTTTGGAAGACTACATTGTTGTGGATTATATACCTTCACCTCAAGTTGGTCTACATCAAGTTGGCTTTCACTACTCGAGATTCGCGAGCATAGAGGCATCTATTAAGAAATCTAACGAAACCTTTGTTGTATGGGCTCCTATTGACGAAATAAATGATTTCAAATTCATATTCAAATATGGAATCACAATCATAGATTTGATTCATGAATATTCTAGGACAAACAGGTCTCTTGTGCAAGGATCTATTAATTTAGTTGCTGTTCCTACAATTATATCTGGTTATGAGATCGGTAGCTGGAATCTGCTGACGAACGGGTAAGTGACTCAAATCATTGAATTAACTCATAATGATAATTTAGACTGATGTTGAAAAATTTGTCGGAGGTCCTTCCTAATGTTTTAATTGTCTGCAGTTCTGAATAGAATCACGTCTTTGACTTTTACAAGATAACTGCTTTATTTACAGTTCAAACTAATAAAAGCGTGTTAAAATAAACGAAATTTCACGCTACACTTTTTTGGAGAACATAATTTATAATTTTTCAATTAAGTGACTGCAATTATTCAATTTTTTTGCATGTCGTTAAGGTAATCTAAAGATGACATGTATAACTAATAATTTAACATTATTTTACACTTTTGATCAACAAACAAAAAAATTTTGAATTATTATAGATTACATTTTCTTCCATTAGGTCAAAAATTGAGTCCATAATTGTACCACTTTCATTAGTTCGTAGTTAGTTGTGGTTTTCTAATCGTGATTTTTCTGTTTATTCAAAGAACTTTGGAATTATATTCTTTTCGGTGACCTCATTCCCATTAATTATAAAATATTGTTGTCAGTTTTAATCAACGTCTACTTCAAAGTAAACTATTAATGGCACGGCAGCCATTTTATAGGTTAAATATAAAAATAGATTAAAGAACATATACCTACAATTGATAAAAAAAATACAGAATATTGTTTTATAAATTCAAGTGAATAATAAAATGCATGCTTTGTCCTCAACATCGAGCTCAAGATGTGGGTGTAAAATAAACAGGTCTACCAAGGTTCATAAGAATACACAGGAAATTTTCAAGCTTCTGATGATCAATGAATGTGCGCAAAACATCAATTTCATGGCAAGTGTATTCTTTTGAGAAAACTTGACCTAGATGCTATTTGAGAACTGTTTATTTTTCGCACAAGGTCGTGCAATGAATAATATCGGTGACTATGATCAGCTGTTATTATACTTAGAAACGACAAACGAGGTCTGTTTGGTCATGTTATTACTCATGTATAGAAAAAATATATAACATTGAAATGTTTGTTCTGAAAAATAACAGACTTTTGAATTTTAAGTACAAAGTACATATAGTACGTGATAAATACAACGATGTTTCAATTTAAATTAGGTAACATACATTTTTATGATAAGAAATTTTCATCTTGATACTTTATTACACCTTGCCGGTGTCAAATATCAAAATAAGTAATTAATTCATGACTTTGTACTAAAAGAATCGTTTATTTTTGAAAATAAATTAGAGACATTATTTGTTAACATCTATATATCTAGTAACTTGGTGGCGAATAATCATGAATACTAATCCAGAGTCTATAACAAATATTGTAAAAAAAGTGCCTTTACATAATCTTCAACGAGTAGCATTATCAAAAAACTGAATAAATATGTTAATTCTTTGGGCGGAAAAAAAAAATACCTAGTGAGTTAAATATTTTACCTATTTACTTCAGAGCACATCGGATTGTAAAAATTGACCAATTCACAAGCATTAAACAAATTGAAGTGATGACTTTTGAATTGGCTCAACAACTAAGCAGAATCTGGCTCGGCAATCCTGGTGAAGCTGACAGAACTAGGTGGAAAGAAGAGTGGTTCAAAGAAGGAATGGCCACTTATTTGGCGTACTATTTTGTTACTCAGGCAAGTTTTATTTTCTTCATATCAAGCAGACTTCGAAGGCATGGCACTCATTTAATATGGTGTTAACTCAATACATATATTGAAATTTAGAATACTAAAAACGATTTTGGATTTATTTTCCATAAGCAATAAGCAATTTTCCAAATAAGCTATAGACTTAATAGTACAAAATCACCGATATCAAAAAAAAATTGATGTAATTTTCACATTCAAAGCCAATTTCTCTCATCTCTCTTCTCCTTTAAAAGTGGCACATTTACAACCAAATAGTCAGGCGATGTTAACTTCAAAGAACTTCTTTGAAAAACTAAGATTTTTTGGAATTCTAACACACAAAACTCATGTCATAACTAGTACGAGTGAGCTATCATTGGATACATCCGATGGTAGAGAAACGATGTAAAACACATGTGTCACTTACATTGTATTTGTTGGATTCGGAAGAAACACCTACATATAAAATCATTGCAAGCGCGTGAAGCTAATCTTTCTAGGTCAACGCGGTAAAAACTGCAATTTTAATATTTAAAGATAATTTAGAAATAGTCTTCAAATTCAGGCCATTTTAAAGTGTTATATTTTCTTATTTATCACTTATATGTATGATGTCATTGAGATGCCATTACGATAAGCTAAACTCTATAAAGAATTTAAAGACTGATATCTTCAAATAGATGAGACATGCATAGATGGAAAACTGCAATCTTTTGTATGATGAAATAACAATTCGATTTATATATTTATTACTAAACAAACTATCGGTTCTTCGACTTTAATCACTAATAAATAAATATTTTCATACTCTTCACTCTGTTAGTGATCTTGTGCAGAATTTATTCAAACAAATTGCGATGGACACCAAATTTCAGTAAAACTTTCACCGTTAATGAGGCATGTTTTTCGTCACTTACTATTTTATAACCAGTACTACACTTAAAAATATTTGAATTTTAGTACAACCACGGTATCACACCGATACAATGGCGTCAACTAGGTGCATATGGTCTTCAAATGAAACATAAAGCGATGGCAGTTGACTGGCATAAAACTACTCCAACTTTGGGAACTTTCAACTCGTCACTGGCCATAGAGATACCATCTAGATATAAAGAGCTGGTCCAGATGAAGACAGGAGCAATATTGTGGATGTTAGAGAACTGGGTCGAATCTGACAAGTTTCATCAGTCACTGGTGAATTTTATAAATTCTAGGTAAGTAGATCGAGCGATTTCCATAAATCTATATCGCATAAAACTTTTATACGGTAGTATTTATATTTATAAAAAATATTAGGTTGTACCTACGTGTTTTTTCGGGATGCCTGATTAGCTTCAGATACCTAAATAATTTAAACTTACCAACACTCTCTTTAAAGCATTGTATTCAACACAAGTACTTTAGAATTAATCTCACACATTCACACATTCATCTTAGAACACGTTTTCAAATGTTTCAAAACTATAGTTCACAATACACATTATAAAGAATATATTTAAAGTTAGTCATCGAGTAAGGCTACAGTTATATCTAAAACAATCAGCCCCTATCAATAAGCTAAAAGGGAAGTTTTCCTTATTCTGTTACATAACCAAAAAATTTTTTATTTACAGAAATAATATATATACCAGGTAGAAGTCAATTTGCATAATATACTTTAAAGCATTTTTGAGATATTTATAAGTAATACATTTCTAATTTCAGGCGAGGCAAATATATATCGTTACAAGAATTCACTTCAGTTCTTGATCGTGACAACATAGAATGTCTGCATCAGTTCTTTAACGGTTCAACTGCATCACGAATTCTGTGGACTTGGCTACGTCGTCCAGGTTACCCGATCATCAACGTTCAAGTGCTCAGAGACAGGTCACCAAATGCTATTCAATTGAAGCAGGTAGCTAATACAGATTCAGTTGTTTTTTGACATTAGGAGTTTAAGTTTTTAATGGTTTTATATTACATAGGACAAATTTGAAATTGAAGCATCGTTTTTATAAACTTAAGTAGATTTACGTATATATCTTTATTCCCTGTTAGTTTAATTCAAAAGTAATAATACAAAGCATTAACAAAGAGAGTAAGTAGTAATAACAAAGAGTTAGGTATGTAATTAAGCTGGTCTTATGAGTTTCAAAACCACTTACTAAATAAATTGTTCTAAAAATACAACAATATAATTTTTTGAAGTGCGCAAAATTACAGGAACTATTTAAAAACATCATAAGTATAAACTATTAAAAAGCTGTTTTTGTTGATGAGTCTCTCATCATCTTTTGGTACCAGCGCATGTTAATATTCTCAATATTATTCTTAAAATACAAGAATTCGAATTTTCTTTTACTATTTAACAAAAATTACTCTCAAATCTACACTGGCTATTAACAAACATGTGGTTGTAAATCTAGCAGTATAAACATCAACAAAAAAATGTAGCCTTAAATGTTAAGATGTTTTTATCGTTCAACTATTTCAGAGGCAATTCAGCTACACTGCTGCAAATCGCGGCGAAACCGACTTCTTAATTCCCATCTCGTACATCGTTCAACACAATCAAAATTGTTTCAATTGTTACCGTCCCCGGTTCACCATCGATGCCCAAGCATATACTTTTGGAGAGAACTTGAATGGGGGATGGCTTTTAATTAACAGAAAAGGTTCAGGTAAGAAATATGAATATCAATTTGTCTTCATTACGAGGAATTGCATATTTATGTTTGTCTTTATAGAAAATATCAACTTTAAAACAACTGTCTATTAAATGTATTAAGATATCCACTTTGCATACGAATTCTGGTGTACTTAGTGAAGTTTGGGTTTTGTGCAGTATCCACAATTGGTCAAGTTTTGCACAAAAATCGGGCTTCTTTTAAAGATTCAGTGTTCTTGTAGGACAATCAATTCAATTCATTTCTTAATGTCACAAGCATTTAGGGATAATTGGTCATCTCTTTTTACTCTCTATTCTGCTTGATGAAAAGCGTAAGTAGGGTCCAAGAGTGGTAGCCACCACGCTTATAGCGAATGTAGACATTGCAGATCAATAAATCAGTCATGTCCAATATTGCCAAAATGATTAATTATGGCATAATCAAATATTTTTTCGTTCAAAGAATTACATTCTTTTATTATATTTTACTTTTCTTTTCTTTAATTTCAAACATTCCACAAATAAAACGAATTCACACGAGTGCATAGCAATGAATCGATGTAAGCTTGCGACCGATCAACAGAAATAGATTCAATGTTATGCCAAGGACTTAAATGTTCATTGCGGTATTATTAGCGTTCGTTTTTATGATTCGAGTAACAGCTTGGTGTATCATTATAAGTCAGATTAACTTGTTTCGTAAATCGATGCTCTTCCGTTTAAAATGTCATCAGATATCGATTGCTAAATAGATTATAAATACACTGCAAAGAAACGAAGAACGTTTAAAAGAACTTTAAAATCTCATGTCCAAATAGACACTTATGTTCTGTAGACTACTTAAGGCCGTTGATGTTAATAATCTAATACGAAAAATAAAAATATTGACGCGTATAACTTTAATGATTATGGTTCAAATTTATATTCTGTAGCAGATTATTTAAAAAGTAGACAACTGTACCGATTCAAAACTTTACCTCTTTGTTTTTCTTATATAAATAAATAGAACTCATTCATTTGTCGCCTTTTCATCTCAGTCATACCTCACGTCCATCTTAAGATTTGCATTTCGACTTCATACAGGCGCTCATCGTCAATTTTGTTGTTTGATTGCCTGAACATATTTTAATTACGCTCATGAATATTATTTTCAGGATATTATCGAGTTAATTATGATACTTTCACCTGGAGTCTGATCGCTAATACATTGAAGAAGAATATGTCTTCTATTGATGAACTCAATAGAGCTCAGGTAACATTCACTAGGAAAACTTATTCGTACTCGTGTACATGAAATTCAAATTATTACGATAATTAATTATGCTTTATAACATAAAAACGTTTCTAAAAAAGGTGATAATTAGATACATTACATTTAAAAATTATTAGAACTAATCTGAAAGAAAAAGTACGGTATTAAAAGTTAAGGATGAAAAAAATGTTTTTCAACTCCCATGAAAAGAAAGAATAAAAAAAAAAACTTCATAGATGAGCTTGTGCAAATTGATGTCCTTTTAAGTGCAGACGAAGGCGACAAAAACTAAATAAAATGTTAAAATTTCTTCCATTATAGATAGTAAACGATGTCCTAATTCTTTACGTAGCGGGTGATATAGATGTTCATCTAGCAATGGAAATCCTGGATTATTTGAACAATGAAGGAAGTCCAGTTGTATGGGAATCAGTTTTGGATGGCTTCGAAAAATTCATCATAGAGGATGCTGCTTGTAACATGAACAAATATTTGTATCGAGAGTGGGAGGTGAGGATCTCTTGCTTGTAGACTGTCCCTTTACTTTTGGTTTTGAATTCTTTAACGTGTCTATAATATGAAAATGCCTATGAAGTCACGGATTAAGATTATATTAAGTGACATGACTCTTAATAATCCTGTTGGTATTATAAGAGCCATTTAAAGGATCTAACTACACAGGACATTATCACTAAAAAATAGAAAAACATTACACAAATTCTGGGCTAAACCCTTTCATCAGCATGATATAGTAGGCCAAAACCTCTTTTAAAGAAGTATGATAGACGGTTTTGAGAAGCTGTTGATAATGATTCTTATCATGGCCTTTGTTTTAGGAATTTTTAACAAGAAAAGTATCTAAAATCTTCGGGCAGCTAGTCAAAAGCAAGGATCAACAGTACCAAACGAGATTGTTCCGAAGTAATATTATAGAATTGGCTTGTTTATTGAACTATAATCCGTGTCATGCACATGTCAAAAGGATGTATCTAGAAGAGCGGAGAGGTAAACACAAGTAAGTAAATATTTAGGAACAATAAATTATGTTTAAAAGAACTACTAATTTGAATAACGAATTATTAATCTGGAACATATTATGAGGCCTAGCTCAATGGTAGCCGTATATGTTAGCATATTGCTAAGTTAAGCATTTTTAGCCAGGTCCATAGTAATAATAACTCTACTCAATTCATACACGGCCGTCTGATTTAAGGTAATATAAATTTAAGGTAACCAAGCTGCTGCTAAACAAAATTATGTATTTCTAAATATATACCTGTGAGATAAATTACACCTAGATACAAAACAATCATGATCGATCACTCATCGATTTTATCACACAATTATTTGTGAGAGGGTGAGAACCAAGCCCACGAACTCCAGCTTAGCAGTCAATGATGAATGATTCTTAACATGAGACCCCTCTGTGCATCGGAGAGGACGTTAAAACGTCGATCCCGGTTGCCATACGAATATCTTTGGTAATCGTTATGGAGCCCTTAAATGTCAGCCTTAATATACAATTTGGATATCAGTTAGAGCTTGGGTAAGATAATCCCAAACTAATTTGGGTAAAAGGCTTGCAGAAAATTCTGGCAAACTTTATGTTACTGCGGCAGAGTCATAATTTAATACAAGTTGGATCGGCGTACTAGACTGCACCTCATAGTAGTCCACTAAGCTACTACCACTAATTTTTCTTTGCGGAAAACTAAGCTCTTCTGTCAGTGATTATCAGGAAAGAGAAAAGCTCAAAGAGTGGCAACACACTTGTGGGTCTTCGAGTTGCAGGTCGGTCGGTAATCACTTAGTATAAGGTGGTGACATAGATAGGACTTAAAATGCAGACCGTAAAAATACTACCAAATTTAAATAAAAATAATTTGATGTTCATTTTCAGCTTTTTCTCCGACTGCAGAATGCCATATTTCTATATCTTAGCAAACGAATCGTTTAGCAGCACTTTCACGAGAAGGTTAAATGCAATCGAACAAGAGGACAAACATATTGCTGATCACAAACTGTAAGTTACATAATTATCTAAGGTATATATATGAACTCGTATATCGTACTAATATTATAAATGCGAAAGTTTGTTTGGATGTTTGTTACTCTTTCACGAAAAAACTACTGGACGGAGTTGGATGAAACTTTACAACAATATAGGTTATACATCACAATAATATATAGGCTGCAATTTGTAATGATTTTATGTAATTTGGTCGCAATATAACGATATATGTCAATTAAGTCAGAAAAAAATCTGGCCTCTGACAGTTATCTTGGCGTACGCTGCCTAAACCATTGAAGTTACATAAAGATGATGTACCGTAGGATTGTTTATATGTTAAAAATATATATACATATTTAAAATGATCTGTTGCGAAACTTAATGTCCCAGACCAAGTTCCACGTGAGAGAAATCGCGGGCAAAAGCTTGTTTAAAATATTCATGAAGTTTTACCTCACTATTATAATAAATATATTTATAATAAATATTTTTAATAGTAACACCTATTTGATTATTTTGAAACTAGTCACAATACGTAAATTGTAATTGATTTGGGTAAATTTCTTCCATCTATTTCCAGGCGAGAGAGAAATCGCTTTTTACACAGAATACCAATGGGAGCTCCAAGTCCTATGCCAATTAGGATGTCTACGACTGAAATGGTAACAAAATATCTTTCTTCTACTGCTTAGCTTGAAACTTCATTTTGAAGAAATTTCAAAATTTTTGACTATTTTAAATGTACCGTACTTTTTAGTATGTCGTAGTTAAACAGAAATACGATAAGGCTAAGTCCAATGTCTAAAGAAATTCTGGAAATTATATTATTGTGTTGACTGAGTTAAAGTTTAGTGGTAAAAAAAAAATTACAATCATTTCTATTTAAAAAGTTATAGCTGCTTAAGTTCTGTGTGGTGATGGATTAAAAATACACGGTGTTGGCAGGGGGTGTCGTAAATGGCTACTAAGGGATAATTCAGGAAAATATTGCTACAAAGAGAAGGCAAACTTGAAACGAACTTTACGCTAACTTGTCAGGCCAGCGTGGTATAGTTGGCTAAAACCTCCTTGCTAAGGAGAGGCCTACGTCCAGGAGTGGACTGCAAAAGGTTGTTGATGAGCCGCTTAGATTTTGTTTGTAGAGAGACAATACTCATTATATTTTATCGAAAATAGGAGGCTTTTTATAATTGTTTATATATTGAATTTATTTTACAGACAGTAACAGTGAAACCAAACAAGAGCGGGAAGGACGGGACATCATCTTTATCTTTCTCAATTGTTGTTCTTCTTCTTTCAATAATTGCCAGCACTTTTAATACATAATGCAACATTTTAGATTATATATAATCGTTTAATTTTTAAAATTTTTTACTTCGAACTGTCAGGTTTTTGTAGATAGTTTATTTAATTAAGCACTCGGGCAAAAAAGTGACAGTTCCAAAAAAAAATAAAAAATTATGACATTATTTGTTTTTATCTATCTGTTTACATGAAAATAATATATAAACCTTAATTTTATTAAAGAAACTTGTAGTGCGTAACATATAATTTCCTTTCTATTTTGTGAAAATTGACGGAATTGTGTTACAGGAAGTCGAGGAGCACACAGTATTTGAATCTACCAGCATTGACCATTTAGTGTGCGTGGTAAAAGGTAAAAGTTAAGTAGTATGTGAAGTATCAGATGTTACAGAACATAAACGAATACTTATTGGCACTGAAATATATACTAAAGATTTTAAATAATTAACAGTTAATCAATATTTTGAGTGTTATATTTCAAATTTTACACGTTTTGATTCTTCTCTCAAAAAAGTATAACAGTTAATTTAATTGTCAGATTATATAATGTCACGATTTCTATGGACGTATCCCCCTCAAGATGGTTTATCCTTAATCTGTAAAATCTTCGAAAGTATATTGGAACTGAACATAAAACTAAAGGATAATTTCTACCGAATGACAGACACAACAGTTTAATTATGACGAACTCACGTCACACGATTGCAGCCAAACCAGTTAATATAGACCTTAAACACTGTATAAAAGATTTAAAATCGTTTAAAGATTATAAAATTTATGGCAATGCGAGCAGTTCAGTGGAAATCATCTTTTATAACTCTTGAATTTTTTGACTAGCTTATCGAGATATTGCTTATCGTGTTGCGGCTAAATATAAGTCACATTCCTTTACCATCTTTGTTTAAAATTATCTCATTATTTTTATGATCATCATTAAGTATGTCTAATTCTAGTCATAAATATTTAGTGTAATGTGAATGAAACAATGTATTTGTTATGGATTAATTTATTTTAATATGCACTGATTTATAATATGTAAATATTACACGTAATTTTAAGTTTTAATTTAAATAAATGTGCATTCGTCATGAATTATACTTAGTAAACTAAGTAATTTAATGTTACTAATAAATGTTTTAAAGATTAATTTATTTTTTATTAATAATTTTACATACGACAGTTTGATCCAAGGCTAGACAGAGTCTGTGCTAAAGTAAACAGATAACAGCTAAAAATGTTTATTTCTAAAAATGTACAAACTAGACTTTGTTATAACAATATTTACAAAAGAACTGACGTAAGTAGTGTATGTTAAACTCTGGTACCAAGGATAAGTTTCAACTTGTATCATAGGTACTACAGTCACATAGAGAGTTACATGGTATCTGGATTATACATGACTTCAAGATTAACTGTATAAACTATCACTTTTGTAGATAAGATAAGAAATATTAAAAGCCTCATCTCCTGTGGCAGCGTGTATGTTTGCAAGGCCTGCTACTATTATTGATTACAATACATACGTCAATATTTTGAAATATGTACATCAAACAATCAATAAAATGTGTAACTGCCTCGGTGGCGCAGCGGTAGTGAATGCGACTGCTGTGCTTGAGGTCTCGCGTTCGATTCCCGGGTCGGACTAAATGTTTGTATGATCTACAAATATTTGTTTCGAAGTTTGGGTGTTTTCTATGTATAATATGTATGTATTTACAAAAAAAAAGTATTTAAGTATTCTATCAGTCAGTTTAGTTATCATAGCACAAGCTCTGCTTAGTTTGAAACTAGATGACGTTGTGTGTCAAATGTCCGAAATATTTATTATTATTTATTTATTATCTCACTGAAATATTTTGTATTGAAATATAAATGTATATATTACAGATAAATTATAGCCAGACCTCGAACAAAATGATTGTGTTCGGCTCACAATTATTTGTCCTGGGTGGCCCATGACGTACAGTTTTTTCTCCGCTGGGTCGAAATGGTCGCTTTTTTATTTAGTTTGAAATTCACATATGTGTATAAGAGACATAATTTTTTTAATACTTAGTGAAGATGTAGTTGAGGTTTTGTTAATTATTTCTTATAAAATTAACAAAGAATACGCAAAGTTACATATGGCTGCTTGATATTAAGAAAAAAAAGAGGCAACTGCATAAATAGGTGCAAAATTCAAAATTAGAATATTATATTCAATAATACTCTGTCTGATGGAAAACATAAGTAGAATCCAAGAGTGGAGGTCGGCATACTCATTACGCATGCAGACAATACAGTATGGCGACGTACGCTAAGGTAGTCTACTGAAATACTTCTTCACGCCCTGCTTAAAGGACCCGAGATCATAGTGAGAGGGCAAGTGCTGGTAGTGAATTCTATAGCGTAGGGTAGCGTATATCTACCATTCTAAAACGGTGAATATCAAGGTCAGCACGTATTGTCCTGTAGAGGAAAGCAGAAGGTGGGACCAGCTGGAAGAGCTTGTCAGTACACTCTTCAAGATAAAGCCGATAAAGGACTGCCATAGAGGCGACATCTCTTCGCAACTACAATGGAGCTCTTCAATAAGTGACAACATCTGTCAAAGTTGCTACATTCAAATGTATTTGATTGATTATTTATTTATAAAATGTAACATCATGCCTGTACCCTCAATAGGGGTGCACAAATGTGTTCAGAATATATTGGTCCAGTATATGTTGAGACAGTATATTCAGACATGAAAATCTTTACTCCAAAAATTCTGATTAATTTTTTTATTCTTAAATATTTCTCACTTTGTGATACTCTGTCGTATAGCAATTCTGTAATGGTCCAGTGCGACTGTAAAACTCAAAAAGTATACAATAATTTTTGATCAGACAATGATTAGGCAGCAGCATCAAGAAAAAAGCATAACATCCAACCTGTATGTTCTAGTAAGCTCGCTTTAACGAAAACCTAGTTTTACACTCTTCACGTGTCTTTTTGAAATGACTCTAGAGGTAGATTGCCATATGATTTTGATACAGGTGGTGCCAAATTCCCACAATTAATAATAATAAGAAATTAATCAAAATTTTACCAAAAAAAAAACGACCTAAACAGAAAACGCTCTAAAACAAAAATGTATTGAAAAGTAAAAATCAGCTAGATGTTTTGTGTCTACAATAATTGTTGTATTTGGAGACGGTGTCAGCCAAGAAAATATGAAGGAATGTATATGTACAATGATATCTGAATTATAAAATCAATGACAAAATTTACGATTGTACATCCCACCCAATTACCTGTGCACTTCGACCCGTCTACACCATCGTTACATTGCAATTATAATATTAATCTACGAGTACATTAGCTGACATCGACTCCAAAAATAACAATAAAATATATACAAGACACAAAAATATATACTTTTTTAACTGTTCAGTGCATTTTTTGTTTTAGAATATTTTCAGTATGAAGTCAGTTTTTTTTGTTAATTTTATTTTGAAATTTTCTCACATCGGTTCAATTTACCGTTGACAAATTTCTATCATCATTTATATTTTTATACACGGTCGTGCAATAACTTTTTCTGTTACTTAGATTCGTGGTTTTAATTTCTTATCAATCATGTAGATGATAAGAAATTTGATGCTGTATCTCCAAACATGTGATGAGTGATTTTGAAATAGTTTCTAACGATAAGATATTATTATTATTCGATCATTCTATGTTCCCACGATTTTAAACACGAGTAACCAATGTTATATGACTCTAATTCGTTTGTACCATCAGAATTAAAAACCATGAAAATAATTTTTAATTGTCATTGTGAGGGTCGCGGGAAGCCGTTGTATACGGGCAGCACGGGACCAGCTTTAGTATAGAATCTTGGGGAAGGCCTATGTCCAGCAGTGGACAATAGCTTTGGCTGAGATAATGATGATGCGGAATGTAGGACGCAGCGTACAGGCCAGATGTACTGATGATTTGCGCATGATGGCTGGGAGGAACTGCCTGATATAAACTGATGAATTCTGAATGAATATTTATATTATCAACATAAAGAATAACTATTTCTTTACTTATTGTTTATAACATCAAAAATACCGAATCGTCGTACGATCTTCATATTATGAATTGCTGAAATTGCCAAAACTTCTTTTTTAGTATGTTAGTAGTAGTGATAGCTTACGTAATAAAAGCATCAACAACAATTACCTTTTGCAGCGGTGTGATTTTAAATGTCAAAAACCTGAACTAACTGCAATGTGTAACTATCATGACTATCATGACTACCAAAACACATAAAAGTACATATTATTTTTTTTCTTTAATTTACTTTAACAAACATGTTTATTAAGTATTAATTAAAATCCGATTAATATTATAAATGCGAAAGATTTTAAGTACGGATATTTGTTACTCTTTCACGTAAAAACTACTGGACGGATTTGGATGAAAGGTTACAGTAATGTAGGTTATACATCGCAATAACATATAGGTTACAATTTGTAATGATTTTTCATAATTTTGGTCGTAATATAACGATACGTGTCAATTAAGTCAAAAAAAATCTGGCCTCTGAGAGTTATCTTGGCGTACGCAGCCTAAACTACTGAAGTTATACAAGATGATATTTAGATAGTTACTCAATAGATGAATACAATCCACGTAGGATTGTATGAGTATATATGTTAAAAAAATGTATATTTATTTAAAATGATCTGTTACGAGTCTTAATATGGCAGACTAAATTCCAAGTAAGCAAAGCCGCGGGCAAAAGCTAGTCTTTTATATTACAAACCTTAATTTACCATTAATATTAAGGTAAGATTAAATAAAGTAATGTTTGTCTTAAGTAATTTATTTTCTGTATTATAATAACGTAATATGTACATATTACACTAAGTTATAGGCTTTTTCTTATATAAAAAAAATAATAAAAATAATACGATTATATTATTACGTTTTAAATTACAATAATATCTTATACTAATTAATTAGTAATATTATTATTATATGCTATTATTATTTTACCGAATTTGGTGCAAGAGGACGCGTTTGCCCCAGATTCAGTTTTTAAATATAAATTCTTAATTTAAATTATTAAATAATACGCTATGAGTGAAAACGCAGTAAAAAAAATAAAGTAATTGGTAACTTAAAATATCTTATTATATTGCTAGTAAATAATTTTTAAATATAATTAATTCTTATATTTTTAGTTTTAATATATTATTATACTCTTTATACTAACCACTTTGTGCAATTTTAAAGCAAATATTCTAAATACTACTACTACTTACGATTTGAAACAAATTGATATAAATTTATACATTATATAAAACACTTTGTGCAATCGTATCTACGTATTCTACAAATATTATAACAATAACAAATCCTAAAAACTTAAAAACAAATATATACACTTCGCCAAACATTCTTATTACATTACATGTAGTAAGATGTGAGCATTCATCTGGACAGTTATCCGAATACCTGAACACAATATATCATATCTATAACGCATTATAACCCTGAACAAAAATTGGAAAGGTATTCTCTAGACTAGACTCATTTAGAATCTAGAGTCTAAAGTCATTTAGAGTCTAGAGTCTTCATATATTGGTTTTCTCAGGCAGAATACGCAAGCGCTTCGATTTATTCTTCGATTTGTACAGTATATTTCAAAAGTCTGTGTGATATTTTCTGCTGTTTTCAGATAAAAGTTTGCCAAACTGCGAATATTATCAGAAATGATAATACTGAGTTCTCTTCCACAATCACTCGTTCTGTCATTTCGTATTCTCTATCATTCTTACAGTGATACGTTATTAATGAACTTATATCAATACTTAAATATCAAAGCTTGTATTGTAGAGTACATTATTTCTATTTTTCTTAATCATATCTATTTGTTAAACAACTTAAATACAATATTATTCTCTAACATTACAATCTAAGCTACAAATTATAAACATCACATTACATTAACTGTATAAGAGGTATACACAAATACAAATAAAAATTATTAGTAAAATTATTAATGATTCAATAATGTGACCATTATCGAAATACAAAGTGCTGCAACAGATAATGCCATAGTTGCAGCATCATTCTCATCTATCCATTCATAGACCGCTTCAAGATAATCTGTGTTCCACTGTAAGTTTTGGATAATTATGAAGCCAGCTCGTTGTGCCACCCTTTCTGAGTCACCAAGATTGTTGTTCTGCGAGTTTCTCCAAATTTGAAACTACAATTATAATGGAAGTCATAAATAAATACATACTACTTTTTATTGATAGCAAAATGGTATATTTTATAAACATAATTTCTGGTGGACTATGGAAAATTTTTATAAGGAATCTGTGGAAACTGTCTAGATTATAACTATTATATGAGTTTACTCATATAGTAGTTATAATTTTTGTAGTTATGCATTTTTGTTTTAGATGGTTTTAAGTTGGTTTCTACTCAATCATCACAAATGTGATACCTTAATATTGTGGTATATCTACATATGTACTCGGATGTATATACAAATGTATTTGGTATGCACGTCTATATTTATTTTATATTTTATTTTTATTCTCTCATTTATTTATTAATTTTAATGCTTTCTTGTTTATTTCCGAATTCGTAACTAAAGTGCAGTGTACCTTCTCGTTCATTTTCGCACCACCCGACGGTAGACTAATAGAAAATACCTATGACATCAAGTCTGCTATTGTACATTTTGTGCATAAAGTTGTTAAATGCAGAAAAAAAATGTAAAATAATTAAGACTTTGTGTAATTTTTTGATTGTAATTTATAAGATCTAATTATAAAAGTTACCGCTATGCTATGAAGTACTTACTTGTGAGGCCAATTCGTTATCAGCCATATTATCTGCTAAAACTAATATGAGCGTTTCAAATTTCTCAAGTCCACCGTACCTATAAACAAAAAATTGTGAATTTATAAAAATAAATAAATGTTTTTCTTCAGTGTGTGTGTCTTCAGTAATAATTTTTACTTTTTATTAATAAAAATAAAGCATATTTGTGAATTTGCTTGACACAGTACAAGGAAATCATACAATGAATACTTAATAACAGCACATATCTCAGATATGAACGTCTAATTCCAAACTGTGCATAGTCTACGCTTCTCGGACCGAAGAAAACGTGTGCATACGAAACAAATGATACGACAAATAAAAGTACGTACATTTCAATTATTCTTGCGGCATTCGCAGACATAAAGTTGAGAGCAAGACCAGCATTCTCGTAACTGCTTTCTGTTACGGCAATGAAGATTTTGTTACGTTCTTCAACAGTGTAAGGACTGTCATCCGAAATAGTGTCTCCTAATAACCTATAAATTAAAAAATAAGATTGCACATAATTTTTGAATTAACTCAAAACATTGTTATCTTGTTAATTGTTAAAAAAAAACATAAAGACATGATTATAGCAGATACTAAATAGGTTCTTTCGTAGAAAATAATAATACTTTGTACTTACGATTGGATAAAATCTTCGTCTTTTGAACAAGCCCATGACTCCAAAATAACAAGTCTCTCGTAAAGTGTGTTCTCCAGATTAAGTCTTTCCTCTAAAGCGTCAATAACATCTTCATCACCTTCTCTCACCATCGTACAGTACACAGCCGGTCTAAGCTCATGTGGAATACCAGGGTTACTGTAATTAAGTTAATTAGAGTCAATTTCTCGTATTATTTAAAGTTTTTAATTAAATATACAAGTAAGCGGGTGACGTTACTGCATTACTCGTTATAATTGTGAAGAATACTTATGATTCTCTTTTAGCATCTAGCTAATCTTGATCAGATTTTTAAAATTAAACATAGTTTTCAAAAAAAGAAACGATAAGAGTATTAAATACATCCGAACAAAAGAAAATATCACATTTATACTTACACAATGTCATCATTGTTTGGGTCCCAGAACCATTCTACTGCTGCAGCAATACATGGATCATAATTAGCCTTACAAGCATGTTCCATCACTAAACCTCTAGTTAGTGTATCCATGACTGGTTCGATCAAATTTGCCTCTGGTTCGAATCCTAATTCTTCTTCAACTTTATGAATAGTTCTACGTACCATTCGCTGAAACGTTGAAAATTAATAAACTTAGTTATTAAGTATCGTGATACAAAGTTTTATTAAAATAAATAATGTTTTTTACAGAGAGATTTTAAATACCTAGATAGTCACTAATTCAGGTAGACAATATGTTGATCTCAATTTCTTTGAATACTGACACCCTAATATAATGTAAAATTTAATATTATGTAAATGATAAAGTAAGCCAATTTAAATATATTTCATACCAGATAAATATCGGGATCTAATTCATTTTCAGCAACATAAGGTAGAAGTCGTTTTCTCAAAAACTCCATATTTCTAATGAAAGCTCTCCAGACAGCATATTCTTTTTCATGCTCCATAGTAAGAACAACTTGGAATGCAATATCGTACTCCAGTTTTCCTGCTCTTGCAATGTTCAGGGCATCATCGACGAGCTAAAAATATAGAGTAATATGTCTAAGTAAATCTAAAATACGTACAAAACAACACTAACATTCTGGAAGTGTTGGTTATTTTTTCAACCTTTCACCCAGAATTGAGGGTAACGTCACTCATTCTGTTAAAAAACTGTTAAAGTATTACTTCCTCACCGTTTTTTTTTGTGAGATATCGTTTCAATCAGTCACACACACAGTTTGTCGAAACATAACACTCCTACGGTGTCTCCCCATTTGTTATTTTTATTGAATGCTCTATTTGAGGCCAAAATCAAGCCTTTCAAAGCTAATTTTATTATTATGGAAAGTTATATGTTTTTACATGTTTATAATGATAATATTACACTAACAAGCTTACATGACACTTACGGTAGCACGATTTAATGGATGTATTATTTCTCTCTTATCTGGCTCGTCAAGAGCTTCAAGAATTCTTTCCCAAAGAACAGGTTCATAATTAACACGATAATAACCTGAAAAAAAGAAACTTCTAACTATCTGTTCCTTCAAGTGCAAGAATTATTCTCTGGAACTATTCGTCCCAAATTTTAGATTTAGCATACATTAAAGAAAGTTGTAGAGTTAGGAGCATATTGGTGACCTTAGAGATTTTCAAATCATAGAAAGGATAAAAAATATCTACAATAGCTGTACTATAAAAGAAAAATAGTAAAGAAGTACAACTGATTAGCTTATGAATATGAATCTTCTTGTTAGTTTTCTACATTATTCACATTTAATGCTATGTTAACAATCCGTTTGAGAATTTACATCGAAACTTTATTTAAAACAAAAACATACTTTGTTTAAAAGAAAAATTTGTGACTTGACTAACCTTGACCCTGGATATTAAACAATACCCAATCTTCTTCTCCTAATTGCATTGGAAACGTAAAACTACCAGCAAGTACCATTGTCGGTTCAACATTATCGAAATTTGGAACAACACTAGTAGTAAATGTTATGGGTACTGGGAAATTCCGTACCTGTTGCGTTCCGAAACTAAAATGTTCCTAAAAAAAGTACAATCATGACAAAAAAAAATCTAGGAACCAAAGCTTACAAAGACATGTTTAAAGCTTTATTTGGAATAACGAAACAATACCGAAAAACCTTTGAGATGTTAAAATAGGCCCTGAAATATATTTAACATTCTACCTTCACCTTCCATTTTGTAATCTCTATTTTGGTTTGTTAAATACTTTATACGGCAGAATACAAAATTTTCGGGCCCACCAGAAAATAATATTAATAATTTATAAATGTTACTTAGATTTTATATTGATCTTAAAAATTCATATAGAGAGTAAATCAATAATCACGTCACATTGACTTCTCCTTCGATAGGAAGTTTTGGTCTACTAAACCAGCACCACTGGCTAGACGGTTTGGTATAGGGTGTTTCAAGTTATTCTTCTCTTTTCAGTGATGTCGTTCTCTGTAATTTGCTGTCTTAGTAGCCCCTTAGTATTTAGAGACTTCTACCCACTCATGAAAAGGTGTGGTGATACTAGTCAACGCCTTTTTTTTTCCACACGGTCACATATCTACAAGCCGTAGGTGGCTCGAGGTACGTCGGGGTTCCAGGAACTTCCTTACTAGGGTCCACCTGGTTTCCCGGCTACTGGTACTTGAGATGCGTGCAGATTTTTGATCGGTTCGAGTCCGACATAACCGTGGGCATTTCCGCACAAAATAAGAAAGGAAGTGGTGACACTTTGTATTGCTAGTTCGTCACCATGCAGATAAATGTACGCCTGTCATGTATCAGTTATTACAGTAAGAAACTGTTACAAATTTTAAACGTTGTAACAAAATTACGTGTTCGTTAATTAACTTATTAGCTTCGTTAGAACAACATATACCTGTGTTATTTGAACTCCTCCCAGTCTTGGACTAGCGTGCAAAAGAGGGTAGCCAGCGATATCTTTCCATTCGTTCATAAAATCACCTACATTTTCTATCAGATCAGAACCGTCTGCTAACCAGTCACTGTTGATTGCATCCCGCAAACGTAAAGAATTGACCGTATCCATTGCTCTGCAAAATATAATAATTTTTATATTCGTTGTATTGTAAAAAAGAAATCATGTTTTGTAATGACTTCTTTAAATTTTATAAAAGAATAATTAACGAAGAGAAATTAGAAATTGATCTACTACGTATTTTTAATTTAAAATACATTTAGTTATAAAAAACTAAATCTTCATTTTCTAATTTAGAAATATCGGTACGAGACAAACTTTTGTCACATGTAGAAGTCGAACTACAATAGACAACGGAGCTTGGCGTCTAAACTGCCACATTAACTTTATCAATAGTTTCTGCATGCGGCTTTGCTATCAGTTATTTTGTATTATGTATTACTCAAAGTTTCATCTAAAGTTTCTTTTCTTTCTCTTTTTCTTCTTTTAGTAGACATTGCGTGAAAAAATAACAAACGTCCAAACATCCATTCTCTCAAGCTTTCGCATTTATAATATTAATAAGTAGGTAAGTAAGTTGACTTGCACTTCATCGTCGTTGCAGATACTGATGAAGATTTTTTTATTTTTGTTACATTTCTGGATCTATTTGAATATCTATTCTATTCTCAACTACATCTACACAACACGTTTGAACAGTTGTGATTAATGTCAACAAGTTTGAACAAATTTGTTAGTTTAAATACTTCATTTATTATTTGCCATATTAAATAAAAAAGAAATAAATTAAATTTATGAAATAAAAAACAGGTTTTTGTAACTAACTGAACTATTAAGTAGAAAGAGTATTTAATTCTTTTTATTTAATGTAACAAAATTATTTTTATTTTTCTGTTAAGGATACTGTTACATCGATACATACACGCATACTTCCTTATATACCTACAATTAGGGTGTCCCTTAAAATTCAAGTTCGATATTTTTTTACGCATACCTTCTTAAAAGTTTCGTAATAACCCTATATTGTCTAGAAAAAAATATTAGTTCGATATATAAACGATAACCCGTGCCGACTTGCTATTTAAACTTGTCGATACAAGTTGCTTAAGTACTGCCCAGTGACCTGTTACGACATGTTTTATTTGCCATTTCGTACGTGATTTTTGAGACTATTAGTGCTTCATTGTTTAGTGCGTAAACATGTCGGTGGAATTACGGAGTGATAAACAAAATATTTTTCTTATCGGATTGACTAGCTACCAAATAAATGGTGCAAAATTACCATCTAATCGACAAGTTCTCTCAGTCCTATTTTACAATATTCGTGAGGTTAAATTGACTGTTAGTGAAAGTGCAAATCTTGTGATTAGGGAGTGCATCATATATTGGGAAAAAGCAAGAATTCCAACAAGGGCATTTCCTAACTGCGTGAAGAAACTTATTGATTTATATCATGTTTGGAGAGAGTTGCAAAAAAATTGTAAGAAAACTCAGATTACGTGAGAAGAGTAGAAGAGAGAAGAGAAGAGTCGTGAGAACAATTTTATAATTAATCTTGATAATTTGTTTGATATTGCACATGCTGATGCTTTTGAGAAAATGAAAATAGAGGAAGATAAATTATTTTTAATGAAACAGAGAGAGCCAGGTCGACCGGGATGCTTAGGTGGTGTAGATAAAAAATTGGCGGAAAAAGAACAAAGATCTAGACAACGACGATTGGAAGAAGAGGAAAGGATTGTAAGACAAAGAGAATCACTAGCTGTTGCATCTACTTCCACCACAAATAACTTAGACAGTGTAGAAGATTCAGACGAAGAACAGATCTTGAATTCTGAACTCAGCTTGCCGGACGTTCCCTGCCATGAACAAAGTTCAAAAAGAGGTAGAAAGAATCTTATAACACCTAAACTAGTTGCAGCTTTAGATCAATGCCAGTTAAGCATTAGAGATACCGTTTACATTCTTAATGCGGTGGTGGAAGCGCTTGGTCTGAGCAGCGATGATTTCTGTATTAACAAATCCTCGATTCAGCGAATTCGTACTGAAACTAGAAAATCAAGGGCAGAAGCAATAAAATCTAACTTCCAAAACAATGTACCCGACATAGTCACAGTCCATTGGGATGGAAAACTATTACCGGGGTTGGATGTACGGAGTTCAAAAGAAGAACGCTTGCCAGTTATAGCTTCATTTGACGATAGGGAGCAGCTTCTTGCAGTGCCGAAACTAGAAAGTTCTTTTGGAAAACATCAAGCGAAGGCTGTATCAGCAGCTCTCTTTGACTGGAACCTTTATGATAAAGTACAAATAATGTGCTGCGACACAACAGCTTCCAATATGGGCCGTTTCAATGGAGCTTGTGCTATTTTGGAGCAAACTTTAGGAAGAAAATTGTTGCTTTTCGCCTGTCGTCATCATGTTTATGAATTGGTCCTAAAAGCTGTCTTTGAAACCAAGATTAAGCAAATTACTAGTAGCCCAGATATTCCGATGTTCAAAAAGTTCCAAGAAAATTGGAAAAACATTGATTGTACTAAAATTGAACCATCTCTTAATTTCGTAAAAGCACGGGTTGCCGAGACAGACATTCAAGCGTTGTTACTATTTTATAAGGCAGAATTAGATAAAGGTTTTGTAAGAGATGATTACCGCGAATTGGTCGAACTGTGCGTAATATTTTTAGGAGAAGACACAGAGGAAAAATTAAAACTAAGGCCCCCCGGAACTATACATCAGGCACGCTGGATGGCGAGAGCGATCTATTCTTTAAAAATATGTTTACTTCAGTCACAATGCAGAGTAACTGCGAAGGACAAAAAGGCTCTACAAGATGTTTGCTTATTTCTCGTAATATTGTATGTTAAACATTGGCTCGAATGTACAGTGGCGACCAAAGCACTTAATCAAGATTTGCGCTTCTTGAAGATGTTAAAAGAGTATGAAAAAGTTGACGCAACAATTTCTAAAGCTTCTATAAGCAAGTTCAGCCATCACTTGTGGTGTTTATGTGAAGAGACAGTCATTCTATCACTATTTGATGATGAAGTTGACAACCAAACTAAGAAGAAGATGATTGCCAACTTCAACAGGGACAAAATCTCGGATTTTAGCAAACGCTATGACCCGTCGAAGGAAGAACTGACTCAAAAGTTGTTTGGTAAGTTAAATTGACTTTTTGTTGGATTTCAATTTCAATGTCCAATACTTATTTATTTATTTTCAAAATTGTTGTTGATTTTTATTTGTTATTAAACTTATTTTTCTTTTTTTTTAGACAAAGCACTGGATGATTTCGTATCGGAAAAGAGCAAACAATTTTTATCACGACTGCAGATCGACGACAGTTTTCTAAAGGAAGATGTATCTTCTTGGAATAACAATGCTGCTTTTCTGGAGGCTAAAAGAAGAATAAGTTATTTGAGAGTTGTAAATGATACTGCTGAAAGGGCTGTTAAATTAATGCAAGATTTTAACGGACTTATCACGGCTGAAGAAGAACAAAAACAGTTCTTGCTGCGCTGTGTCCAGGAACATCTAAAATTGTATCCAGACTGTAAAAAAACTACTCTAAAAAGAAGTTACCCTGAATGATTCTTATTTCTTTATGTTTTTAATTAAAGATTAATGTTCATCTAATTTATTATTTAATTTTATTCACTTAATTCATTGCATTTATAGTGAAATTATAGCAGACTGAAATTTTAGGACAAAACACGTTTTTTACTAAACTTTGAAGCTCGGTCGGCACTGGTTGCAATTATGCTAGATTGATAAAATTTTATATTTAAGTATCTTATAGCATTAGTAAAAATTTTTTTTCGAATTTCGAAATGTATACCCTATACATTTCGAAATTCGAAAAAAAAATTTTTTTTGTCATATAAGCGACACCCTAACCTACATGCACAAATTCGCACATACCAAACTATTCAATAGACTGAAACTGTTAAATTTACCTCCTATTGAGCAAAGTTCTAGCTGCAGATTGTATGAAATCGTGATCTTGGTCACCCAGTATAAGTCTCATCATTCTTAATAGCGCAGGAGCTTTTAGCTTAAGCAGACCATTTACGTGATCTCTGATATTATTTTCATCAAATAAGTCTTCACTTGTCTCTAAGGGTTCAGTGCCCACATAAGCATCACGAAGTAGACTTTCTTGAATGACATCGGTCACAAACAACGTATTGACGTCTAAGAGAGTTACATCCTCAATCGCATCGTTTGTCTGGAACTGTGAACATATTTTATATAGAAATTACAATAAAACTAAAGAAAATTATAGGACAAATATGCTTTACGAATTTATTTCTTCAAGTCATGTTTAATTTTGTAGTCTAGTTGCCTGGAGAGATACAAATATATTAAACGCCCACTTTTCGCCAGTGTTTTGGTCTCACATAATGGGTGACCTGCCTATTACCGCTAATCGGCAAGTTTTGTTTGCCAGAGCCACGCTCGTCGATCAGCATGTGCACTTCTTGCAGGTGAGGTTGGCTTGGGGCTATAAGTTCTTGGTAGGAACCTTATGCACATTTTGTATGAAACAATATTTACATCATATCGGACGCTTTAACTTTCTACTTTATGCTGCAATGATATGATATGTTCATGATATGTTATTTCATATCTTCAGAAGAAGAAGTAGAAAAAAGACAAAAACGAAAGAAGAAAACGTTTGGCTGTTTTGTAGCACAAGTACATTACGTAACTTATTCATGAAAATAAATAGAAACTCACCATTCTCATCACTTCATAAGCCGCGTAAGAAGCTAGACCAGAAACCACCCACTCATAACGCCAGTTTTCGGGATGGATTACATAACCAAACCATTGTTTTGAAATTGCGTTCGCTATTTCGTATAAAGATATTTTCCTTTGTTTGATGGAGTGATTTATTTCCATTAATATGTAAGGCTCCCTAAAAATTGATATAAAAGTTATTTATTTAAAATACAAATAAGTCTACTTATGCAGGATCATATTACTGTTCAGGAAACTTAACTGATAGTAATTTTTGCAACTTCGAAATGTTTTTGTTGTGTGACAATTATATTGTCACTTTTCTGCAATGTGTCCTATTAAAACTTTTAGAATCGTTTGTGATTTATCAACATTAAGTTTATGAGAATCATATTTGTACATTTTATTACACTGCAGGGGTAGGATAGGAATATATTGTAGTGGTCTATCAAAAAACTGATAATTACGAAGTAACATTCTGAAGTTAGGTTACTAAACTAATCATATTATTTATAATATATTGTATACCTTAAATGTATTGACTTATTTTATAATGAAAAAGATCTACTTACTAGTAGTTTTTACGAGTAAGAACGAAAAACGTGCACAAAGAATTTCGAAGAAAGTATTGTATTTGCATTTGGAGTGTTGTCTTTGTGATTGAAATATCATTAATAATACGGTTTCACATTACATCTCATCAACAACCTTCAATAGTTCACTGCTAGACATAAGCTTTTCCTTAATAAGGAGATTTTGGCCTACTATATCACACTGTTACGATAATCAAATCGAATTCAATATCAAAATCAAAAAATATTGCATACATCAATAGTACTCATGTTCGGACTACAATTAATCATTAATAAAACACCGTTACCAGTTCAAATACTACTGTTACTAGTTAGTTGTAGTTAGTTGTAGTTAGTACTAGTTAATTATTGTATAGGGTGGGCCAAGAATTCGTTAACATTTGAATCAAACATTTAAATCAATCATCGTGTTATCTTGGGACCGGTGCTACTGCAATTTGCTGGCTACAATTACTACATCAATGAGTCCCTACCGGTGGACAAAAACATGTTTCCAGAAAAGCTGATTGCCAGACGAGGTAATATTCCATGACCACCCAGAAGTCCAGATCTATCCGCAGATGACTTTTTTTTTTATGGAGTTATTTTTAGAATCATGGCTACATCAATAAACTAAATACACAACGTCAATTAAAAGAAAAAATCAGCGAAGAGATATCGGTGATCTCGCGGTCTCTTTACCGATGACTATTCGTAAATTTAGGTGCTCACTTAGAAAAGTGCAAATGTCGAAACGGTGGTTATTTAGACGATAGAATTTCAAAAAACAAATTCCAACTGATTAGCTTCTTTGTAAATAATCAATTTTTATAATACATATGTCAAATGGCTTTTTTGTACAATTTTTTCAAATGTTAACTAATTTGTGGTTCACTCTATAATTACTATAATGTTTTAAATTCAGTTTTTAGTAACCTTATTTTAAGGTTAGCAAAAAACAGCATAGCAAAGCATACAAAATTTGATTGTAAAAACAAATAAATTAGTAAATTAATATTGGGATAAAAATTTATGCTGAGTTACTATAAAACTGCGATAAATTAACATTTTAAATAAGAAAAATAACTTACCAAATTCCAATTACAGAAAGTGAATGCCAACTGGTGGACACATCAGGTAATGCAACAAGATTTAGTCTACCATCTTGATTTAAATGGATGCTGAAATAATCTCTATCGGTCCATTCTTGCAAATTATTGAAAAAGGAATTGATTGCCACTGAAGCTTGCGCATCTTGGGCTTGCCGACCAGGTCGTGCATGTAAAAGAACGTTGGCAGTCGGCAAGTTGATGTTTATAAAATTGTGGGCTATCATACCCCACCCGTGGGCTGGGCCCGTGATAGCAACAAATTCATTTCTGAAAAAAATATTGAAATAACTAATTATAAAGTACTGTAAATACAAGCATTATCACAGAAACTGTTTAAACCAACTGTAAATGAATATTTACTATTTTAAAAGTATTAAAAGATCTATGTTTTACCGATTAGTATATTGCTATCAAACAGGCACCCACATTCCTGAATGAACTTACTGACCCCAGGGCCTCTTTTGCAGTTTTTAATCACTAACCACTAAACAAAAAATCTGTGATTTATTCAGATTTTTATATTGATAACTCTTAAAAAAATGACTCATTAAGACTCTTCCACACAGATGCGTTACTGTCGGTCGATATTATCAGATGCATTATTACGATATCTGTTTTTATTGCATTATGTATGAGAACAGCTATGAAGTTTCACATTGCTGTAATTATAATGATGCAATAGAAGTAGAACGCTCTTAGGTAGATTCTTAGACTAGATGGAGTATTAACTGTACTAGATGTGCTAAATGTATTGTAGTAGTATGTCAGTGACCAAATTTGGGTTTACCGACAGTTACTAGTGTTTTAATATGGATATTGATTTATCAGCAGTAGTTACAGAAGATTGGTCACACTATGTAGTGCGACCAGGAAGCGGGACGCAGTATCGCAGTAACGCATCTGATATTATCAACCGATATTAACGTGGTTGTGTGGAAAGGTTTTACTCTTTAATTCTGGCATGTAAACAAAATCAAGTCAGTAAAATATAAAAGGAAAAATGTTATGAGGTGATTATAAAGCAATATTAAAAGATACCTAGCTTCCAAATAACCGAATTGATGATGGATATTTGGCCCGATATGTATAAATCCAAGAAGGTGACTGATTATGACATATTAACAATGATTTAGACATTACTTACGAGGAGCCTTCCTCCAAATGAGAATTAGACAGCAATGTATTGAATTCTAGGTCATGATATGTAAACTTTATTGCCGCATGTTCTGTTGGCTCATCCATACACGGGAACACGTGTCTTGCATAGGTCGGGTGTAAATTCATTGCCAAGTACGAGCTGTAAAGAAGAAATTATTATTTATAATACCATTACGATGATTAGGATATCAAATAATAATATATATTTAATGTTTAACTTTTATTGCATAATATTAATTAAGTCTGGGAGATACGTTTGTACGGGCAGTATTTTCTTATTTTAAAGAATTATCTTTTTTAAAATTACAGTGAAACAAAATATTTTTTTTTTAATAGCCTGCCAAATGACTCTGTTCTGCCTGATGGAAAGTATGAATAGAATCCAAGAGTTGTGGTCACCATACTCAATGCAAATACAATGCAGTATGGTGATCCATACTATGGCAGCTTAGTGAGATGCTTTTTCACGCTCCACTTGGGGACGTAAAAGGCATAACAGTCATTGTCGCAGTGTAAGGCTCACACTGTTACCACAATAACTGTCACCCCTGCATCAATGGGCCTCCGGTCTCACACTCACCAACAAAACACGACAGCACGGATGCTGGCGCTTTAGGTTGGTCTTCTGTGTGAGGGTAGTACTGCCCCGGTCGAGCCGACCCGCTTGTGCTGAAATCAGCGTGGCTCTACTACTTACCAGAATGCCAGAAGTTTAAGGTTTTGTGATTTTTCATTAAACTATGAACTTCGAATATTTATCTTCTATCTCACATTGCTCTAAATAGATACATTTATAATTTATCCAAGATTCTTGATGCCTTCTTACTATTTTGTACACAGTACATAGACTTAGTTTTGACCATGTGGTGTGTGGAATGCTACTAGAAATGCATAACTATTCGGAAATTCAAGGAATAAGTATGATTGAAAAATACTTGATAAAATAAAATGAAACACAACATATAATTTGCGAAAAATACTAACTAACCAAGGCAAGTTCTGTTAACTGAAAAGTTGCAATAAGTTCTTTGATAAAAGTGTTTAGTCTGTTGAAAATTTGCGTAAAATAGTTAGCGAGTATTAGCGTTAGTAATTCAAATAAACTATTTCAAAAGCTTACATGGTAACATCTGATATATATATTACAAATATATACCAATTACTATCAAAACGACATTTATTATTATAAGAAACAGAATGAATTTGCACAACTCTAGTATCATCAAAAGTACTACTTAATTTAATGTTTTAATCATCCAAAGATGAGATACAGTGAATATTTAAGTGTATTCATACATACATAAAATTATACCTATTTCGCCGCAGAGGAAGCCAGAGACATAGTAAATGTCCTCTTTGCCCTAAAACACTGGTTGTGTTTTGGTTCTACTTAGCGACGAACCTTTTGCCACCAATTGGAATGTTTCGTTTGCCAGAGGCTCGCGGATCAATAGGTAAGTGCATCACTTGTAGGTGATGGTGTCTTGGGACCCTAAGTTTTTGGTGGAAACCCTATAAAATCTATCGCAGACATGCTATTCGAATTGACTTATTACCGGCGCGTTTCTCTAATCTTCGTCTCTGATCTAAAAAAATTTTTGTCGAATTTTTTAATATTTCGTGTTTTATGCTATTTTATTAATTCGTTTTATCTCAATTGATAAATCGATACAATGATTGTAATCGTTTACGGCAACTGCCAATTACGATGCATTTTAACAATTAATTTTAACATTTTATGTCCATTTTTCCTGCTCAGAATTGCTGAGTATGACAATATTAAGCTTTTAGTAAGCTAAATAGCACTAATATCCTAAGCATAGTAAGATATCTAAAAACAGTATTTGAGTTTAAAACATACAGACATAATTGTGTCTATCCATCCAATATCAAGTAAAACTTGAGATAACACCATTCCTGAGCAGGATTCTGGTATCATATCATACAGTCTTGATAATGTCGATCATCTGGAGTATCTTGAAGAATGTTTGCGTAAGAATAGACATTATATCTCAGGTATTTGTTATCTTGGAATGTGATCTGTGCGCTGATGTCAACTAGTTTTTTTATTATTAGTATTTAAGTTTTATGTTGCTTATTTAAAATGTTTATTATATTTTAAATAATATTTAATATTATACCTAGGGACATGCGAGGTCAGAAAAAGTCTAATATTGAAACAAAATTTGTTCTTTAATTTAATATTTTGCTACTATCGTATATTTGCTTCCTTGGATAATAAATATATAGACTGTTAATAACAAAAAAAATACATATGCATACTTGTTAGTTTTATTTAATCCTATCTCTACTAAATCAACACACGACAGAAACGAAGTTTTTAGAATACTTATGTGTGCTTTTTTGTAAGTACATAGAATACATAAAAAAACCTAAATACCGAAACAAATATTTGCAAACCGGGCTCTACAGCATGCCTTGGGAGAAACTTTATCCAGTAGTGAATCGTAACGGATGACGATGATGATGCTACAAACGCTTAATCCGACCCGGCAATCGAACCCAAGACCTACCAGGTGCATATACTATCAATTATTTTGTGTATGATAGAATATTATTTGACGTACACGTTCATAATGCCATTTCTTATCGTCTATTTCCAAAATTTTAATTAATTTATTTATCTTATGTGTATCAAAAATGCAAGACACAAGACAATGTCTTAAGTTTAATTTAAATTTAATTATGAAGACGTTTTAAGGGCAATTTACACCTTCTTTTTAAATTAAATGGTTCTAAAATAAAAATAAGTTAAACAGTATGTTTCTTGATATTCTCAGCATTATTAACAGGATGATTACTTGATCATTAAGAACAAGAACAGCAATTTGTGGGTGTCCAAGTTTTGAGAAGTTAGGTGGAAAAAATAGCATTTTTAAATTTTTGCTGACTCTTTATTTATGCTTCAAATTATGTATATAAGTACCAGAAATTTGAAGGAAAAATTTTAAAATATTTTTTTTAATTTTAGTTTAACATTCTCTAAAAGCTATTTTTTTGTTTTTTTTTTAAACTGTTATTTATTTTTTACTTTTTATTTCTTTTATCTTCCAAAGCGTGTTTTATTTGAACTGTCATTTATTTTTGTTTCTTTGTTTTTAATCAACGACTTTATGGTGTTATCATTTGTGAAAATTAGCTGCCAAGTCACTTTATGAATTATTTCAGAATCCAACCATTTCATCTAATGCATCACCATGGATCTTTAACTGTCAATTTTGAGCAGTCAAGTTTTCTATTTGAATACCAACCAGGAGCCTGCTGCGATTGAGTGGTACATTAGGTTGTCTCATTGTGAATACAGATAATGGCGATCCACACCACAAAAAAAAATAGTCGAGAACCTAGATAAATGACTGCATGATCAAGTGTGCAGTCTTGCATTTTATTGACAGTTGATGTCCTACTCAGGATTAATGGTATTTCATCTTCCAGCGGTACCGTAGCTATATTTAGTAGGGAACTATACCGACTACGGTTTAATTATATGTATAGCATTTGTTCCAAAAGTGAAAATCACTTTCAAAGATTCCAAAGTGAAGCCAAATAAAGCGTGTTAAAAGGGTACCATTGATCGGTACATATCTTTTTGGAATAAAAAATTTTTAATGCTGCGTACTGATCGGAATAATTCATGTTTAATTATATTATAATAGAACGAATTTTGAATTTCAGCGACTAGTCATACAGTTTAGCTTAGCAGTTACTAAATAGTGTAAGAATATATAAATTCAGTTCTTATACCATTGTGGTATCGTATTTAATCACTATCTACTAAATGTCGACAAGTGGAACTTTTTACTAAACTACGTATCAATCTTTGATTTGGATTGTAAATACTTAACTTGCAATGTTACAAATAAGTTGATTTTATTGAGAGTATCTCAATCTATAAAATGAAATCTAAACGTATCAAGGTGAAGGTCTGTGATTATTTATAAATCAAACTTTGAAAATACCAAACAACGTAAAAAAATTATGAGAGTTTTTGGATTTATTTTAAATCTATTATATCAATTGATTATTCTAGATATCGAGTTTGGTCCTAACTTAATACCTTAATAAGCCAGTACTTTCAGCTTGAACGCCCACATTTCTTATTTAATAAGTTTTCTAATTTTTAGTATATATTTAAATTATAAATATACTTCCAAAATTTTGTTTTGTAAACAATTTATTTTACCAGATTTAATGCATGATATCGAGATTTCATCATTATATTCTTATATGGTAACAAAAAAATTTTATTAAATTTTGTACAAGGTAAAGACACTCATTCTGAAGACTTCTAATGTTTTATACGAGTCATTTTATATAAATTAATATTAAAATTTTTCAATGATCAAAGAAAGTCTCTGAGTTTCTGAGCTCTATGACAAAAAATACTTATTTTATAATTTACCTATTATCAAGATATTTTCCTTGAAAAAATCCACGTCCTCCAACCCTGAATTGTCCTGTATATTCAATATCCAAAACATAAAATAATGCGTTCATTCCAGGCGAAACTCTTAATATTCTGTTAGCTATAACATGATCAACGACATTCGAGCTCGATGTTGAGCTAAGAGCAGCTTTAACAGACTGGATTCTTAATCTTCCAATGTTAAATCTAATGTCATTTTCCCTTGTTGCAGCCGTTACAGATACTTCAATTATAGCACGGCCCTTAAATGAATCTCCTTCATTAGTCAATTCAATTGTATAACTTTCCACTACTTGACCTGGTCTCACATTTCTGAAGTTACTATTGCGCGCCAAGTTCACTGCCACCTCTGACACTTCATTATTTAGATTGGTTTGATTTTTAATTAATTTGCTGTCACTATCCGTTGTGTTAAAATCTTCAGTTATAAGCGGTACCTCAGTATTTTTTAATTTTGTATCTGTCGTGGTTACAGCTTTTAGATTCGTATCATAAACTGGCAAAGACTTTGTAAATACATTAAGTAATATTAAACAGCTTAAAATAACGAACTTCCACTTTAACCTTCTACGGGCCATTTTTTTTTAGGTTCTGATGGCCACACACTCAACACACTACCGTCTCATGTGTCGACTAGATCAGCTAAAGAAAGAATATATGGATGTTCGAATTAATTATCACATATGGAAGATAAAAATTTGAAGGGATTAACTTGTCGTTTAGTGAAGATTTCAAGCAACGGATATCAAGATAGGCTGTGTCTATGCTCTGTTACATTTCTTCCACTTCCAAGAAGCGAACATTGACAAGACAATATGATAGCGATATCCAGTGAGGAATTGTAATTTGAACTACTTTTTTTTAATGTTTACTAAATAAAATTGTTTGGGAAATATTAATTATTTTATTATTAAATACATTTTTTTAATACTGTGGGCACCGTAGATATTCTACGCATTATTGGCAAATGGTAACATTTTGAGAGAAATGATAGCAACATTTTGTTTATCTTTTGAACTAGATTTCTTATGATGGAGAGATCATTATAGTTGCGCCACCGAACATACTCAGTGTCTATACCACTAGAGCGATTGAGATGTAAGTAAAATGGATGCACTACGTTACACATTAAGGGATTATAAATGTAGACCAATGCATCACTATCATGTCATGTGGACTTTTGTCATTATTTGTCAATAGGCCCATAGGTTTGTTGGTACTTGAATTACAGCTGATAAAAAGAATTGATAGATAATAGTCTTAGATAAGTATGTTATAATACGTAAAGTTTTTTTTTTATTAGTGGAGTGGAAAATTCCTTTGGATCTTCAGCTCCTTAGAGGCGCAGGAGATAGGAGTATGTGATGTTTCCACTAAAAACAACACCGACGACCGAGCCAGTCCTACTCTGAAGAGGACCGACAGTATGTTTTTGTTATTTACGCCGTGCCTAAGTAGGTCCTACCATAGGGATAGCCGTAGAGGTCTCTCCACCTATCAGCTCGATCATTAGATTGTTACAGCCCTATTGCTTTTTGTGACCTACCGCTACTTATCTACCCAAACTTTGAGGTTAGGCAGAACAGCACCGATATAGCATCACCGTGCCTGTAAGTGAGCGTTGCCCCGCATTTCGAGTTTATCCTGGACTTACCCACTCTCGTCCACCAGGACGAGGTGACCAGACTCATACCATCCACCAAGATGGTGTGAGTCTGGTCTCAGATCCTCGTGGCAATATTGTGGGCAAAGTGACCAGCTGTGCTTGATTGACCCTTGAGGAGACCGATTAGCGCTTGACCCATATCGGCGCTCCATAGAGAGTCACGGATCGTAGCACTGCACAGTATAAACAGCTAACTTATTTTCACGAACCCCTTAAATTAGGCAATAGCCCTTATAGAGAACCCGTCATCTTATGAACTCGGCGATCATGCACTCGAAATGTCCCTCGATGCTCTAGTGACTGTCTAGGGTGACGCCAAGGTACTTAATCTATTATATTAGCCGAGCTTAACCTCCGTTCTTTGAACTCCAATAAGCGAGCTCGTGGAACGGCATCTCTGCGTGGGATTAGCAAGGGGAGTCGTGCAACTCCGGTTAAAAATATCGATGTTCAATCATACCACCCACTGAATGAGTGTATCTCCTCATACACACACACTGCCTACAATGATCATGGGACCACATTCAACTGTCATAAACCCCAGCTCGAACTAAAATACAGTGGAGGCCATTTTCCACCCTTGCCTAGAATATAACGGCAGTGCCATCAGCCAACCCGAATCACTGAGTGTGACCCGAGACATAGTAAGGTTCCTCCATCACTGCTAGAGTACCCGAGTAATATGTAAGTCTAACAACTGATCATACCAGTAAACTAATAGTGGAGTCTAACTACATTAGTTGCTCAACAATAGGTGTAGTTTAAATCAGCTAGTTCATCTCCCAGAAAACTGGCATAGAATGCTTCATAATATCAATATTGCGTAATATTAATACCGTCTCGACGCCTATGCGCCGTGATCAGTAAACATAACATGCGCACGTCCGTCTACGATGTGAGCAAACTGCGACTGAAGCTGAATTCTAGCGCTCGCGTCATGTATTCTGTTATGCAAGTGAGAATTCTGGCAGCTCAAGTGTTTAAAAAGATAACAGTATCCTCTGCAATTAATTGTTCTCAGCGACCATGGTTTTTCAGGAAGCTCAGCTAGAATATTAAGCACACAGGCTTTAAACTAAGCTAAGCTTACACTAAGAACTGATTCAGTACTTTAATGCTTTTTTTTTTGTAACAACATATCTGTTAAACATAAAATAACCTGAGAAAAATATTTGCAGTTCATATTATGCAAATACTTGGTCTAATCCGGCAATCGAACCAGTGACCTCAGTATAGCAGTCGCATACACTAACACTACGCCATCGCAGTAGACGACTTTCTCTAATACAATGTAGGTCAAACGCGACAAAGCACAAGGCACTTTAAGCTTTGCGCTTAAAGTAGTAATGGTACAATCGATTGCATAATTTGGAGCTTCTCTAACCCAAAAGTAGTTAATACAGTAGTAACTCAATGGTCTAGTCGATTATAGGACTATTTTAGAGTGTGGTGTCCGCGCGCTGGCATGCCGCGTACCTTCTCGTCACCGCTGCGCCGTGTCATATAAAAGTACCGTGCGTGCGTCCGCCTACGATGCGTGCAAATTGCGACTGAAGCTGAATTCTTACGTGCTCGTCATTTTACGTAAAATTTTATCATATGCTGCGTTGTTGAGCTTACTCACACATTGACACCGTCAACAAAGTGAAACTAAATAGAGTATGGCGAGGCAACTGCAACCACTGCTACTTGTATGACAACACTTTTTCAATAAAAGCAATCGTTCAAATCATCCTCTGAGTTTCATTACTATTCAGACTACGGCACGATGGCTAACTTAAAATTAAAGAAAAGATAATAAATCACCTCTCCGTAGTGTTAGGTTACAGTACAAAAGGTGACCAGAAAAGCTGGCCGACGTAACTATCCCAAGTACCTACCTATGTCAGCCAGCTGGTATGATTATAGGGCCTAATAATTACATATAACCTACTAATGAGCAAGCTGAAACAGACGTGTCCATGTTATGAAAATTTATGTGCTCTTGTCTTCAAGATATATAATAAATAATAAATGACTATTTCGGACATGTGATACATAAGTCTAGTTTCAAACTAAGCAGAGCTTGTGCTATGATAACTAACTAGACTGACTGATAGAATACTTACATATTTTTTTTATAAATACATACACATTGCACATAGAAAACACTCAAACTTTGAAACAAATATTTGCTGAACATACAAACATTTGGTCCGACCCGGGAAACGAACCCGAGATCTCAAGCATAGCAGTCGCATTCATTACCGCTGCGCCACCGAGGCAGGAGAAATAATGTATGTAATGTAATGTAATAAGTATCTGTGTACCTACTAAAAATATTTTCCTAATGTAAAGTGTTAATTTTTTACCATTGCACTGAAACCGCTTACAATGCATCCAGTATTTTTCATTTTTTTTGGTATGGCAATTGCCTGTCCCATAGTATTCAGCAAAATGGGTTAGACAAACTTTGGTTTTTACAAAATATAAAACGATAAGATAGACATTTATCAATCAGAATAAAACACTTCTAATATGTTAAGATTTTATATTACACTATTAGATTCATTATAATATTATTTTTAAGTTAATTTTAATTTTTAATCTTTATTTAATTCGGGGTTTTGATGCACAGGCGTATTCCTTGTATGGTTTAGTTAATTATTAAATGGGTAATGTAGAACTAGTACTGCCTACTTTTCGTCGTGTTTATTTGTATATTAGAACTTAGTAAAGTAGTAGCAATGTGATCCGCGTAACTTTGTTGAGCCTCTCAAAAGGAAAACATTTTCTCATCTTTGAAATATTTTTCTTTAATGCTCAGCTCTTATAGACATATCCGAAATGTCGTTGCAGAATTGGGTTGATGACTGTATCATAAATAAATACCAATGTCCACTTCATTAAAACTAATATCGCGAAACATCTCGGCAAAAACAATTAACATAGTTTTTATTATTATTACGAATTTCAATCAAATATACAGTGCAATATATTGTTCAATTCAGTAGTCTAAAACAGTGATGTCACAATTTTGTAATTAGTATATTTTTCATACAAAATTGTCGTTTTGACAGATGATAAAAGTAACTAATTTGACTAAGGTGTCACCTAGCCTATTAATGGTAGTGATGCATAGAACTAGTTTTGTGTAATAGAGTGTTTGTAAATTATAATTTTACGCTAAATTTTGTTGTACACTAACTGTTAGTCGCAAAGATAAATGTGATTGACAGTCGAATTTCGACAAAGCATTATGACTTGTATGATTTAATATAATATAAGTGATTCACACATGGGTATTCCAAGTGCTTAACGTTCTTGCAAAGTATCTCTACATGTTGTTTTTTTTTAAATTATTACTATTACTGTTCTATACAAAAAGAAAATAATAATCTATTAATACAAAAGGTTGTCTGTTAAAAATACATTTAGCAATAACACTACAGTTTGCACTATAATCAATTTTTACACATTATCACACATTTTTTATTTTGCGAAAAATTAGTTTTTTTTTCAAGGAACAAATGTGAATATTTTAACAGCTAACAAACGAAAGAATCTCTCTTTTTTTTTTGGTTGTTCGATCACATTTATTATATTTTTTGCTTTTTTATTTGATATTGACATTCTTCTATTCTATCTATTTTCAATTTGATTATAAGTTTTATGACATGTGAGTCAAATCTCTTTTAATATTAGTCTCACTTGTGTGACTTAATCTTTTCTAACTTGCTCGAGCTATTGCTAACATTTTACAATCCATCCGTGTAAGTTACGTTGCCTTCTTCCCATTGACTTTCCATCTTATGAAATCTTTCTTTCAAAGTACTTTAAATTTTCCCATTAAACTTCTAATGAAATGTTGACGTTACTCATTATATTATTTTACTTTACTCTATTAACTATTACTGCCTATTACTTTAGTTGAACTAAAATTAAATATTTTTTTTATTTCTTTATTATTTTTTATTTATTTATCTTCGTTGTTACATATCAGCTGGAATTAGAAATTATGTAACCGAAACAATGGGTGGTCTTATTGCTCATTTTTACTAATTTTTATTTATTTATCTTCGTTGTTACATATCAGCTGGAATTAGAAATTATGTTACCGAAACAATGGGTGGTCTTATTGCTCATTTTTACTAATTTTTATTTATTTATCTTCGTTGTTACATATCAGCTGGAATTAGAAATTATGTTACCGAAACAATGGGTGGTCTTATTGCTCATTTTTACTAATTTTTATTTATTTATCTTCGTTGTTACATATCAGCTGGAATTAGAAATTATGTTACCGAAACAATGGGTG
Organism: Hypercompe scribonia; assembly: GCA_949316085.1. Taxonomy (NCBI): domain Eukaryota; kingdom Metazoa; phylum Arthropoda; class Insecta; order Lepidoptera; family Erebidae; genus Hypercompe; species Hypercompe scribonia. Next base: position 20,785,405 of record OX438977.1, read on the forward strand.
GTCTTATTGCTCATTTTTATTAATTTTTATTTATTTATCTTCGTTGTTACATATCAGCTGGAATTAGAAATTATGTTACCTTAACAATGGGTGGTCTTATTGCTCATTTTTATTAATTTTTATTTATTTATCTTCGTTGTTACATATCAGCTGGAATTAGAAATTATGTAACCGAAACAACGGGTGGTCTTATTGCTCATTTTTATTAATTTTTATTTATTTATCTTCGTTGTTACATATCAGCTGGAATTAGAAATTATGTTACCTTAACAATGGGTGGTCTTATTGCTCATTTTTATTAATTTTAATTATTTATCTTCGTTGTTACATATCAGCTGGAATTAGAAATTATGTAACCGAAACAATGGGTGGTCTTATTGCTCATTTTTACTAATTTTTATTTACTTATCTTCGTTGTTACATATCAGCTGGAATTAGAAATTATGTAACCGTAACAATGGGTGATCTTATTGCTCGTTTTTATTATTTTATTTAGATTCTGCCATAAAGACTCTGCCTGATGGAAAACGTTAATAGATTTTGAGAGGGTCTACTTTTACTTAATTTTGTCTCCTGCTTTGCCAAGGAGAGAAGTAAATTTCTTATATTTCCAGTTCCGCCAATTCCTTATAGTTAATTTTGTTGGGGATGCCAAGATAATATATGTAATTTTAATTATTTAATCTCATTGAGCCGTCATAGTGTGGGTCACCAGGCTCATTATAAATACAGACAAATACTATATTTAATATTACTATTATTTACCGCTACAAAAATACAATTAAACCTTGGTGTAAATCTCTTTTTAGAGGGGAGAAGGAGGGGTTATGTCCAGTTGTGGACTAATAAAAGTTGACTATAAAACGGTGACTTGCGACACTTGAAATGACCTAGAAAATGTAAGTCCGCGAATGTCCAACGAAATGAATTATAAAAAATTATAAGAGTTGAAAATGTAATTAATCCAATTCTGTTCTTTTGCAAAGCTGCAGACAAAAGTGAGTGAAAATGCACTTAAACCCTTTTAAATAGGGACGCACTAGTATAAATCTGTATTGAATAAAGTATTTAATGATGTTGGTATTGCTACATGCCGTACAAACTATTAGCAACACGTTCACTCTATCCCAAATATTGCATATTAATGTAAACTTACATGTCATCATAATGTCCCACGTAGAAGCCTCTTCCTGCTGTTGCTAGAGATCCCGTGTATTCAATGTGGAATGTGTATGACAATGCAATATGTTCAGGAACAATGTTCAAAGTACCTAGTTCTTCGTTATGGTCGAATTCAGTTTCAAAGACACCTGATCCTCCAAGGTTAAATGTCACATCGTTAATTTCTAGGTTCCCTGCATATAATATTATGGGGTCTTCTTTTGTATCTTGATCTAATATCGTCACGTCAATAATAGCTTTTCCTTCAAAAGTTTCACCATCCAGATCAGGAGTTAATTCTATTTGATACGAAGTTATTTGTATTCCAGGTCGTAATATGTTTCTAACTAAATTACTTAAATTAAATGTTTCTACTACTGAATTGTTGTTGGAATTTTTTGATACAATGGATTCTATGTTGTCATCCGTTTTCGCTAAATCAATAGGTTTAGAGGCAATTATTGTAATTAGAGACAAGAACACACATATTTTAAAAACACCCATTTTTAACACCGTCACTTAGTCTTCACTTTTCATGGATAACACGCAAGAGCGTTATATGTCCGACTGTGGCAATGGACATTGAATCACTAAAAGTTTTAGTGTTCACATCAGAAGTTACCATCATCCACAATCAAAGACTTTGTTTGATATATTACATGAGATAAGACTTTTACACTGCTGACCAAAGTAACATATCACGTCAACAGTTTGACTTTAAATCTATACTAATATCATAAAGCTGAAGAGTTTGTTTGTTTTGTTTGTTTGAACGCGCTAATCTCGCGAAAATTTTTTTTTGTATTAGATAGCCTATTTATCGAGATATCAGGCTATATATCATCACGCTAAGATCAATAGGAACGGAGCACCAATAAAGAATGTTTCAAAATCGGGAGACTATTCCTATTGAGAGCTTCCGCTGTTTGCGCTGCGTAAACGGTTAACGTTTCGCATAAATTATGTATGATAGAATTGTTCCCTTACTCACCTATATAAACGAAGTCGTGGGTTAAAGTAAGCGTCAACCCAAAGTAACTATTCCACGCGGACGAAGTCGCGGGCGGAAGCTAGTGTAATGATAAAAAAAGTCTACACAATTGAACAGCACAATATTACAGTTCGTAAAGTTCATAAAATATTTTCAAAAACCAGTAATTGATGGTGTTTTTTATCAATTACATTTAAATATGTTTTTGGTTTCGGTTTTAACTTTCAGTACATTTACAACCTCATAAAAGATAAAAATTGAATTCTGCTATTTCTTAATTTTTCTATTTAATCAGATTTATTAAGGTAATTAAAAAATCGCTAGTACCATATAATACAGACGTCTCTCGGCTCATCTACAAAATACAACAAATGTTTGAATTAAGATAGAATTTAACTGTAAATTCTGACATCCTTGATTTACACAATTGTTCTATTAAATTAAATTATGTAAAAAAAATTATTGACATGATATTAATTTTTTTTTGTAATAAATCAATGATAAAGAAAAAAATCTCGATGGCCGGTAATAGACTTATAAATTTTGAGTTGTAGGTGCTCATGGGCCATCAGGGGCCCACTTGCTTATTTATCCGCTCTGTTATAAAAATAAAAACCATTAAGCATTTATTATAAAAATTAAACTACCAGTTTGATAGCATCAGCAAATCTCGATACAAGTTTTTGACATCATAAATTGATGAATTTGATTTTATTTATAGTTCATTTTTCTAAATTATAAATCTTCAGTACTTGAAGAAATTTGAATCTAGGGCGTTGGAATGTAAGCCACTTATTTCAGCTTGAAGTTTACTTATATCTATTGAAATAGTTCCAAATTGTATTTCTACTAGATAAGTTGTAAACCAACACACTAACACTTATCTAATCAAATCGTACGAATCACAATTTTTAATCTTACTTACCCAACACCATGATCAGGCCATTGGTCACAGGCCTTTTTTAGACAAATCTACAGAGTCTGGAAACAATATAGCTGATGTCAGCTATTGAGACGTTAAGTGGATTATAGGTGGGCTTGGCAGCAGTATCAAGCACGTAAAGTCGACCCATGATGAAGACAAATCTATGGAACTCAAACACGGAATTGCAAATGTAAATCATTGAGGTACTCTATGGACTATAAATTACACTAGCAACTTGGTTCATCTTAATGTATTGTATTATATTTAGGATGATGTGTGTGTGTGTGTGTGTGTGTTAACCTTGTCGAGTTAAAACAACTAGTTCTAAATTCGGTTACACGTTTTGACTTACTGTGATCTGTATAAAACATACATACAAATAATGTCTACGGTTGTCGAAATATATCAACCATTATATGTGTGTATTTAAAAATATGTAAGTATATTTATCAGTATTTTAGTTATCATAGCACAGGCTCTAACTAATTTGAAATTAGACGGCCGTATATGACATGTGTGGGGTAATTTATTCATTTATTTCCTCGAAAATGGTAGAAAATACAAACACCTGATATGTACACTCGTTTTCTGTTTTCCATTTAAGTAATCATATTATAGGATGACAACGTAGGATTCATAATTTGCTAATCATATATTTCAAAGTATGTTAGAAACCTCTCTCATTGAAAGTGTATTAGAATTATAAAATGTTATCTGAAAGGAAAATATATTGAGCACCAAGTACCATGGGCCTCAAGTGTACAAATGTAAATAATCTCGACACGTTTTATAAATTTGGAGAGTTATGAAGAGAGCGTGTCTATGTGGGTTTATACCACCTGTACTTATCTGGTATTTTCGCTGTTTATGTACTTTAAATCCCCTTTCGAGTACTTCTGACTCATTTTTATACTCAATAAGTACGCGTCAAATTTTTGTTGGGACTCATTTCGGTTCAAATTTAAGTTTAAGTATATTTAAAGAATTTTTTCAGATTTTTCTTTATTGAAGGTTTGGTTTAACATAAATTAAACAAATTAAGACTAAGATATCAGAGAAGAAAATGAAATTAATAAAAAATAATAAATTACTTTGTACTATATTAATTTTAAAATATAATTTTAGTTTCAAACTCATTTGTCAAAAAAAGACAAATTTCAAATTCATTTTTTATTATTTCAAACAAACCATTTTATGAAATTAAATTTCAAATATAAAAATTATTTGACATTTAATACCTCTATGACTCTTAATTATACTACATTATATAATACCTTATTTAAGAATTAATATAAGATAATATAATAATATGTACAAAAACAAAAAAAATACAATTTCTTATTTAATAATTGAAAACGGTAAGAATAATAGAAATGAGAACGATTAAACTAGAAGCGATTACTGTAGGGCCACTGCCGGAACCGTAATTTTCATTAAGCCAAGCTTCTACGCTGGCTTCATTTTCAGTAGTCCACGTAATCGCAGCAGCAAGATTCTCTAACACACCACCAATAGCAGCCAGTTCACCTGCAGTAAACACTGCTGTATGACGCTCTACGAACTGCCTCACCTGTGAAATGTGCAAATATTTTACTATCAGTAAGTCTTCTATTCCTCCTGCTTCTCCCTTCAAATTACTTTTATATACTGAACTTACGAAATAATGTTATATTATTCAAACAACAGATTCACATAACACTATCTAGTCCCAAAATAAGCAGAGTTTGTATTATCTGTAATAGATAATTAATATGAACCCATTTAAACTTTTTTTTTGTAAAAACATGTATATTGTATATAGTAACACCGATACCAAATCAAATAATAATTATTCATGCAGATCAACGTTCGACTTGAGTCTGAATGGACCAAGACCTGTGGTTTAGCAGGCCGTCATACAAACTACTAATACGCCGCTCATCCATCTAGAAGTTTCTGGTGGATATTGCTATAGTAGTGCTATAAGTATGTTATGTGTGTGGTGATAGATTAAGAGTACATAGTGTTACTACCCCTTTTCATTCCGTGGGTGTCGTAAAAGGTGACTAAGGGAACAAAGTATGCAAGACAACATCATTACAAAGAGAAGGAAAACTTGAAACAAACTCTATTCTAACGCGTCTGGCCAGCGTGGTATAGTAATCCAAAACCTCCTTGCTAAGGAGAGGCCTATGTCCAGAAGTGGACAGTGAGTGCTATAAGAATAACCGTATTAAATGGGAATAAAGGTTTCTCTTAATAAACTATGTAGAGAAATTCTATTCCGTTACTAACGTTCAGAGTATGAAGATTAAAAAATATATTAAAATCTTACCCTTGTTAAGTGATTTTCTGATGTGAGCCTTCTTCCCAAAGCATTTAGAATATTAGTAGTACCAGTTAGGCCTTGTACTCTGTGGAAAAATAAACAGTAGATTGAGAAAAAAAGCTAATTTTAATTTATTGGCAACTCTACATTTTTTGATACAGTAGGTCGGCATAAAAATGAACAGCTACATCGTAAGTTATAGACGTCTCGTCGACTTGTCCATTCAGACTCTAAAAACATCTAGGTTCAAAATAACATCATTCATCATCATCATTATCAATGACATCACCACAAAGTGTTATATACCATGTCCAGAACCAACCGGCAATACTCAACGCAGTAGAAAGCAGTAGTTTGGATGCTTAACTTACATCATCCATGTAATTATTATTTTTATAGACAACTCCCGCACTAAGAACATGTTCTGTAAAGATGACTTTGAAAATATTTATTCAATTGAATACAAGGAACAACTAGACTCTAAAAACAATTTGTAAATCACACAAAGTATTCCATGTAGGAATCAAACCCACAACTCTGAACTCAGTAGAAAGGGTGAGATAAGTGCTTAAGCCATTATATCATCCATGCAATTAAGATCCATTTTTTTTTGTATTCTAAGTAATAAATAAAACAAGAAGCGTACCTTGGTTGGATGAGGTGAAAGTTTTCATGAAGGAAGGTCAAAGCCGCATCCAAGGATTCAGGACTCGAATTGATGACTGCGACGAGAATTGTATGCCTGTCTTGTTCTCTTACTTGAGAGGTCTGGGCAATCACTTGGTTGAGGTAGCTAGCGAACAAAATAATAATTAATTATTGACAATATTCATATGGTTAGAGTCGCCTAAGGACATCTGCAAAATAAGGCTCTGAAATATTTCTTCATTTTTTGAGTGTCCCCACTAGAATTAAGGGCCTTGTTGGCTTTTCAGTAACCTGGGTCATTCGGTGTTAAAGCAGAAAAGTAGACAAAAGTAAGTAAAGTATTGCTGACCACCGATTTTCTGTGACACTGGCCAATTTATACCTAAGCATGGATCTATCCTCTCTATTTACTAATATACTAGGGCTCATAAGTTTTCAAGTGCATGAGTTTGGGATATTACATTTAGATTTTTTTTAAATTATAAAACCATGAAACTCTACATAAATTAAACAAAATATTTTTTTTTGAACCTGCATAATTGTCGATGATAAACGTAAAAATACTTACAAAGTACGCCGTTCGGTATTGGAAGTACATGCCAGTGCATTTAGTAAGATATTCTGCTGGCCAGAATCAGTTGATCTGAGGTATAGATCCCAGAGGTAATTGAAATTCTCTTCACTACCTCCACGGAGAGCAGAACAATAGACAAGGGTCTGGATATCAGGGTTCAGATTCTGAACTGTAACAGGCAATTTCGTCATAAATTTGAAATAACTTTTTAGTAGCATGATGTTTAAACATCAGGGTTATGATTAAACAGCTAAAATTATTGTCTTTTTATCTCATTCAATGTTATGAATAATCGTTGAATATTAGTAATGTTCGACTCGTGGATGAAATGAGTTGTAAAAATTAAAAAAAAATATGAATATTGCATATGTTCGATACAAAATTCTTGGAAACTATCTATTGCTTGAATCAGGGTAAAAAAACGGATATATTGTGGAAACCACTATCAGGGAAAAGCTGAGGGCAAAAATGTTTGACTGATATCTGGACTGAGATTAAATGAACTCGTGGATGTCCAGGATCCATTATAAAGACTGATTGGATGCAGCAATAGTATATATAAATTACGAGAAAACACCACGCACTCTTTACCTATTAATTGAATTTTTTGTCTGACTATTATTGAGTAAATAACTAAGAATATATTACTTACTTTGATTATTTCTCAAATCTTCGAGTAGTTGTGTGGCTTTGTTAACACAGTCAGCGTTGCCGTGGCGACAGTTTATATTTAAGATTATGTTCCTGTGGAATGCCGTTACGTGACCTTCATTCGGGGAAGCGTCAAAGCCAAGTTCTTGGTACAATGGTTCTGTCAAATTACGCAGGTAACTCTAAAAGTAACATTTTAAGTATTAATATCTAATCAAAATAAAAATTTACTTGAGTTTCTGATTTGTATTTTTTAAAAATGGATAAATTAGGCGATTGTTTACTGTTGGAAGTCACATTACATGAAGTAGACTGAATAATTAAACTGCATAAAAAACAACCGAAATAGAAACTTTACTAAATAATTAATAAACAGAACCAAACAGTTCATAAATCTTGTAAATTGATTTACTAAATTTAATATTTTATTTGTTGGTAAATTTTATGCTTATATACCTATGCTGAGTGTATAGATATTAAGAGTATAATATTTGTAAGCTTACCTGGAACGCTGGGTATGCATTGGAAGCACTAAGTGCCACTTCAAGGTAAGTAAAGGATGGATTCACAGCACCCCATGGAATGTAATCTTTCTCTTCAACCAGGTAACGAGACAGATTAAAAGCTACATTATAGTTCTGAAATATTAAAATTATAATATTTGAAAGACACCTTTTGCTTTGAAAGTGATTGAACGTCGTTTGAAATATTCCTTCAATACTGAATTTTAAGATTTACTAAGATGGTATTTACATCTCAGCATCCATCAGTCACATGCACTTTGCTTATATTGGCTGACTTATGAACACAACTCTCAAAAATATTTTAGCGACTTTCCAATTAAAAGTACTCTTCAATTCAGTCTTTTCTGTCTGAAGTCAGTAATAGAAACCGTTTGAGTGTCGAACCACACCCAATATAGAATTGTGCAATTACCTATCACAATAATGTAAACTAATACAAGAGTTTTTTGGTGTTTTGCTAAATGTTTGAAAGAGTCCACATGTCCAGACTCCGTGCAGCTACTGAAAATTAGCGATATAATGTGGACACACGTTTTGATTTTGCCATTTTATTACGTCTACTTTGTAAACCTTCATTAAAATGAAAAATTTCTATCAAAATATTTGAATAATACTTGCATAGACTACTCTTCGCTTATTTTTCAAGTTAGTTCATTATTAAAATAACCAACAGTTAATACACAATATAAAAAAAGTTTCTTTAGGTATTGGGAAAACCGTTACATATATGGGAATCTTTTATCTCTGAAGCCGTAATACCGCCCACTTAGTGATAAACTGAGATGATTTTGTTGATCCATTATCTTTATTCTATGAAGTTATTAGTTTTAATTTTAACCTTAATAGTGTATAATCAAAGTAACAAATGTAAATTTCAATGATAATTTTGTGACAGATGTTTAGTTCTAATCTGTATTATGAATTTTATATTTATCTCATACTATTTATCATTATAACATTGTCCATTAATTGGCACGGAAAAACAAAGAAATAACAGCTGAAGTTGAAATGAAAACTAATATTAAATAAACTTTAAGTTCTTACTTTACTGTGTTCGCAATTCGACCACTAAGTGTTTTGATAACAAATAAATCATACAATATCCTAACGACAGTTCTAGTAGATAAAAGATTGTGAGTGTTTACACAAGATACCGTCAAAATTGTATTTTTCATGTTTTGAAATTTCTATATTCATATGCGTTGAAATAAATTATAAGATATTCTATTTTATATTAATGAAATCGTTTTTAGATGGGCAAAAGAAAAGATATAAAAGCAAAATAAATATGGCGATGAGACAGCGCAAGTCTTGAATGGACAAAAAAATGTCACAGTAATCCTGCCAAATGGTAGGAAATAGCTTGGTCGAAAGAAAACAAAAAAGGCAGATTAAAAAATAGCATCTCACCAAACGTCCATTTCTAGCTAAATTGAAAGCGTCGTCAAGAAGATTTGCGCGGTTAAGGACATGAATGACTTCATGATTTGTATGAAGTGCTCTTGTAATCGCTATCCAGTTGGCTACATCATAGTTCACCCTGTAGTATCCTAAAATAAAGAAAAAGTATATCATTATATATAAATGTTATTAGATTGATCTAGTTAGTGTGTCAATTATTCGGTTCACGGCTAAATTAAACCATTTTATTAGACATGCTAATCGTTATCCTTTGAGTAGAACTAATAAAATAGAAAACAAAATTATCTACCTGTACATGCATTTGGAGTGCTACATCGGTTAAGTTTGAAATAAGTTTTTTTGTCACACACTCCTTCATTCATGAATGTTATTTAACGGCTCTGTGCTGTTTTCAACTTTAAATTTGTGTTAGAGTGCTTAAATGCGTAGTAGAGCCACGCTAATTTCAGCACAAGCGGGCCGGCTCGACCGGGGCAGTACTACCATCCCACAGAAGACCAACCTAAAGCGCCAGCATCCGTGTTGTCGTGTTTCGTTGGTGAGTGTGGGACCAGAGGCCCATTGATGCAGGGGTGACAGTTATCGTGGTAACTGTGTAAGTCTTACACTGTCACATTGACTGTCATGTCTTTTACGTCCCCAAGCGGGGTGTAAAAAAGCATCTCACGAGGCCGCCATAGTGTATTGTCTGCATTTGCAATAAGTATGGTGACCACAACTCTTAGATTCTACTCATGCTTTCCATCAGGTAGAGTAGAGTCACTTTGGCAGGCTCTTAATATAAAAAAAGAAAAACTTTTTTGTATAAGAGGTATAATTTTTAAGACGACAACTTCTGTATACTACACAAATATATATGTACTTACAATTACATGTATAAAAGGAAACTTACCAGTCTGTTGTTTATTGAAGATGAACCAATCAGCTGAAGAGAGTCCAGGAATATCAATTGAGCGAGCAGGTCGTGGAGCTACTATCCAGTGCATGGGTGCAGTATTGGTGAAATCAGGGGATGTGGATAGAACCCAGTTGACGGGAATAAGCCAACGCTCTGTAGATTCCGACCTGGCAGTTAGGTAGCGTTCCTATGGAAACGAAAACATGCTTAAATGTTATTTCATGATAGATTTAATTTCAATAATATGAAAAACAGGTGTGTTACAAGTCTGACTGCTACATTTAAAGGTGCGTACCAACTTGTTTTCTTTTTATTGCACAGTGTGCATATAGACCATCTAATAACTGAACCTAAAGTTACAGAAAATGAAAGAATTTGGCTTCTCACTCATTCTTTGAAAACTATGAAAATCATTTAACATCCGTTTTCTGTCGCGGTATGTCGTTCTTTTAAAGACATTTATTTCTAATGCCTCAGATACATATACAATAATATGTTGAGAACCGATCCATAATCTTAACTCTGGATCACAACTCAAGTCTTGATTTCTAATACTTCTACCACACATGTATTGCTTTACCTGAGACACGACTACGGAATTTCCAGTGCTTGCACTTCTTTCAATCGTCAATACGGGGAACCCGCCTTGGTTCACCCACGATTGCAGAATTTGCTGCACAGTATAAGGAATTACATAATTGGACTGCTCCACGGCATTCTGGAAGTGAAGATATAGATCGGAGGGATGTGCTGCTCTACGAGACCTGTGAAAAAGTTTTTTATTTGTCACCGTCAGAGTTTTGGGCAAATTTCGGATGTTATGGCAGCTGAAAATTTTTATGCATACATACATACATGCGCGTTACATATTTAAAAATTGTATGAAAACAGCTACAAAACGTAACAAGTATCCAACGTTAACCTATCATCATATAGGAATTATATACATTTATCTTTAAAATTACATAAGTTATGGAATATATTTCCTCACCTGTTTACAAGGGCTTTCAAAATATGATCTGACTAACTGTCTAGTCTCCAAAAGGTAAAGAGATGTGTTTTCCGTTCGTGTAGAAAGAAAGATCACAAAACTGTCCACGAAGATCATTATGAGTCATATGTCATTGTCAATTATTAATAGCAAGTGCTATGTATATTTCTTGCTGACATAAAGCACATAATATTCTTGTTGACATGCAAAAACTGGTTGAGGCCGGCTCAAACAAGTTCATGCAGAGACTGGTTGAGCGGCGCCTCTATCCTTTCAAAAAAATCGAGAAATGAATCGATTCATGGATTGCGTCAACGATGAATCGGTTTTTTCGACAGGGGATTCGATTACTACCAAAAAGATGAGAATAGTAGTCTCTAATAATCCACAATACTTTAAGCAAAGCAATTGTAAGCTTTTTATTTTAAAATTTTTTTCAAACTAAAAAAAAACAGCGAGGACTTCTTCTAGGTCCTATATTTTAATGGTAATATTATTGGTACGATTTTGAATCAAATCATTATTCGAAGAAGACATGGCAATACATAGTACAATCATAGAATGAGCAATAGTTACAGAGAGAGAAAGAGAGAAAATTTTTACGTCACAAATATTTCGATAAGATTTACATATACCAATGTACAGAAATAGACTGTGATTGATTGATTGATTGATAAAGAAATAAATACATACATGGCTCTTATGTACAGTCTGACTCCGAGTTGGAATACGTCAGGTGTCAGAACGTGTTGCAACATCCGAATGACGGCCGCGGCTGGAAAAAAATTAAAAGATTATTTAAAATTGAAATGTTGTGTGGTTTCTCAATTCTATGATTTTATAATGATACGTTTTACTATCACATCAAGACCCTTTAATACTCTACTGCTGGACATAGGCCTCTTCTTAGAAAGGAGGTAGATTTTATTATGTACAAAATAATTATATAAAGTATTAGAAAAACGTTTTTGTTGCATATCTTTTATTTTTTCCGTGAAAATTATCATTTTTTCTCTTATATTTTCGCTTTGTATTAATATATGTCCGTGGATAATATCTAAGCAACGTGATATTTTTTCCAAACGTATTAGAATAGTGTAGAATACGAGTACTTACATATCATATACAATTTTGACTAAATTCAGTTATATTAAAACAATATTATTTACTCAAAGGAAAGAGCATTTATCAGAATTCTTTAGTAAAATCAAAATTCATAAGTCACTTAAAACAAAACGTGTCAGAAATCAGAAATCAAAAATTTATGAAAACAAGAGAAATATGCAATAATCTTAGATTATTTCTTAAGTTTAGTTTAGATATAAGGAAGATATTTTGTAAGTACATATCATTATTAAAAATAAGCAAGTTGGTTCAATAGAATGACCAAAAGATGTCTCGTACGCCATCGTCATGCCAGTCTCTTTAGCTTACTCTAGCATCAAATCGTTTTTCTTTCCAAAACTGATAATATCCTTTTGCCTAAGTGCCATTTCTTTAATTAATTCTATTATTATTTATTTTCACTGTCCTAATTTATCTTTTCACATCATCTTAGATTCCTAAGAAGTATAAGCATCAAACTTTGACATCACTAAGTATTTTAGCACACTGACCAAACAAATGAGGAAAAAGACAGGAAATGAAGATGATCTTGATTGATCTGGAAAACTTCACAATTAAGCTCTTCAAAGACATCATATCAGGTCTTTTGGCAGTCGGATATGACGTGACATTGCGTAATACTTTATTGTCTCATTCAAGCTATATGTGAAAAATATTTGCAGTGACAAAGACATTTTATTCACATGTCACTTGCAGATAAATTTTCAATAGACGTTGTGATAAGTATTTCATCATGTAATTTCACACTATCTGTGACCAAAAATGAGTTCATTTTGTCGGCAAAAATGGAGCCAGAAAAAAGACGGGCTTATTGGCAACAATTAGGATGGTTAAATATCTGATGCCAAATACTTCAAATTATTAAATATGTGGTACATGTGGTAGAACCACATGTATTCTACCACGAACTGTTAATTCCGTGTGGTGACGGATTAAGAATAGTGTCACCACTCCAATTCATCCCGTGGGTGTCGTAAAAGACGAGTAAGGAAGCAAAATATGCAGGATAACACCACTGCAAGAAGGAAAACTTGCTGAAAACCCTATACCAACCTGCCTGGCTAACGTGGTATAGTAGGCCAAAACCTCCTTGCTAAGGAGGGGCCCCTTGTCCAGCAGTGGACTGTTAAAGATTGTTGATGAAATACCTTACAATTTTAGAAGTATTTTTAGTTTTTTTAGTAATGACAAATGAATTGCTTTAAAAATGATGGCTACTTAAAGTCATAGGAAAAAAATTTATAGTATCGTTCAAAGTGTTTTCTTAAAGCAACCGTTACTTCCATTAATAGTTATCAATTCAAAGATCATTCGATGATTCAAAATGTGAACGTAGCAAAAAAACCCTTTACTTATCTTCAAAAAATATATTGTTGCAACGCAATCACTGTTATGTATGTCACTTTAGACGTTCCTCGTATTTCACCTGCGTCTAGCTTTGTTAAAAGTTTTAATAGATAAAGATTTTAGATTTTATAAACAGGGTACAGTTAGTGTACTATAGATTAAAATGATGGCAAAGACCGCTTCAAAAAATATTAAACCCAGATGGCAGGTTTATTCTAAAATGAAGTCTAGTTCATCGCTGATTTTAGAGCTCTATACTTAACATGAATCAATACTATATTCTTTTTATCTACATTTGACATATGATTTATCTCGTCGTAAAAACCAGCGAGTTAGGACCTACTGTTGATGTATATTGAAAGACTTATACGATAGACTGGAAGCTGGTCATTCTTTTACTTAGTTTATATCTTATCAGTGAACACAAATGTGTTTACAATACGAAGGCACTCATACCTACGGGCATAATTTAAACTAAAAATTAATAATGATGGTTTTTTTCATTAGTAAAGTACTTTTGTTACGTTTAAAACCCTTAGAGAATCATTCAACTATGTATGTGAAGAAAACTACACCTTTCTGTTGCATCTGTCGTAGAAAGTTCACTTATAAAAAAGATAAGCTTCCTGAGATATTTCTGTTGGCATTATCTCTGACATCTTTTGAAGAATAGCAGAGCTGTACCTCTCCTTTAATCCCTTTTAATATTTCTTTAACATTCCATATCGTTAATAGAAAAAATTCTCAGAAACTAAAACCGTGCCTCTTAAATAGCTATAAGAATTTATAATCTTTAATGTGACGAATACTGCAATATATTTTAAATTTGATAAAGTTGACACATGAAAAGCATCCAAAACATCGAATATAATAAATCGGTGACGAAGCAAATACTATAGGCTATAAATACTCACATTTTTGATAAGCAACTGCGTTGAAAGTCCCTAACACTTCAGCTGGTGTATAAACGGGGAATGTCATGGGATTTACGCTGAGGACAGCATCCGCTTGAAAAACGTTCTGTAGTACAAGCACGAACTGATCATTCATACGCCATGATGGCTCAATCTATAAAAAGAGAATTTTATACCATTATAATCTTCTTACTAAGGAGTCAACTATGTCTAGCAGCAAACTGTTGAAAGCTATTATTAATGATAAAATTATTACGATATTCTACAAGATAATTTAATTAATGCATATAAACGAGCAATACAATGTACAAAACTCAGGTTACCGGACTAGTAAAGAAGTATTTTAAATAAGTACACATTTATTTGTAACAGACGGTGTTGTGCGGGTATGCACCAAAATATACTACGAAAAATACTTAGCGAGATCGGTAATTCACCTATCCGGAAAAAAAATTGAAAAGTAATTCTAAATTTAAATAGTAATAAATCATAAAAAATATTTGGTATTTATTAATATACTAAAATAAAACATCTTCAATATACCTCGCACAATTGGTGAATTTTATTTTTCTATGAGATCATTTTATTAAAATAAATAGTCCATATGATGGACTCTCTCTCATCTCTGAATCGTAAAATCAACAACTATTCATACAAAAAATTCCATCGTCGTTCTTACTACGTAATTTGAAAATAACCATAACATTGATCAACAAATATGAAAACACACTTACAAAATCAATGGCATGGTGGTCAAAGAAAGTAGCGAAACCTTCGCTAAGCCAGAGGTAAGTCCAGGAGATAGGTGTGACTTCATTTCCAATCCAAAGATGCACATTCTCGTGTGTGATAAGTCTGCCAACACTTTGTTTGCTTGCCGTGGAAGTTACTCCGTCTGTCACCAGAAGGGCTACTTCTCTGTTCGAAAACAAAATAATTTTATTAATATCTCCCTTAATTAAATAATAATCATCATAATAGTGTAGAGAGATGCCATAAAAAACAAAAAATACTGTCAATAGACTGTCTTATTCTGCTCAAGAATAAATTATTTACTATTAGTGTAGGTATGTATGTATTATTTCTGATCACAATTAGAAATATCTATTAATATTTACATATGAACTAACTAGATGAAAGAGATACACTGAAATGTATCAGTTGAAATCGACTTACCTATAAATAACTATACCCCAGTTTTCCATAGCTCCAGCAACGAAATCGGGTACGGCAACTTTATCCAATTTTGGTAGTTCATACAGAAAGTCAAAGTAGGCCACTAATGACCTCATGTTTTCCTGACCGAATCGCAAGGCAAATTCTGTACTTTCTCGAGTTCCAGGCCTCGAATAGATGTTATAAGTAACATTGAAGATATCCTGCTCGCTTGTAACGCTCTCGAAATTTGAAACCAGGAATCCATGCAAATATGTTGACATTACTGGAGTGTCTTGAAATTCATATTTATCCCATCCCGCTACGTTTTGTCTGTAAAAGCAAAGTAAATGTAAAAAATAGCTGATAAAACCTTTATCATACGACAATTCAATTTTAAATGATTAAAAAAGGGAGCTGGTTCTATGTTCATCTGTTTGTAGTTTTGTGAGTATTATTAAAACCGTCAAATGAATCTTATTCTTTGGTAATAATAAAATAATCTTGATATTATAATGCTGTTATTAAACATAAATTACGAGTCATGAATTGTGGTTAATTAAATATTTTTCTATATCTAAAAAAGGTCTTAGACTTTATCTTTTAATAGCTTTCCACGTTTTTATATGATTTTTTATTTATTGACTGTAATACTCTTGTTTCTTCACCAGTTTTTTTTTTAAAGTAATATAGGTTCTACATATTTAAACCAAATAAATATTTATACATTGGGTTATTCGATTTGTAATATGAGTTAAAAAAAATTATATACTCGTAAATAAAATAAGATGAAACATTTTATTGATTTGGATATTCTGTATAAGACTTACTTTAGTGTATCAGTCCTGTATGGCATGTTGGTTCTCACTACAGTGTGGGTTGGGCGTGAATAGATGGTGGTTCTGAAGATGGCCTTGAGAGCTGGCTCATCAAAGCATGGGAAGACCCGACGAGCAAATGTAGGTTGCAGTTGAGATGTCACGAGGCTCCTGGAATGTTAAGTCTAGATTCAGTAACTGTTAATTTGAACTGCCTCAGCGTAGCGGCAGCTTAAGCGACTGCTGTGCTTGAGGTATCGGGTTCGATTGAAGAGTCAGACCAAGTGTTTGTATGATTTTTAAATATTTGTTTCGAAGTTTGGGTATTTTTTACGTATTGTACGTATGTATTTACAAAAAAAACCATGTAAGTATTCTACCAGTCAGTATAGTTATCATAATACAAGCTCTGCTTAATTTGAAACTAGATGGCGTTGTGTTAAATTTATTTACATTTACTTGTAAATAGTTTAATACACGGTAGTTTAGATTTTAATATCTGTTCTGTGTATTCAGGACACATATATTGAGGATAACAGTAGTAAATGATGTAAAAATAGCTGGATTTGGTTCAAAGATATTAGCCGAGGCCTCGTCGAAGACCGTGGAATTACGATCTATTTCGTAATTATGATTGAAACTTTAAATATTTACAAAATATAAATGTATAATAAGTAATATTAGCGTCATGTCATATGCGAATGTAAAATATATACTTTTAATAATATAGAATTCTTGATGGATGGGGATAGAACACATGGATTTAGAAGTATTCATAACTAACATCTCTAAATTCAAATTAGTCAAAACACATTCGTCACAATACGATATTTTAAACTGTTATAAAACCAAGAAACTATTTAACATATTATCATGAATAAGTAAAACTTACACTGTTTGTCCGTTTTGTACATATGTTGACACGTAGACACCAAACATATTTGCTGCATATTGACCAGTATATCTGATTCTGATAGATACAGTTTGACCAATTAATAATAGATGAGTCAATTGAATCCGTAGTAAGTGAGTATCATCATTTGCCTGAGAATGGCTCGAATACAAATTTGCGCTTGCTGCTGGTGTTTGAACAAATGTAATTTGAATTTCCTGAATAGTCATTTCCATGGCATGTAAAACTATTTGATTTGTATTGTTCACAGCTGCTGCTGTGATAGTGACATCGCCACTAAAACTTTCAGGATTGTTTGGATCAAAGAATAATATGATGTCATAGAAAGAAGGTACTACATCATTGGGTAAGAGATATCTTTCGGCACGATCATCGATGGTTGATTCGGTGACCTGTACAGACGAAGCAGCACTGAAGGCTGAGCCCAAAAGGAGGAACAGTGGTAGTAAATGCATATCTGAAACAATTATACAGTATAGTTAAATTTATGGTGAACCTTATTTTTTTTTATTCAAGGCCTGAAAAAGTGACTCTACTCTGCCTAGAATAGAAATCAAGAGTGGTGACTTTTACCACTTCTAATTTATTTTTTAAAAGACCAAACCCACAATTTCTATGTCGCGGGCGATTTTACAAACATACATGAAACGGACACAAAGAAAACCCAGACATAGTACAACAAATTATGAATCACACGAAGTGTTGTACTATATTTGGTTTGAACTCCTCAACATTTAGCGAGGTAGAAAGTGGTAAAGTGACCGCTTAAAGCACTACACCACCCGTGCTCTTTTTTTCCTCTTTTAAGAGATGCGTAACGATAATACTGAATGCCATTGCTATCAGTCTGCTAACAGGTAATAATAAAAATAAAATCTATGATAAAACTTATTGGCGTTTATTAAAATTTGTTATCATAGAATTAAAGAAAGGTCAGTGCTATAAATTGAGCCAGATAAGAATTTTTTTTCCTGACAGATTTATTAAACGGAGTCTGATTATAGAGATAAACAGTGAATATTTGCCGCTATTTGTGGTTTCGATTCGCATACATTAAATTATGAAATATGTGAATGCATTAATTAACGTATATAAAATTTACACGTCTCTAAGTCTTAACAAAACCCAGTCACGTTAAGCAACAAAAAGAGCTGTATGTCATTTAGGTTAGTGAATCTGACTGCTAAACTAGACCTTTTTGTTTCAAGAAAATAGACTTTTAAGACATAGAATAATTCTTTGTGTGATGAACACGATCATTTGTTGTATGTTTAGGTGTAATTTATCTATAACAGTATGTGTTTACAAATATATAAGTGTGTATACCAGCAGTCTGGTTACCATAGCACAGGCTTTGTTTCCCTTAGTTTGAGATCAGACAACCATATATGAAAAGTGTGAAGATATTACTATTATTCGCTTTATTACATTTTTAAACAGGTAACAAAGGAAAACAAAAATAACATATTTAAAAATATAAAAAGTAGTAGACACACTTTGTAAAAGGATACCCCCTCGCTGGCTAGGCGAATTGGTATAGGGCTATTTTCAAGTTTTCCTTCTCTTTGTAGTGATGTTACTTCCGTAACTTGCTCTCTTAGTTGCTTCTTGCGACACCCACCCAAAAATATTAAGGTATATTATTATTATTTATATTAGATCTAAATGCTTAATTCGTTATTCTTTCACGAGATTGTCGTCGTGAGAAACGACGATACCGACAACCATTGCGCGGCGCTCTAATCAATCTATCACGACAATATCAGGCTTATTAGCAACAATAGTCCTATCTGTGATAATAGATCAATTCCGTATCGGACTCATTACCGCACCATTTTTCAGAATATATTTCCGATAGTTATTCGTCATGATAGCATCCATATTCGCACAAACAGAACCTTCGGTTTCTTTGAAGAGATCGCTATACCGAAGTAAAGAAGTACGTATTTTGAAGCCTATAATATACTCATTCAGGTCCGGTCAGGTTAAAATTTAATAGTCCACGACTCTCAAACTTTCGCAGAATATACAGTTTCGTTACCAATGAACAAGGATGGTGCATTCGGGATGTAGTAAGCAATGTACGTGCTCTTCTGTCAAGTGCATCTAATTTGGTTTGAGTCTATCCAAGGACACCAAAACAATACATCAGCACCGATATGACCCAACCACCTTGTTACTCCCTGATAAAAGAATTTTAAATACTTTTTTCAAGCGGCTATAGAAGCGGCTCCTGTAAGGTTTGGTTCGCACCAGATTCCCAAGAACTGTGAAAAAACTAGATATTTGTAGGTTTCAGTGGCGGACAGATCAGAATTTTAGTGATTCTGAAAGATTTATTCCTTCAGATTTAACAATCACTTTCTACTCTATATACGAGTCTATGACTGCACACTTGCCAACACCACACTTCATCTTGATAGAATTTCAAAGTTTTCATCGACCTTAAGTAACGCTGTCAATTATCATTTATATAAAAAGGGGAGATATATCTTGATCATTATCCTGCAATTTAAAACCTAACCCTGAACCTTTTAGAGTGCTGAAAAGTGAACCCTTGAAGCCAGATAAAACCATAAGGGACTCAGAATGTCAACTTGAAATATACTTCACTCGATTTTTATTAGTACATATCTTATCGCAGTTTACCGATATCCTGAATAGCAAAGTATTGTTCCTCATTAACTCATACACGACTTTATGAAGCACATGGTTATATCAACTTCATACAACTCTAGCACTATCAAAAACCACGCTAATAAACTACACAACATGTCGGCCGACTTTTACGATTACTACGTACCTATTGGTTAATGATTATGTCAATGATAAGGATCTAATAGATGACAGACAAGGCATAGTGTGGTTCTTACTTCAACATCCATTCTGAGAAAGGGGCTGTATCGAAATATAATTGATGTGGGTTTAAGGTACACTTTTCAGTCTCAAAACAGGTGTTAGAAGTTTATACAAAGCTGGTAAGCAAGTAATAAGTCGAAAAATTTTAGAATCCATGGAACTACGAGATTTACAGAGCAAACTGGTTATGCCAGTGGTTAAAAATTGCGATAATATAGCCTAACACTACTTGGAACTGAGATTTCAAACACGCATGTTAGCTTCGGAACCACTTAAGCCAAAAGTTGTACAGCCCATCGAAATCAAGTGATTTTCAATTCGGCAATGAGCAGATTGTACAATATACGTCATCTTCATCAATAGTAATGGATTCCATAGCTGTTATAGACTCATATAAGCGTTTGACATCCCGCGACCAATTACTTTCTGTATGACTGACAAGTACTGACCAGATGTCAGGTACGCCAAAATGTATGAGTGACATTTTCATTAAGAAAATGTTCATCACTCATATATGAACTCTCCTGCTCTCATATCCGGGTACACAAACTTCTTGTTTCTTAAGAATATTCTATTCTGATTAAACCCATCTACTCGTTTTCTAAGTCCTCTTATGCTTTTCAACCACGCGTAAACTTTCTGCTTTCGAAATTCTATGCGGGCTATGACACATGACATACAATATTATGGACTAAAAGTAGTCCCCAAGATTGCTCGTTTTGACAAACACATTGCTTTCGGTCACGTATTACCTGATCGATAGCTAATTAGTTTACTGACAAGGATCCCGGTCTCAGTAATACTTCATTCAATTTTATACTGCCAAGTTGACACAGTATTTTTGGATCGAGGTCTGCAGATTTAACATCAGCCACTCGACGAACTATAATAGCCACACAGTGTAGAATAGAATATGTATCACTAAGATATTCGCTTTTATCAAAATAATCGCTAATCAGCAGCGCTAAATTTGCTTTATGAGTGAGCAAACGAGACAACTAGGGTCTATCTTTAAAATCAACGTATCGATATTCTTGAATTGCAACCGTCAAAGCACCCCTTGTCTTATCATTATATTGGATAGTAACGGATATAACTTTGCTCTCCACTAGCTCATCAATATCTTTGTTAAGTATAACTACGGTGTGCTGTTTACTTCCAAATTCACAGCATGTAATGAAGAAGGGATAGCTAAACTACTCCGTGTGTCATATCGTATCCTCTCAATTGTTATCATAGGTCATAAAGTATGTTAGTTTGACAGTGTATATTTAATTATTGTATAATTCCCGAAGAGGTACGCATGTGGCGTAAGGCCGCTCGTCGAGCCACGATGGCTCGTTGGCTATCCCGACTGGAGGTTCCACGTGCTGGTTTTGCCGCCGTAGAGGTTCTCCAGCTGGTTATCGTTACTTCCAACTGACGCAGTTTCTTTAAAGGCGCGACTGCTCTCGGAAGTATCTGCACTCGGTCGCTGGGAGGAAATTGAGTCCCGTCAGTCACCACTGTGTCTGCAGTGAAGACTCGGCTCAGCACACGTTGGCGGCTAATTCCGATTGGATGGTGTAGCGTGGAGACCTCACTGCAGTTACTAGAGGAGATCTCTCGCTTCCAAGCGTAATATGCTCCATGATTGATAGCAACAGCTGTTATACTGCGGTCGCAATTTCCTTCTGCAAAGTCGTCATTTCGCAGAAGGAGGCGTCGCCGAAGGCCCAAGAGGGCGATCTACACTCGGACCCTATTAGCAGTGGTGACGTCATTACGTTTAAGACGTAAAAGTACTAGATCTGTTTTGATATAGTATGTATTATCGATAGAGCAAGTACATTTTTATTTTCTTATAATTCTTTAGTACAAAAAAGAACATCAATATATCATAGATTTGACAAGATACGGATAACTTTCAGAATATCAATACTTGTTTTGATAACGATAAGATATGTGTAGTTAAAGATAAGATTGTGAATAGATCCACTTTACTTGAACAGGTTTTACCAATATGGCAATCAATACAAAAGTGTGTCAATATAAATTCCCTAACATATAACTAAAATTAGAAATATCTGTCTAAAACAATATTGCTGCTGGATTCTATTTATGCTTTACTTAGTAGAGTTTTAGTAGAGTTACTTTGACAGGCTCTTAAAATTGAAATAAAAATAAAAATAAAACTATGGCTTGTAAGTTTTATTGTAAGTGATCCCGACTGCTAAATTAACTAAAGGTCGCGGGTTCGACTCTCACTCAGGACAAGTATTATACGATGAATTTGTTTGTCTGGGTGTAATTTATCATAAATATATATAAACAGCCATTATAAACCGCGTGCATTTATTTTTAAATAGAAATAAACACACTCTTTAGCTGGGAACCAGGTGCGCTCTAGTAAGGAAATCCTTGTAACCCCGACGTACCTCGGGCCACCTATGACCTGTAGATGCCCCCCCCTTCTGTGTGGGAACCCCCATGTTTCCTTTTCATCCTACCCCCAAAAGGGCGAACGCGATCCATAGCGCTCGTCCTTTTGGGTAATACCCAGTAAAAATAAACAAATACACTCGATTACCATGAAATATCACGCCAATAGGCTTGGCACCTATTATGTAATTTGAATTAAAATTAAAATCGGTAAAATGGACTGTTACTACACCTCTATCCATCATGTATTAGGGTTAAAAGACGTGATATAAGAAGTTTTTGTAAGGCCACGTTTATATCTACATCATTTTTTTTTATTAATATCACTAAATGATATTTGACATACACAATAGTTAAATTGGTTTCTTTTAATAAAATTAAGTTCTCTATAGTGATCTCCCGAAACTTTTTTGAATTACTGTATTATTACTTGACTATTGTAATATATTTGAGTTGAAAACATGTTTCTCATCTAAATCAACTACCTCAAACTTTACCTCTAGAACCAAATAGGCTGAATTTAGAATTTAGAGTTTAGAGAAAGAGAATAAACTCTAGTCTTTTTGCTTCTAGAGTCAGACTAAATTTAGAGTTTAGAAGTGCATACTGCATATGATAATCGAATATTACTGCTTATATGTATTCTCTGATTAAGTGAGCACTGCATCTATTTAAACTATAAATAAATTGTTTGCAATACAAAGTACATCACTTTTTAATTGAACGATAGAGTTCTTATATTTTAAATAATAATTTAAATCATCACTAATCCTTATCATTAATCAGCATTAATCGTTTTTAGAAAAATGGTACAGTGTCTTATCTCTCAGCTAATAGTGCACTTATATTCGTGTTTACTAAATACTTGGTATCAATACCTAATAGCTTTTCAGTGATCCTAATGGTAGACGATTTCATTGCCGTGACGAATGGAATTCATTATATTATCTGTTATATTCTTGTAGTTCATATCTCTGTTTTTGACGAGGAGAGGTGGGTGCAATTAATAAATGTGACCATAGTTGTATTCCATTTTAGAAGAAAACCTTGATTTTGACTTAGAATGTTAATGTGGCCTTGAAGGTCAGCAATGTCGCGCTACTGTGACAACTACAGTGATTGCTGGCCATCAGGATCGTATGATCGCGACGATACGGGAGTACCGCACGGTTCCTATTGAGGCGGCAACCGGCAGCGGAACTCCACCATGGGATCTAGAGACGAGCCCTTGTGGCTCTTTATTAATGACACAAGGAGGCGTGGAAGTTGCGTCGGAGTCCTGAGACTTGAAAAATTGAAGATTAAAAATTTCAACTCCGTCAGGTCCTGGAGAAGAAACGATTTGAGCAACCAAGTGCTGGGCACGCCATTATTTCGGCGGTAAGACATCAGAAGAAAATTATAGTGGGTTGGCTCGAGAAGCATCACGGACTCTTTCATACCAGTTGACGCAGATGATCACTAGATAAGGATGTATTGAAGGTCACTTGTGTATAATCCACAACGAGCCAACGCCTGAGTGTCACCGCAATGTGATGGCCGGATTGTGGACATAGCGCTCCGCATGTTAGTCGAGTGCCCGGCGTGCACGGAGTGAGGATTCTCTCGCTTGGTAATGTTGCTCCCATGATATAAAGCTAGCGCGCGTAGAACTCTTTCTGCGAGCAGGTTATGCTTGCGAAGAAGATGGCGGAGCGTGATCGCTCCCTATCCACCAGGCCATCTCTCTAGGTTAGAATTCTCGGCACTTTATGCCATTCTTCAGGTACCGGAGATCGCTAGACGATCTCCTACTTCCGGAGTTCTCACACAGGAGGAGTCCATCTACAAGTCGTAGGGAGCCTGAGGTACGTCGGGGTTCTACTACTTGTAGATGGACTCCTCCTGGCCACTTGTACCCGTGACGGGGTGTGGTTTTTGATCAGTTCGAGTCCGACATAGATACCAGCCGATGGTATCTGGGGTGATTTAGACACAGAAAGAAAATATTACAAGTCTTATAGTACTTTCATAAGTCGTGATTAACGTAGTCAAAAATGGCGTAGTACAATTTATAAAACAAGATAAATGAATTGGAAATCTCTAGGCTAATTCTTAACTTTGATAATCTTATCGTGTCCAATAAAATCCATAGTCCTACCAAATACCGTGTAGTTTTAGATAAAATCCATAAATTCAAACTTGATGAAATTCTCAATACCGTAGTTAACATCCAGATAACCAATAAACACATAGGAGAAAAAATTGTGAATATCAAATTATGTCATGTCATTATACCGCGAAGCGGGGCGTGAGAAAACATCTCACTAGACCACCATAGTGTGGGTCACCATACTGCATTGTCTGCATTCCCAATAAGTACGGTAACCACAACGCTTGGATTCTATTTATGCTTTCCATCAGAAAGAGTAGAGTCACTTTACAGTCTTAAAATAAAAACATAAAATAAAAAAGAAATTAACAAAATGTTTAGCGTTGTGAATAATAAAATAATATCTATTCGTGTTATAAATAATATAGATTATACATGTATTTAACATAGATCAATATATGTATTTAATGAACCGATACTTAAGAACTTCAAATTTTATTGTCATTAACAAAATAATGTCTGCTTGAAAATTTGTAAAATTTACTACCAAAATCAAATTAAATAAATATTTATCTTTTGTTTCTAATTATAGTTATAGTTATAACCTCGTGTAGTATCGATTATATGTGAAGAGGCAAAAAATCTAAACACTTACCGAATGTATTTACTAGACTGCTACAAACGAACTGACAAAAAATAACGTCAAATGTAATTAAATAAAGATTTGACAGTGATAGCGTAATCTTTATCAACGCTTATATTGGTTATTAAAAATATTATAGTTTTTGATGAATGTGAATGGTCAATTAGAGTTCCGTGAGTTGAAACCTAGAACGAAACATTTTGTTCTGGTACCTGAGACGGCGTGAGGTTTTTAGTCGGTTCAAGTCCGACACACCTTTCAGTGGTATCCGTGGAGATTTCCGCACAGAAAAAAAAGGCTACTCATGTACGTATTAATTTATATTTTCTGTAGATATATTAATTACATTACATAAAGATATATTAAAATCAAAAACACTAGGAACCCTATTAAGTGTAGTGAAAGGAATTATTTCTAATACGTAGTCAAATATTCTAAAATAAACATTGATCTTTTACAAAAATACCTTGTCAATTATTCTGTTAAATTCATATTTTTTGGTACCATGGTCAAAAGTCATTCCCACAGATTTACATAATTTCTCTCAAACAATTTCCTACTTCGAGCGAAATCACAGACTCATTCTTTATTTTCAATCAAAATTCCATTCAATTAAACAATTAATTAAATGTTCTCTAAAAATGACTAGTTATTTTGTTCTTTATAATTGTGTTAATACCTAATTAATGTCAAATATTTTTCGTCATCATCATCATTAACAGCCTTTTACAATCCACTGGACTGGACTGGACTGGACATAGACCCCTCCGTAGCAAAGAGGTTTTGGCCAACTATACCACGCTGGCCAGACGGGTTGGAATAGGGTTTGTTCCAAGTTTTTCTTCTCTTTTTAACGATGTTGTCTTGTATACTTTGTTCCCTTAGTCGCCTTTTACGACACCCACGGGATGAATAAGGGTGGCAACACTATGTGTTCTTAATCCGTCACCACAAGCACAAATCTTTTTAGGTTGTCATCAAATATTTTTAGGATATCATAAATTGAACCTTTTCTCAAGTAAACAATAACTTTTGTCACATCTTTAGCAAAACGACGCAATAAAGAATGAAATTATGCATTCATCATTATTCTACACTCTTGTCGTTTGAAAGGTGAATTGATTGAGAGTGTTCTTTTTCTAAATATAGTTTGAAGATTACAGACTCTGCGTATTTTGTTTTGTTTTATTTATTACATATTTTTGTAGCAGGACCCACTTTTCCAACCGACTTCGGTAATATCGCCTCCAGATCTGACAGAAAATCGTGATTAAACTGTATTTTTCTTTGTTTTTCACCGAGTGAGTGAATTTACTGGTTAGTGATCGTACTAAGCCAGAGTACGTGGATTCGATTCCCTTTTAGTGGTACAATTGTATGATGACCACGGTCATTATTAATCTACATTATTCTACGATATGTTTGTATTTAGAAATGTTAAAGTATGTTCAGCAAAATAGTATTAAGTGTGGTTACCACAGCACAGGCTCCGCTTAATTTGGGAAAAGATAGCAGTGGAAAAAATGTATCAAGATATATGTAAAGTTAATTTTCTTCCAGATTGCGGTCATCCATTTAAAAAACTTTATTACAGCATTAAGTTTGGACTAGATAGTGGGCAGAGTATCATATAATATGCAGAATTCAGATCTATTCTTCTGACATGAAAATATTGTATTAAAATTCATTTAAAAATATCTTTAGATTAAATAACCACACCGAATTATTTGTCTCAAATTTTGCCTATTACTCAGTAGACATAGGCATCTCCCTAATCTCTGATATTATATTGTTTAAAACATATTCTTTATCACTGTTTATCACGTCAGCGCAGTCGTTATAAATATTTAATGTCATTGATGTATGTGTGAGTCATAATCCTAAAACTCAATCATTTGAGGAGCAAAACCAACTTTGAAAATCCCATATTTAAGATGAAACTATAACCTACAGCAGTGCACTGATAGATAATCAAATTATAGCTTTTGAACGTTTGCAGTATATTCATCATTTCATCACCACTTCCGCTAAAAGACCTCCACTGCTGGACATAGGCCTCTCCCAAGGTTCTCCACAACAGCCGGTCCCATGCCGCCCGCATCGAGCAAATTCCCGCGACCTTCACCAGGTCATCATTCGACCACCTTGTGAGGGGCCTACCAACGCTCCATTTCCCAGTACGAAGTCGCCACTCCAGAACTTTATGGTCCCATCGGACATTGTTTCTGCGTGTAATGTGCCCTGCCAACTGCCATTTAAATTTAGCAATTTAACTGGCAATATCGGTGACCTTGGTTCGTCTGCGGATCTCCTTATTCCTGATTCGATCACGCAAAAAAACTCTAAGCATTGGCCCTCTCCATTGCTCTTTGGGTGACTTTGAGTTTTCTTATCGATTCCATAGTGAGCGACCACGTCTCTGTGCCGTAAGTTATCACTGGCAACACACACTGGTCAAAGACTTTTGTCTTGAGACAATGCGATATTTGTGACGAGAAAACGATACGTAGCTTCCTGAACGCTGCCCAACCTAACTGGATTCGATGATTGACCTCTTTTTCGAAGTTCGACCTACCTAACTGTATAGTTTATCCTAGAAACACGTAGTCGTCAACAAATTCGAGACTAGATTCGCCAATTTTCACTAGAGTGGGTGTGACATGGACATTCAACACAATTTTTGTCTTACCCATATTCGTTTTTAAACCCACTCGTTTAGAGACTCTACTGAGGCTATCAAGAATTGTGCTAAGATCTGCCACGGTTTCAGCCATGAGAACTACATCATCAGCAAATTGAAGGTGGGTGATGTAGTCACCATTGATGTTAGTACCAAGTTCATTCTAGTCAAGAAGCTTGAAGACCTCTTCCAGTACAGTATATTAACAGTTTATTATCTTACTTAGCACGGAGTTATTAAAATTGCGGTAGATTTCGTAAGTTGTGTAAGTCATATAAACTGAGTTGAGTGATTGCAGTAATTTGGTTGCTGATTTCTGCATTGTTGATCTAATCATCGTCTCAGCTGGAAAACGTTCATTGCTAAACAGATCTTCGCCAAATTCGCTACAACAACCGGTCCTGTGCTGCCCGCATCAAACAGCTGCCCGTTGGATGTTGATAATTTTGTTAAAATTTTCTATTAACAATATATTCATATCAAAGACAAAAGTATATCCATTAATGGTCCTATTTTATTTTCTAATCTGTCTTTTCTGTAATATACTAATCAATTCGACATTTATGAAAATTTATGTGTATGGTTTTAACCTTCTTTATCTTTTCAAGATAAGTTTAAGGTTTCACAAGGATTTGAATTAGGCCTTTGATTGTTATTTACGAACAATTGAATATCCTTACCACTAAATACTTACTCGATTAACTCTTTTCTAGTTATCAAAGTTGTAAAATTCTTCAAGCGCACATGACTACAAATCTTTGACAACTCAATGCTTTTTAAAATAAAAAAAAAAGGGTAACGTCCCTATAATTACAAGACAAAGAAGTCAATCAAGTTTCTATATACGTTTTATTTAGCTTAGTAATTAATATGAACGAATTTCGTTCACCGATATGAACTATTATTACCTAGACACCTATAGATCCTATCAACACAATTTAGTGCCGATTTGTCAGAAATTCATACTCAAGATTTGTCCGAAGAGAAACAGAAAAATATTTAATATCTAAGTGGTAACAACACTCTATCAATCAATAAAACCCTAGACTGTTATAAAGTTTATTACAGTATCTAGGTTAAAATGAATCATTTCAATTAATTGTACCTACATTACCACATCCGAATTAGGTATGGTCTTGGGTCTTGAATTTTCCACTTAGTATTTTTCTTAACGTTATCGCGCTACATGGAATTTGTTATGATTGATGAGACTGTGCCAGCATGTCTTATTACAAATCCTATATTCTGTGATCTATACTATGAGCTATCAGTGTTCTAATTATCGTAGCATAGGTTCTGCCTAATTTAGGTCCAGACGGCTTTGTGTGAGACGATTCAATTAATTTTTATTACAATTAACTACACTGTAGCTAAACTTAAGTGGCAGTGGGTGGACCACATTACATGTAGAAACGATGGCCGATGGGGCCGCAAAGTTCTGGAGTGGCGACCGCGTACTGGGAAACAGCGTTGGTAGACCCCACGCAAGGTGGTCCGACGACCTGGCGAAGGTCGCGGGAAGCTGCGATGCGAGCGGCACGGGACCACTGTTGTGGAGAATCTTGGGGGAGGTCTATGTCCAGCAGTGGACGTATTTTAGCTGAGATGATGATGATGATGATGACACTGCGTTTTCCACATACAGCATGTATACCTGTGTATATAAGTTGCCACATACAGGTTCTAAATTTAATGTTGCTATTACTCAGTAATCATGTATATATATTGCTGTATTCAAAAACCGAAAAAAAAAACATTTTAAATAAATTATGTAGAGATTTTAAGACAATATTAGACTTTACGTTTTTACAGAATTTCCTTATTTTTTTACAGAAATCCGGGAAACAATCACTTCCAAATAATAATGAGTAGGTACAAACTTTATAAGGAAAACATTAATTATAACTAAAAAGCTTTTACACAGATATGCATGCAATTGCATTAGTTGAACATTGTCGATAATTATAACAGGTAAAATACACGATACACGAGGAGAGTTATATTTTACGAATATACACAATTATTTGCAAGTAAGCTAATAAGTTGTAATCCATTTTTTGAAAATTCGTCAAATCAACCTATCGCCGTCCACTGCTGAATGAAGGTCTCCCTCAAGGAGCGCCAGCTATCCCGGTCTTGGGTAATTCGCATCCATCCGCCGCCAGCTACCTTCTTCAACTCATCGGTCCATCGCCCCGCGAGGCGCCCTACACTACATTTGCCAAATCGTGGTCTCCACTCTAACAAATTTCGGTTCCAACGACCATAGGTTCGTCTGGAGACATGATCGGCCCACTTCCACTTCAGCGTGCTGATCCGAGAATCAGCACCCGTTCTCAGTCAAATAACCTCGAATTTTATTAGTCAAAGAAACACCAAGCATCGTACGCCGAGCTACTTTAATCTTACGGAACAGGTCAATGGAAAGTGTCCACGTCTCGGCTAAATCCTAAATATATACTATATATTTAAAATTTAAATGATTATCAAAAATATTGTAATCTTTACTGAATGTCCCTTATTTCAGTGTGTCTCTTGGCACAGATCTCCTCTAACATCTACGATTGCTTTTTATCCCTAGGAACTTTTCTCCAGTCGGGACCAATCAGTAATTTTTTTCATTCCCTATGTCTTCCTTTGTCTTCTTCTCTTTCTTTACTATCTCAAAAGTTCCGTTGAGTAACTATTTTGACTGATATCCTACTTAATGATCTTATCCCTAAATTAAAATACAACTTAAGACTTGACAATATTCACCACCCATGTATTTAATTGGGTTTTTACTTGAAAAATCCAGTAACCCTATCCAAATTAATCTCAAAGTGTCAAACCTCTTCCTTTTGCCGATGAAGCCACAAGCCTACAAACTGTATGTGTTTTGAATATTAAGTAAGTTTTCACGAGAGGTAGGGCATAGCGCGATATTTTCCGCTCAAACATTAGAGCAGCCCGACTGGGGAAGGACCTCCGCCTTACAGAAGACCACAACCAAATAGCACAGCGTTTTTCGGCAGTGCTGTGTTCCTGTGGTGAGTAAGGTATCCAGAGCTCTAGAGGATTCGCTGTTTTGACAACGGGGGACCAGTGGTGCTTATAATACTGCTACTGGCTCGTGTGGGCGCGGGATGTGGGCGCGGCGGTCAGGAAGACCCGCTGAAACGGTTGTCCGCTGGCCGCCCGCAGGATAGATGGGTTCCCGAACCCAGGGATCACTACAACCTCCACCCTGGGAGGCCGAACCGCCAGCCTGCGAAAAATCCCTGCAGTAGTAGTCGTGCCGGAGGAGGAGACCGGAGTGGAACCCGGTTGCTGCTGCAGGAGGGGAGCGGGGGCCCTTTCGTACGCCGCGCCGACAAATCGCACTACCCGCATCAGCCATGTGCGGATTGGCACCACCCCATTGCCCCCTTAGCTGTCAACACAGTAAATCCTCACAAACCAATTGAACCCCCCCAAAAAAAATGACAAAGAAAAGTAGAAAAAGAGTATCTACAGCGGCATCCTCTTCCACGTATATGGACTTCTGCAATATCAGGGGACTTCACTCCAACCTGAACGCAGTCCATCTTCATCTGGAGATTGCGCAGCCGACCCTCTTATTTCTTACGGAGACACAGATATCCTGCCCGGCCGATACATCATACCTACACTACCCCGGCTACAAACTCGAACACAAATTCCTGAGACGTGCCGGTGTATGCATGTACGTCCGGGAGGATATCTGCTGTCGCCGTCTTCATTTTTATGAAGACAGGGACCTGTCAGTAATGTGGGTGCGCGTAGACTACGGAGGTCAGACTCGAATCTATGCGTGCCTATACAGGTCTCATAGCGGCGACAGGGAGACTAGAGCACTCTTTGAGCACCTGCAAGTGACGACTGACAAAGTTCTTGAGCAGTACCCCCGTGCTGAGTTGGTGATTTTAGGAGACTTTAATGCCCACCACTGTGAGTGGCTAAACTCTCGATCCACCGACTTTGCGGGAAGGTCTACTCACGAATTTGCTCTGGCCCATGGCCTCTCACAACTGGTACATTCCCCAACAAGGATACCTGATATCGAGAGCCATGCGCACTCTTTGCTGGACCTTCTGCTGACGACGCATCCGGACGACTACACTATCACAGTGGACGCACCTCTCGGCTCATCCGACCACTGCCTCGTCCGGACCGTAGTCCCATGCGCGCGGCATATTCCACCTCGCCCAGCCGATTTGCGCCGCATGTGGCAATATAAATCAGCAGACTGGGATGGATTGCGTGAATTTTACGCATCGTACCCGTGGAGGCAGCTTTGTTTCGCGTCAGAAGACCCCGACCCCTGCGCAGCCGCTGTCACTGAGACGATCCTGGTGGGTATGGAATATTTTATTCCTAACTCATCAGTAGCTGCGGGAAAACAAAAGCGACCGTGGTTTAACCGGCTCTGCAAGGAAGCCAGACTAGTCAAGCAGACTGCCTACAGGGCTTGGACCACGGCCCGTGCTAATAAGGATCCGAACATCTCTGATGTGAGACGCAAACTAAATGCTGCCTCGAGATCCTGCAAAAAGACAATTGCCAGAGCCAAATTCGATTTCATCGGCGGGATTGGTGAGCGACTTACGGGCTACCCCTCTGGGAGTCGTGCCTTTTGGTCTCTTGCTAAGGCGGCCGAGGGAAACTTTTGCCAGTCGTCTTTACCACCATTGCGAAATGCCGATGGTAACTTGGCCCACAGTGCCAAAGAGAAAGCCGACCTACTTGGGCAACTCTTTGCCTCAAACTCGACCATGAACGAGGACGGGAGTGCGGTACCGCCTACTAACCCGCCGTGCCAACACTCTTTGCCGGAAATACACATTTCGCAAAGAGAAGTGCGGCGGGAACTAAACTGTCTGGACGTTCATAAGTCGAGTGGGCCAGACGGCATACCTGCAGTGGTGCTCAAGCAGTGTGCTCCTGAGTTGTGCCCTGTACTAACGCGACTTTTCGCGCTTTCCTACCGCAAAAGGCAAGTGCCGTCTTCGTGGAAGACTGCCCATGTGCATCCAGTGCCAAAAAAGGGTGATAGATCGGACCCATCGAATTACAGGCCTATAGCTATAACTTCCCTTCTCTCTAAGGTGATGGAGCGTGTAATCAACACACGGCTCCTGAGTTACCTAGAGGAGCACGATTTGATCAGCGACCGCCAGTATGGTTTCCGCCACGGTCGCTCGACTGGTGATCTTCTAGTGTATCTCACTCACCGGTGGGCTTCAGCCATTGAGAGTCAAGGTGAGGCTTTGGCAGTTAGCCTGGATATAGCAAAGGCGTTCGATCGGGTCTGGCACAGGGGTCTTCTATCGAAGTTACCATCCTACGGCCTGCCCGAGGGTTTGTGCAAGTGGGTGGCTAGCTTTTTGTCCGGCAGACGCATAAAAGCCGTCGTCGATGGTAGCTGTTCCGAAAGCATGGACATAAACGCTGGTGTCCCGCAAGGCTCCGTGCTATCTCCAACGCTGTTCTTGCTGCATATCAATGATATGCTGTCCACGGATGGTATCCATTGTTATGCGGACGACAGTACTGGAGATGCATATTACATGGGCCGAGCTAACATCCCTCGTACCGCTGTAGTAGAAAGTCGCGAACAACTTGTGTCTCAAATCGAGAGCACCTTACACAGAGTCTCCGATTGGGGTCGGGATAACCTGGTCCAATTTAACCCCTCTAAGACACAAGTCTGTGCGTTTACCGCTAAGAAAACCCCTTTCACTGTGGTTCCACAATTCCAGAATACACCCCTTACCATCTCACAGAGCATTGGAATCCTCGGTGTCGACATCTCCAGTGACGTCCAATTTCGAGCTCATTTGGAAGAGAAGGTCAAGCTGGCGTCAAAAAAGGTTGGTGTTCTGAATAGAGCGAAGCGATACTTCACACCGGCACAAAGGCTACTACTTTACAAAACACAAGTTCGACCTCACATGGAGTATTGCTGTCATCTCTGGGCGGGAGCACCGAAGTACCAGCTTGAGCCTTTCGATTCAGTTCAGAGACGTGCTGTGAGAATAGTCGACGATCCTGATCTCACAGACGGTATCGAGCCACTAAGTCTTAGGAGAGACTTTGCCTCCTTGTGTGTGCTCTATCGTCTCTACAATGGGCTGTGTTCTGAAGAATTGTTTGATATGATGCCCACAGCCACTTTCTACCATCGCACCGCTCGCCATCGTCAGGGAGCTCATCCACATACATTGGAACCTAAATGGTCGCGCACAGTGCGGTTTCAGAGAAATTTTCTCCCGCGAACAATCCCGTTATGGAATGAGCTCCCTGCCGAGGTTTTCCCTGGAAACTACAGTATGGGGCTCTTCAAGAAGGGGGTAAATAGGTTTTTAAAGGGTCGGCAACGCGCACGTGATGCCCCTGGTGCCGCAGGCGTTCATAGGCTGCGGTAACCGCTTACCATCAGGCGGGCCGTATGCTTGTTTGCCACCGTCGTGGTATAAAAAAAAAAAAAAAAAAAAAAAAAAAGTAAAAGCCCGAGATAAATGAAGGTATTTGTCTGAAGTGTGGTAAATATTTAGATTTCTTCCCGTAACTTTTTTTTTATTAAGTATACCTTGATATATATGGACCGGTTCGACCGAAGTGCAAATGCCACCCGAAACTCAACGAACTCATTGCCCAGCAGTTTTTTTTTTTACATCATGAGGCTTTTTCTGGTGGTGATTATGAACACACATAACTTGTTTTCTAAGTTAGTCCCACAATATTATTAAGTTTATTATTGTTATTTTTTATTTATCAACACATGTCATGACTGTTTTAGCTGCATTTATAAAACTAGTGACAGAATTTTTTTGATTTTTTTCGTGTTGAACTTAAAAAATATTTTAGATGGCTTTATGTTAAATATTCTCTAAATGACCAATGCTTGTTACTAAAATGACATGAATCATTGATCATTGGTTTTATCAGATACAGATAGATAAGCTTCAAATAAACATTACAGAATACTCAACTACCACTGCTTGATAAGTTCAGTATCCTGGGTGTGAAAATTTGCCAGCATCTCAACCCGTGAGAGTACTGTACTGATATACTGAACAAAGTGAGATGCTTCTTCTCACCTGGCCATGGGTATCTTCTTAATAAAACTCAGGTTCATCCCCAAATCACTGTACCCCTTGAGTCTCTGTAGTGGTAAAGAGATGACGCCTCTATGCTAGTCCTCTATCGCCTTTGTCATGTTCTGACGATCTCATTTAACTTCTTCAACCTTCTCCCATTCTCTACAGGGCAAAATATGCTGGCCTTGGCAATCACTGTTCTAGAATGGTAGACATATGCCTTTTTATTTTACACCGGATCTTTTAACTGGGCGTGAAAAAGTATCTGACTTGGCCACCATAGTCTGATAGATTAAGCACAGGACGGACGACTTTACGTGCTCTCCAAGGCACAGAGGCTAGGACTCCAATTTCGGCTATTATTAATCATTCCTAAAACTCTATAATAACTTCTTGGCCCGGCCTGGGCATCGAACCTGAGACCTCGAGTAGTCACATACGTGAACCACTAGACCAACGAGGCGATCATATTTTTTAAGTCATTTTTAAAACATACCACTTCTTTGATAGAGGTCAAGGCATGAACCTGGCTTCTAAGGGATTATTATATATCTGCTGTTCATGTATTATTTATGATATAGAAGGTTGACGAGCAGGTTGGTCATATTTTCAAGTTCCAGTTACTACTGCTGCCTGTAAACACCTGCAATTTAAGAGGCACAAACTAGTTGCTGACCTTTAAGGAAAAAAACAGCTCTTTTGTTGAAGGTTTGAATTAAAATCTACTTATTACTCGTTTATAATATTGAAATAACAATAAAAATTACTGAATTTTTAGTTATCTTAATTATCTTTTATGTCAGTAATAATCTTCCGTCCTAAAGCTAGGTGTGATGTTACTAATATTTTTAAGGACCTAAGTATATTATGAGTCATAGATAAGTTATTGTGTAAACTAATTTTTAGTCATATCAATGGAAACTTATCATGATTCGTTGGTGATATTGTTCTATGAGTACAAACTGTACTGAGATCCTAGTGCGAGTTTAACGCGTGCGGTTTTGTGACTGGTCAGCACTGAACTATTCATGACTCAGCGCCGAAGGTATTCATCATGATGATTCATCGATATGAAATAAACTTGACCTTGTGGCAACATCCACATACAGCGTAGACAAAAAAGAATACTAAAACGCTAGAACCGTCACCTCAGAATATCATTTCGGTCCTCGTACGTACATGACGATACGCTCCTCTAAATAATCTGCCACAAGCCCCCTCAGGTATTCTGGTACCCAGTGGTAGCGGAGTGGTTCCCTGATGGAGCTCAATGGCAGACTATTAAATGCATTAGCGATGTCCAAAGATACCGCCAGCACGCCGCCCCAGCTTAATGCCTCTTCGGTCACAGCCCTCAGGTGCAACACGGCATCGATCATCGAACGCCTCGCTCGAAAACCGAATTAGACGTCTGACAGATCGAGGCCCGCCTCACAGAAGTTCCAGACGATGCGGGCAGAGAGTATCCTCTCAAAAAATTTACGCGCCTCGTCCAGCAACACAATGGGCCTATAGACCGCGACCGTATCGGTGGACCGCTCCGGCTTCCTGCTTTCCGCTCTCCCAGCACTCAGGAAAGCGCCCGGACGCCAAACTAACATCCAGAACTCCCTGAGGCGGTTCGACATGTGGTTGAAGGTTCGCCCCAAAACTTGGGCAGGTATCCCGGCCGGCTCAGGGCCCGGTGTTCTTGGAGAGAATCTGTAGAACAACCGCCCTATCTCCGGTTCCCTGACGGGTGAAACAATATCTTCGGTCTCCCCAACGTTTTCGACCATCGACGGGGATGGGTGTTTCGCCTGCTGCGGAATAAGGCCTTCGATCACTTCTTGCAGGAAGCTGGGCTAGAGGGCCTCTGTAAGGGGAGGGGGAGGGGGCGAAACGGGGAGCTTTTGTCGTGCTGCACGATAAGGGCGACCCCAGGAGTCACGATACTGCAGCATCTCCTTCCTCTTCATTTCTTTGGCGCAGCTAATGGCGAGCTTCAGATTTTTCTGCGCCTCGACATGAGTACAGGCTGCACGGAGGTCTACCAACTCCTGATCTCACTAGTGAATCTCCTGACCGCATCACAGATCTGCGTAATCACATTGCGAAAGCGACCAGCCCCCATGTCGGAGTCTGTGGAGACAGCCAAGAGTAAATGATGACTGCCTTCTCAAATGGGTCTCTATTCAGTTTGGCTACAAGCCACAGCGGAAAACAAGAAGAACGCCGGTCGCCATACTCACTGCGAATGATGACAGTGCAATATGGCGACCCACGCTATGGCGGCCTAGTGAGATGCTTTTACACGCCCCGCTTAAAGGGCCCGGGATCGTATTGGGAGGGAAACACGTGCGCTGGTAATGAATTCCAGGTTTTATCCGATCTACACAGGAAGGAAGAGCCGAACCGTTTAGTTCGGGAGCGTATGTCTAACATTATGATACTCGACAACCTACTCATTTGGACATCTACGTATACTCAACTTTCATTATTACCTAATTTATTATCACTGCCGTCATTTTATTGCTGATAATAAGCCTTATAATACAATAAATAGCTTTAAATAGTTTCCCGATCAACGATTGAGCGGCCTTGTTCGTGGTTAGTCACTGCAGATAACTAAACATATTTCATTTACCGCACTTAAATGTGGTCTGGTATAAAAAAGAAGATATGACAAGAGTAGTTTTGATATCATTTATATATTATATATTTATAGATTACTTGATTATTCACTGTAGGCGCCCATGGAATAATAAATTGCATTATCATTATGATATTTCGTGCACCTGTACTTACAACTAGTTACTTAGATTATCACAAAAAAAAAAACAACGGGTTTCAAGTTATTAACGTTGTGCATTTTTGATGTTTTGGAATGATTAGGGAATAATTTTGCACGCATTGCTTTAATTATCAGTATAAAAGTACAATCATTTGTGTGATAAAATGCAATATTCATTTGTTGGCTATTTTACACAAACAAGATAATTTGTATACAAACGCACATTCGAGTAAGCGCTCTGCGCCGCCTAAACAAAACTGCAGGCGCAGACATACTCGTACATTTTCGTCGCGCGGTAGACAGAGAGGGGAATACTTGTTTCTTTCGCCGTCTTATGAATATTCGATCAGGTCACGTGTCCTGATCAGTCAGATCACAGATGATCAGTGCAACATTTTTTACTCATCACAAAAAGTGCACAACACTGCTAAAGAAATTTTCACTTTAATAAAAAACATTAACAAGAGCATAAAAATCTGAATAAATATACGATTCCTATTTAATTCCCGTCAATTGGGTAGATGACTATCGTAAATGAATACCAATGTCCACTTCTTTAAAAGTAATATCGCGCAACATCTTGGCAAATACAATTAAGATAGCTTTTTATTATTATTACGAATTTCAATTAAATATACAGTGAAATATATTGTTCAATTGAGTAGTCTAAAACAGTGACGTCACATTTTGGTATGTAGTACATTTTTCATACAAAATTGTCGTTTTGACAGATGATAAAAAGTAACTAATTTGACTAAGGTGTCATGTAGCCTATTATACTAAACTACATAATTTGTCCAAAACTTCACTTGCTTACCATTAAGTGAATGAGGTTACCAGAGATTCCTAAAATTCTAAAACGGAAGCTTGAGGGAGGAGCTAAGTTTGAGAGCACTGAAAGTTTAGTAAAGAATTTGCGTAAATGACTATAATCTTAGTAAGATAATAGTCATTTATAATTTAAAATTATCTTACTATCAAGTGCTCGCTGCATAATACATAAATACGATTAAGAGTGTCACAGCGCAGAGAGTGCGTTGTATTTTGTAAAAGGCAGTTGCAAACCTCACCAAATTCGTTTATCGTTTGTTTTGTCAAGTTTTTGGTATGTTATGATGATTACTATCAGGGGTAATGTATCACTGTGTTCCACACGAATAAATTGATATCTTTACTGTTTTTGATAAAAATCTGTTCCAAACCCAAAGAGTGTGATGCTTTATTTTCGTTGTATTTCGATGAAGGAAAGTCAAACGGAGAGTCATGATTTGGCACATCATAGCAGCTTTGATCAAAGTTGATGAGCATTAATTCATTAAGTCCACTAGCAAGGTCTATAAAACTATGTAATAACTTACATAAAATCATTAAACAAGAAAAACGTCATGATAGGTAATTTAATGTCCGTGAATAGTTCGAGATTTTTGAATATTCAAAGGTTGCAGAACGAAGTGTGGCCAAAAGCCTTTCGATCTGACAATTTAGCAGAGTAAAAAAAAAAGGATGCAGAAGGGTACCCTAGTTCACAAGTATTATTTCAACATATTTAGCCTTTGCAGCTTTTCTAACTTACTTGGTACTAAGCAAAATAGGCCTTCGGATTTATTTTCATTTAATTTATAATTCGACTAACTCGAAGTTTAATTCTGCGGCCAATTCTAGTGACTGCACTGGTTACACCGTCATGCCTATTTTGCCCACATTAAAATCTTAAATTTATTAAACTTGTCGCTTCTGTATGATCCTTGAAAATTATTAAATGATTGAATTAGCAGAGACTTCCCAGTAAACGGATATTGCTCGACCTGGGCTTTGGTTAAATGAGCCCATTTGACTTGGTCGTGGACATATAAAGGTCATATCAATCTTCTATTGTTTATGAATAAGGATAAATTTATATGTAAACCAGAAATATAAGCCTTTGAAACAGAAAAGATTACAAGAAAAGATAAATCGTAATTAAAACGTTGTCAATACTAATCTTATCAGGTTTACAAATAAATATATGCGCACGACTAATGTATTTAAGCAGATAAAATAGACGAATTGTAATAGGACTGCCGAAGTGTGTCAGGATATGTATCTATTGTCGAAGGCTCGATACATTATATGTATGTTATAGAAGATTTCACATACATTCGCACTTCCTTCCCGTTCCGTTCCGTTTCGTACCGAAGGCAGCAGTAACAAAACGATATTTACGTTGATTCTAACGTTGGTACGTCAGTACCACCTTTATGTGCCACCTTGTACATTATCAGTAGTATTATGTACGTTAGAATCGTGAGCAATTTCGTTTTAATGCATGTTCTTATACACCGCTGTAAAGTATCCATTTTCTATGCTACCATGCAATGTATTT
Source organism: Hypercompe scribonia (assembly GCA_949316085.1). Classification (NCBI taxonomy): domain Eukaryota; kingdom Metazoa; phylum Arthropoda; class Insecta; order Lepidoptera; family Erebidae; genus Hypercompe; species Hypercompe scribonia. The sequence goes on from OX438977.1 coordinate 20,825,700, forward strand.
CTTCTGGATTCATTCAGTTTTATCTGCTGATTACGCAAAGTTTTTATTTAGTTTCACAACAATAAAGAATATTATTCAAATATCATAAATAGAGATGATGTAATTTTATCAAAGCTGTTTGTTATCTGTTCATTGATGATTTTACCGGTCAAATATATCACAACAGTGATGAAAATTGCACTCTACAGTTTAAGAATTGAGGAATTGATTGGGCTCTGGTTGCACTCACTTGGTTAAAAAAAATTGCTTAAGACTAATCTAAATCATTTCTCTCAAATATTTATGACATATAGTTAAATAAGTAAAGGCACAGCATAAATAGGTAGGTAAGTAAAAAAGTCAAAGACAGGATACTGTTTGAATAGATAGATAATAATCTTCATCCAACAATTTTTCATCATTAAAGATTAGAACATTTTCTGTAAATTCAATTACAAGACGAGGGTTTCTATAAAGAATTTTTCTTTCACTCCTTGAAGAACTCTATTTGAATTCAAAACTAGACGTGTAGCCCAGGAATGCATATGCACTAAGTAAAATTGGATCAGTATCTTTTTATTCTTTCCTCAAATTTATTTGGCGTCGGTACAATGTATTTTCTACTGCCATTCTCTTATATTACTCATCATTTTTGTGAATGCCAGAATCACAGTTCTGGAGACAAGACCGATGAGGTGCTTTAAATGCCTAGCATCCGGACACACACGCACCGAGTGCGTAAGATGTTTTAACTGCAGCAGACTATGCTACCGCTGAGGTCGACTGGGGTACAAGACGGCTAAGTGCTCTGCTACCCCTCATTGCCCAACTCAATAAGCCCACCAATCACCAGATTGGGCAGAGGGGCTGCAAATCTCCCAGTGATAGTCGGCGAGCGTCGGGGGACAGCTAATCGACCCAGGCTGCCTCTGATGCCGTTCACCCCTCGCCATCGCCGCTCATGGAAGAGGTTGTTGAAACGGTCCAGTAATGGACCAAGTCTCCAAACTCTTAGTCCAGAAGAACGGCATGGAAAAAGCTGCGGTGCAGGCCATTTTCCTGTAAACCATGGCACACTGTGCCATCAGCTAAGGCTAGGCGGCCCGTGTTGATCGTTTCTTTCCGTCCAAACTGGTTGGGTGACCGGGGCGGTTCCGTGGCAGTCGTTGGCTCCACGGCGGTTCATTCCTCGCCCTTGTCGCTAAGAGACAAGAGCACTGGATGTGTTGCTGCTAAGTGGGGAGGATCACTATACATGGTGTTTACTTCTCCCCAACTGGAGCTTTAGCGACTTCGAGGTTTTATCTCAATGCGGCGATTAATATCTGGGCACGTCCTAGTGTTGGGGGACGGAAACGCAAAGTCTATTACTTGGGTAGCCTCCAGGACGAACGATAAGTTCGAAGCCATAGAGGAGTGAGCGGTCTCGGTGGGCCTCTGTTTACTGAAGAGAGGCTTCACCAAAACGTGCGTACGACAGCAGGGGATCAATGGAGGATCTTTCGTTCACTACCCCTGCCCTTACCGCACGAGTAAGGAACTGGCGTGTCCTGGAAGAAGTTGATACGCTTTCGGATCACCTCTACATCCGATTTGAGCTCTCCCAATCCCAAGACTCCAGTAAGGGTCACGCGACGCGGCGTTCTTCTTGTTTTCCGCTGTGGCTTGTAGCCAAACTGAATAGAGACCCATTTGAGAAGGATTCTTTTCATGCTTTCCATCAGGCAGAATAGAGTCACTTTGGTAGGTTAAATATAAAAAAAAAATCATGCTCGTTGCTGTACTGTTCAAGCTTTAAAATTTCTATTTATTCTTTATATATATCTATATTATGTTACTGTGGACAAATCATAGGGTACCTACTCAAATAAAACCGGGGAAGGGTTGCTAAGAGAAAATCAAGGTTACTTTGATTCATGGTACTTTTGAAGTGTTAATATTAAGTTTCCTCAATTTGTTACAGATAACTTGATTCTTCAGTAATCTTTACATACATGACAAGTTACAGCATGACTTGTATTTTAGTGTCCAGGAAATTACACGACATTTCTGGCAGATAACAAACAAGTAATTCAGTTATCTGTTTCATGATATTTCGGCTTCTTACAATAAACCGGGGCACCCTCTCACAGAAGGTCAACCTAAAGCGACATCATCATTGGTGACTTGATGTACTTCGTTGGTGAGCGCGACATCGGAGGCTCATTGATGCAGGGGTGACAGTTATCGTGGTATGTGAGGTCCCCAAGTGGACCGTAAAAAAGCATCTCTACGCTCTCATAGTGAGGGTCACCATACTGCATTGTTTACAATCTTAATAAGCATGGTGACCATAATTCTTGGATTCCTTTCCATCAGATAGAGTAAAGTCACTTTACCAGGCTCTTAAAAAAAAAGAAAACAATACTTAGTGGTTAGAGGACTTGTACGTTCCAGTATCACTTTCAGAGGGTTTGATTTATTGCAATCATCTTCCTTTTATCGCATCGTTATACTTCCAATTTTCCCATGCAACTCCTAAAGCAACCGGTTCAAGGCAGCAGGTTTACACTCTATTACAAAAATGATTTTTTTTTTTAAAGCACCAAACCACGTACTAGGAATATATCTGTATTACGGATGACTTTGCAAACATGCATGAGACGGACGTCAAAATACCCACACTAAAGTTCGATGCAAGCTAAATTTGTGAATCACACAAAGTGTTATCCCATGCGGAGTTTCAAATCACACCACTTATCGCAGTAGACAGCGGGGAGGTGACTGCCTAAAATATTAGAAACGCCAGTTACACAATCTAACAGAAATTATAATAGACAAAATTTGATTGATAGACTTGAGTGTATGTTATATGGGATTGCCGAGTTGTGAATAATATTTAAAAACAGAATAGGTGGTAAATTTTTAAATTTGCCATTTGGTTAGGTTACGTCAATATAAACATTGAAAATATATTACTCTCCTTAGGTTCAACGTAAAGGACCAGTGTTTTTTTTTATATTTGGATGGCGATTACCATTTTAGACTCATTGATGTAGGTTAAAGGCTTTTGACAATAGATGGGAGAAATTGACACTTTTCAGAACACAAGCGGATAAAAGATCTCATACTCTCCTTCCTTTTTATTTATGATCTTTTTCTCATTTTGTGAGTGTAAGATAGTGAAAAGGGACAAAAATTTGTAACAGGGAGTCGGAAAAGATTACATGTTATGCTAGAGCAGCAACAATTGCCTCCGAGACATCAGAAGTTACATATCAAATGCGGTTGGCAGATACGACAGCGGTGATGACTCAAACTAAAACGATTGATATACCTTTGTGGAGGGAACGGGTCTCATGTCTCTCCGACACAAAGGGAGGATCCTCCGACCAGGCGAGGTGATCATACCTGGCGGGCCACGGCGCAACAGTTGACGTTTGGATGTTGTATATATGCTAATTGCTACGCGTATTTCTGATTCGCGATACAGGATTAGTAGTTGCATCGTAGTTCATTACATTCATACGTTTCGTTCATACTTCGTAATTCGATGTATCTTCGCTAGATGCCCCTGTTGTATATTTTTCTTTATGCTATAATGTGGAAGTCGCCACATCACTCCCCTCCAAGACCGGAGGTCAATATACTGATGAGTCAGCGGTTTATACTCTGTTGTGGAGCGTGCTAGTGCCAGGAGTGAGCAGTTCCAGTAAGTCGGAATTGAGTGCCACAAGTCCCAGTGAGTCGGGCTGAAGTCTGCAGATCCCAGTGAGTCGGGATTGCATGTAGTGCGCGGTGCTGTAGTGAAGTCCCTAGTGAGTCGGGGCGGTTGCTGCGTAGTGGCTGGCTACTGCGTAGACCGGAAAGAGATGCTCTTCTTAGGTGGACCGTAGGTGCAGTGTGCTGTGCCTAGACGCTGATGAGGCCGTAGGGTAACCAGGCTGGAGCGGGTGCTTCCTGCGTGTGGTATCCCTGTGGAGGCCAAGATTGCTGGCTGGGTGAGACTTGATTACCGATCATTGCTGTGGGAGTGACGCTGCTGCTATTAATTTGGAGGCTGCTTCCAATCATGTCAGGGCCACCACTATAGAGTGAACGGGAACAAAGGGAGGATCCTCCGACTAGGCGAGGTGATCATGCCTGGCGGGCCACGGTCTAACAGTTGAAGTTGGGATGTTGTATATATGCTAATTGCCACGCGAATTTCTATTTTGCGATACAGGATTAGTAGTTGCATCGTAGTTCATTACACCTCTATCTATCCTCTTGAATATATATATATATACATATATATTAGGGTGTCCCTTATATGACAAAAAAAATTTTTTTTTGAATTTCGAAATGCATACCCTCTATAATTTTTACTAATGCTATAAGATACTTAAATATAAAATTTTATCAATCTAGCATAATTGCAACCAGTGCCGACCGAGCTTCAAAGTTTAGTAAAAAACGTGTTTTGTCCTAAAATTTCAGTCTGCTATAATTTCACTATAAATGCAATGAATTATGTGAATAAAATTAAATAATAAATTAGATGAACATTAATCTTTAATTAAAAACATAAAGAAATAAGAATCATTCAGGGTAACTTCTTTTTAGAGTAGTTTTTTTACAGTCTGGATACAATTTTAGATGTTCCTGGACACAGCGCAGCAAGAACTGTTTTTGTTCTTCTTCAGCCGTGATAAAATCTTGCATTAATTTAACAGCCCTTTCAGCAGTATCATTTACAACTCTCAAATAACTTATTCTTCTTTTAGCCCCCAGAAAAGCAGCATTGTTATTCCAAGAAGATACATCTTCCTTTAGAAAACTGTCGTCGATCTGCAGTCGTGATAAAAATTGTTTGCTCTTTTCCGATACGAAATCATCCAGTGCTTTGTCTAAAAAAAAAGAAAAATAAGTTAAATAACAAATAAAAATCAACAACAATTTTGAAAATAAATAAATAAGTATTGGATATTGAAATTGAAATCCAACAAAAAATCAATTTAACTTACCAAACAACTTTTGAGTCAGTTCTTCCTTCGACGGGTCATAGCGTTTGCTAAAATCCGAGATTTTGTCCCTGTTGAAGTTGGCAATCATCTTCTTCTTAGTTTGGTTGTCAACTTCATCATCAAATAGTGATAGAATGACTGTCTCTTCACATAAATACCACAAGTGATGGCTGAACTTGCTTATAGAAGCTTTAGAAATTGTTGCGTCAACTTTTTCATACTCTTTTAACATCTTCAAGAAGCGTAAATCTTGATTAGGTGCTTTGGTCGCCACTGTACATTCGAGCCAAGGTTTAACATACAATATTACGAGAAATAAGCAAACATCTTGTAGAGCCTTTTTGTCCTTCGCAGTTACTCTGCATTGTGACTGAAGTAAACATATTTTTAAAGAATAGATCGCTCTCGCCATCCAGCGTGCCTGATGTATAGCTCCGGGGGGCCTTAGCTTTAATTTTTCCTCTGTGTCTCCTCCTAAAAATATTACGCACAGTTCGACCAATTCGCGGTAATCATCTCTTACAAAACCTTTATCTAATTCTGCCTTATAAAATAGTAACAACGCTTGAATGTCTGTCTCGGCAACCCGTGCTTTTACGAAATTAAGAGATGGTTCAATTTTAGTACAATCAATGTTTTTCCAATTTTCTTGGAACTTTTTGAACATCGGAATATCTGAGCTACTAGTAATTTGCTTAATCTTGGTTTCAAAGACAGTTTTTAGGACCAATTCATAAACATGATGACGACAGGCGAAAAGCAACAATTTACTTCCTAAAGTTTGCTCCAAAATAGCACAAGCTCCATTGAAACGGCCCATATTGGAAGCTGTTGTGTCGCAGCACATTATTTGCACTTTATCGTAAAGGTTCCAGTCAAAGAGAGCTGCTGATACAGCCTTCGCTTGATGTTTTCCAGAAGAACTTTCTAGTTTCGGCACTGCAAGAAGCTGCTCTCTATCGTCAAATGAAGCTATAACTGGCAAGCGTTCTTCTTTTGAACACCGTACATCCAACCCCGGTAATAGTTTTCCATCCCAATGGACTGTGACTATGTCGGGTACATTGTTTTGGAAGTTAGATTTTATTGCTTCTGCCCTTGATTTTCTAGTTTCAGTACGAATTCGCTGAATCGAGGATTTGTTAATACAGAAATCATCGCTGCTCAGACCAAGCGCTTCTACCACCGCATTAAGAATGTAAACGGTATCTCTAATGCTTAACTGGCATCGATCTAAAGCTGCAACTAGTTTAGGTGTTATAAGATTCTTTCTCTCTTGAACTTTGTTCATGGCAGGGAACGTCCGGCAAGCTGAGTTCAGAATTCAAGATCTGTTCTTCGTCTGAATCTTCTACACTGTCTAAGTTATTTGTGGTGGAAGTAGATGCAACAGCTAGTGATTCTCTTTGTCTTACAATCCTTTCCTCTTCTTCCAATCGTCGTTGTCTAGATCTTTGTTCTTTTTCCGCCAATTTTTTATCTACACCACCTAAGCATCCCGGTCGACCTGGCTCTCTCTATTTCATTAAAAATAATTTATCTTCCTCTATTTTCATTCTCTCAAAAGCATCAGCATGTGCAATATCAAACAAATTATCAAGATTAATTATAAAATTGTTCTCACGACTCTTAAACGTAATCTGAGTTTTCTTACAATTTTTTTGCAACTCTCTCCAAACATGATATAAATCAATAAGTTTCTTCACGCAGTTAGGAAATGCCCTTGTTGGAATTCTTGCTTTTTCCCAATATATGATGCACTCCCTAATCACAAGATTTGCACTTTCACTAACAGTCAATTTAACCTCACGAATATTGTAAAATAGGACTGAGAGAACTTGTCGATTAGATGGTAATTTTGCACTATTTATTTGGTAGCTAGTCAATCCGATAAGAAAAATATTTTGTTTATCACTCCGTAATTCCACCGACATGTTTACGCACTAAACAATGAAGCACTAATAGTCTCAAAAATCACGTACGAAATGGCAAATAAAACATGTCGTAACAGGTCACTGGGCAGTACTTAAGCAACTTGTATCGACAAGTTTAAATAGCAAGTCGGCACGGGTTATCGTTTATATATCGAACTAATATTTTTTTCTAGACAATATAGGGTTATTACGAAACTTTTAAGAAGGTATGCGTAAAAAAATATCGAACTTGAAATTTAAGGGACACCCTAATATATATATGTAAAAGTAATATGAGTGCGCTTGATACTAATGGTTAATAACTTAAAGATTAACAATGATTAATAATTTAATCATAATTAATCTTTTTAAGAAGTTTTATTGTGAAATATGAGGTGATAAGTCAAACGTGCCAACTCGAAATATTTTATCATATATATACACTAACAAGTATTAATTTAGAATTAAATGAACATAGATAAGAATGAGTTTATTTTAATTTGAGTACGAAAATATTTTCTTCATTGTACTGAATATATTTTTTTATTTAAAATTATTTTTCACTTACAAGGGCATACTGAAAAACAACCGACCAAATGACTCCTGATTCATGTGTACAAGTTGTTTTCGTGAGTCACTACATCATAATCATAGCATGAATATTCATGATCTTGATATGATCTGATGTCCTTGAAAAACATTCAGTCTGTTAAACATTTCTTCTAGATCATGTAGAGATTTTGCCTCGTCTGTAAATCTCAAGTCGAGTATATATATTCCCATATAGTCTTGATTAGACTATCCTACTCGGTTGGTACAACTTTGACCAAATAGAATAATTCGTCTAGGCTGGGCTGCATATGGAATGCTTCATCATATCTTCGAGTCACCGATTCTGCAAAATAAAAATGAAATTCGCTCAGCGTGTGACGCTGGCTTTTAGTTAAGTCGATAATATTCCAAACCAAATTATTCGACGGAGAATTAGAGTAACAGACATTACACGGCAAATTAGTACGCTATAGTGAAATTGGGTCAGTCATGTCTGCAGGTGGACTAATAAAGGCCGATCTGTAGAGCGGAGAACACGATTAGGCAAACGTAGTGTAGGGTGGTCTGTAGCACGATGGCCAGATGACTTGAGGAAAATAGTTGGCAGGCTTTCGTTCAACAATGGACGGCAATACGATGAAGCCTAATAGGGAATATCTATGTATTTTTTACTTTTAAAAACGTTTCTACTAGATATTACAATACCAAAAATAAATATAACTCATCTAAAATATAAACCAACAAGCTAAAAATAAGAATCAAATCAATATACTTTTTAGTCGATTTAAACGTGGCCATATTGCCGCGCTTATTCTATGACGACAGACTACACTCATGCCAACAACGAAGTATTTGGCACACAAATGCACAGGGTTATTTTTTTCTAATTCCGGGAAAGTAAAGAAATATAATGGAAAGTAAATAATATAATAGTTAGGTTATTTCAACATAGGTAAGGATATTAAAAAGTTATAAAAGACATATAACGATATTTTTCACTTAGTTAACTGCACATACTGTTTTACTTACAAAGTTCAACGAAAATGTAACCTGCTTTACGAAACGATCAAAGGGTAAGTTGAAGTCAAATTTTGTTCAACCAATAGCATTGCGTTTTAGAAATTTACGAGGGAATTTGAAAAGAACACTTTTGATTATTGAATTTCACTAATAAATTGTGGTCAAATTCAAAAATAATTACATAGAAATAATTTTTTAGGAGGAAAGTTTACAAATAAGATTATTTTGTCAATTTTTCAGCTTTGTGCATATACCCTATTAACAAAATTTAGTTTGAAAATTTAGCTACTATTGACATCTATCTTCCAATTTAGTCAACATTTACACAATACGAAGAAGCATGGAAAAGAAATTTCGCAACAAATGTTAAAAACTAACAAAAGATGGCGTTACGTGCACCGTTCCAAAATATTGAAAAATAATCTCTTTCACATATTTTGTTTTGAGATAAAAATTACATTAACTTTTACACAACATGAAGTAGCTAAGACTTTTCTTGATTATTCTTAGTTCTTTTTTTTTACATCAATAATAAAGCAGAAAAATTAAATTAATCTTTACAAGATTCTGAAATTTACTGTTAAAAATCATTTTGAATTTCATTTTCATTGTTTTAACCTTATTTTGTACTCTTACTTTACAATACAAAGTAAAAGTGACTCGAAAAGAAGAATACTGGTGTCTAATTTGCCGTTGTTTAAAAGACTTAGGACCAGTTTTTCAATCCTCAATTATACTGCCAAATAATTAACAAACCAGTATCTTGGGCCCATATATTAAGAGGTGTCTAGTATCCGTTGAACTCTGATTTCTTGAAACTAGTTTTAAGTCCACATCAATACCTAAACGTCATTCTTATTATAACCTAAGTTTTAAGTGTTATTCAACTGAACCTCGTTTCAGTAATTAATTTTAACTTACAGTTTGTTCTCAATTACGTTTTTGGCTTATTAACATTATCATTCCGTATCACACAGCAAATTATTTTGAAGTATACATTTTAAAAACATAATTTACATGAATTAACTAGTGTAGCAATTAATATATACAAGTTAAATATGATATAATAAAATAAAATATTAAAATAAAATAGCTATAAGCTATAACAGAACGTTCAAATTGTTCTCTGAATTTGTCATGTTGAATTGTCAAACTATGTTTTTGTTTTCATATTAAATGATAATGTCATAATTTTCTCATAAGCCAAACCTTTGTAGTGATTATCAATTAAAAGAATACTTGAGCATAGATTTAAATGATTTAAGTATCAATTAAGGTTAATTAAAGCAAATTGAAATTTGTGTCTCAAGTAATTCTTTCGTAAATAAAGTGAATCTTTCATTATCAATTGGAAAAAAAAACATCGTAAAACACTTACACTTCTCCTAAAACACCTTAGAAATCACTGTTTGGGACTAGTTTCAGAGATCTCATCTATCAAAATCTCTACTTGAGAGAAGATTTCGATACATTCTGTAATTCGCTTCATTATGTACTAAGCTATCACTCGAGCATGTATCGGTGAATCTAATTTTAAGTGACGTTCAATAATAAAAGCTCTACCTAAAATCAGTTTTAAGATTAGATTCACGACTGAGACATGTTTTAAAATACAGGCCTAAGTCTTTGTTAAACGAATTAAGTTTTTATGTTTTTAATCGGGTGCAAACAGTTTTATAATTACTTAATAATCTTCCATAGCTAGGTTCACTGTAAATATGCACAAGTAGGATGCAACTATATAGTTAGTAACACGTTAGATAAAGATAACAAGCTGTTGGACAAACTATTAATTAGTTATTTACAAGAAAAAGTGTAAATATATTTATTTTAGATAATTATTTAGTAGTTAGCCATAGCTGAACACAAGCTTAGCATAGGACTAGATGGCGCTGTGTGAAAAAAATATTTATCACCTAACAGAGTATCTGTCGTCTCAGAATACAAAAAGTTTAGAATCAAATGGTTTTTTTCGACAAACTAATTGTCGATTGAGTCAAGAACATCCATATTCACTTAACCAAACTTATTTCTCAACAATGACAGCGTACATAAACTTTAGCATAACAATCAAAAAAATAAATTTATAGAAATACATAGACATTAAAATACTCTGCAGATATTATCACTAACTGAGGTTTCAGATTTGAGTTTTATATTTCAGATAACAGCTGTCTAACCATTGAAAACTTCAAAAATTACGCTAGCTGTGGAATAAATGTTAACTGACCGATTGGTGGTTGAAAAATCAATTCTTAACCAATGAACTAGTCCAGAAATTTAACTGATTAATGGACTAGTCGTTAAGTGACATTCAACAGTTTCGTTTTGTCTGCCACTACACTTATACATGCGTGACAATCACAAAAATTCTATATTAAAATGATAAAAAACTCATCCAACCCACGTTAACTTTTCTTTTATGTAGTAGTGATTGTAAAAATACCACACTGTGATTAAATAAAATGGTAAAACGCCATCTATCGAGTACAAAGTTATAAAATGAGTTAATAAATGAATTAAGTCGTTCGTTTTTTGAATGTTGGAGATTGTGAATCAGGATTATGGATTGAGGCACTTTTATTGCTCAACGTAAGCACTTGCCTGTCTTTAGGAAGGCCTTGTGATTTTCCGCATTCTGTATCGTAAACCATGATCTTTCTTGTAGCAGATGCCATTGTCGTAGACTTTAACATGTTAATATTAACGACAATTTTTTTTTCATTCTGAATTAGCCGTAATTCTTAATTTTATTATACTACCACGAACATTAAATTAAATACTATAATATAATTAATATTACTATAATATAATTTTGACATTTATTTGCCGGTTTCAAGTTTGTTTGGATTGATATTAGTTCATTTACTACTGAAATAATCAAGACACTATTTGTCTATTTGTTATATTGCATTGTATTGTTACATTTCTACGTAACAATTGTACGACTAGAAGACATTTAACTTTAGTAACCGCCGCGACACTAAAACGTGTCGGGATGACGGTCCAAAAATTTTTTACAAGTAATAGACAGGTCTCTAATTGTGAATTAAAGCGTCCTTCTAGCTACAGATTGTAAATGAGGGGTAATTATAACATAAATTTTTTGTTCTTTGTCTATAATAGCAGTGATTGCAACGAAACCATACCGCGATTGAATAAAATGCTAAAACGACATCTATCGAGGATAGGGAACATCGACGGAATCCTACGGGAATAAACGTGGTGAGGCTCAGTCTCATGTCAAATATCAAGCTTTAAAGCAAGTATGGATTTTCACTTGCAATGAATTAGGAACGATTATTTAAAAAATGTAAAATTTGTCATTAATGTGTGCAAAAAGGCTTCGTGCGAAATACGACGTCATAAATAAACTCGTTCATTAAATTGCTTAAAGTAGTTTGTCGTAAACCATTAACTACATATTTTAAGTTTAATAAACGTAAGTAGGATTTATTGTCTTGTCAATATTCTAATTTTTGTCAAAACAAAATTTCATTATAAATTTTCAGTATTTCACATTGCTTGCCTTAGAAAATTAGAAATGTAGTTTTTGAAAATATAAAATAAATAAATGAAATTCATTAATTCATTGTTTTACAGTAAGTTGTTATTAAACACAGAATATTTTTTATTCTCCTAAATTTAAATTATGTGAGAGACTGGGGTCTAATGTACATTTACATTGTTTATGATTTTAATTGATTTGAAAATGTTTATTTATTTGGTAGTGTTAATTATCTAGTTACCTTAATAAATCCTACTAATATTATGAATGCGAAAGTTTGTATGAATATTTGTTACTCTATCACGAAAAAACTACTGGAGGGATTTGGATGAAACTTTACAGTAATATAGGTTATACATCGGAATAACATATTTAGACTGCAATTTATAATGATTTTATGTAATTTTCGTAATATAACGATACATGTCAATTAAGTCGGCCAAAAATCTGGTCTCTGAGAGTTTTCTTGGCGTACACTGCATAAACCATTGGAATTATACAAAGATGTACTATGGGATTGTTTGTATGTTAAGAAAAAAAATAAAAAATTAAAATGATCTGTTACGAAACTTAATGTGGTAGACAAAATTCCATGCGAGCGAAGCCGCGGGCACAAACTAGCATTAAATAAATTTAAAGTTATTTAATTTTTTGTGAATTATTTGCCAGTAACAAGTTCGTCAATGAGTTTTAAATATATCTATACACTGTATTGTAATATTTTATTTAATATTATTTTAAAATTAATATAATTATAATTAAGATTAACTAAGTATTTGGGGCAAGAATTACTTATTTGTTAAAAAATGCACAACTTTTTTCACTCAAATCAAGTTTACTTAGTAACTATAAAATAGTTAGACAATAAAATTGAAAACAAAAGTAAATCCCTACTAATATTATAAATGCGAATGGAAGTTTGTTTGTTACGGTTCCACGCGAAAACTACTCAACCGATCATCATGAAATTTTGTACACACGTTCTTGGAGATATTAGAAGTAACAGAGGATACTTTTATTAAAAAAAAAGTAGTTAAAATGACCTGTTACGAAACTTAATGTGGCAGACCAAATTTCACGCGAGCGAAGTCGTGTGCAAAAGCTTGTATAAAATATAATTACTAATTAATTGTACAATGGGAGAGGCTTATGTCCAGCAGTGGACTGCGATAGGCTGATGATGATGATTACTATTTGTGCTAGGTATCTCATATCTGTTTGAAGTCGGTACCATTCTTCATTTATCTTCGATTAGTCCACACTCAAATCTTAATCAATCACAACACCAGACACGCTCGTCGTGACACTTCGCTTATCGCAACATCAACTGCAGTTACCATTATGATCTGACGTGAATAAACTCACTATACCCCCAGGTCTTTCATCATCACTTTATCACTATGAGATGATGACTAACAAGCAAATACTAGAACAATTTAAAAACATATATGACTGACATAATACATGCCTACAAAATTCGAAAGTTGCCCTCAATTTCTTTGGGATTCGATGACTGACATGGCGATACAAAGTATCTCGAAGAGAGTCACCCCGAAAGTACACCCTTTCGAATACTATGATAATTTTTAAAAACGATCAACAATTGACGAAGTATTCGGTGAACATTCTTAAAAAAATATAATATATAGTTTCGGACATTTTCGGACATTTAACACACAACACCATCTAGATTCAAACTAAACAGAGCTTGTACTATGATAACTAGACTGACTGATAGAATAATCACATACTTTTTTGTGTAAATGCATACATATTATACATAGAAAACACTCAAACTTCGAAACAAATATTTGCAGATCATACAAACATTTTGTCCGACCCGGAAATGGAACCCGAGAACTCAAACACAGCAGTCGCATTCACTACCGCTACGCCATCGAGGCAGAATATAGTGGAACGTACATAGAAAGAACCTCCTGTTTTTTTGAAGTCTGTTGAAAAACGCTGCGACACAAGAACGTGACTTGTTTACGGTATAAAATCTTCTATGTATTTCCATACTCACCTATCTCATAAATATGTTAGTAGTTAGGATAAGAATAGCGTTACAAGTACTTTATTTACGTAGTAGTGTTTGTAATGAAACCATATCAGATTGAAAAAATGCTAAAACGCAAAATACATCAACAGTATCGTCACGTCTCATATTCAAATCTTAAGACTTCTTCACACAGGAGCCTTTTTATCGGTCGATAGTACCGGACGCGCCATTGCAATATCTGTTTTTAGTACATTATGTACGGCTACGAAGTTACATATTATTGTTGACGCTTGCGTTCCTCGATCCTTCAACAACACATGCGATGTTATCGTACGATAATAATGTGCCTGTGTTCTTCCACACACACCGTCAAGTTCGAACACAAAATAAAAGTGATCCCTTGCTTTTAACGACTGAGGAGTAGTGGTTTTCATTTTAAATATATAAAATTTATCATTAGTACTTATGACAAGGCTCCGTGTGGAATATAATGTGGTAAATAGATATCCTTCGTATCGTTACCTTTTAAATAATTTTATTGCGAATAAATTCCGCTGTACAACACGAATGATAAGATATGCGGGATAACCATAATTGAGCCGAAAGTTTTGCACGTCGACAAATCTGGATTACGTCGAACAGAAGCGGAAACATTCTACACGTTATCTTTGGTCTGAGAAGTCCGTGGGCTTCTAGATTGCTTCACATTTAGTGTCGATCCCGTCTTTTTAAATTTTTGACCCATTTCATTATTAAAGGAACACTCGGACACTGATTTAAGTCGTGTAAATTTTATTCAACGTGAAATAAGCGTCTCACAGTAATAAACGAACTGTTGTTTAAATAAAAATTATTTAACACAGTAAGCGCATCGAACACAGTAAGCGCACAGTAAGCGATCCATTGCGTCGAAATTTCTGAGAAACAAGCTAGTGGTCAGATCCCTCCCCGCGCCCCGTACGGCATTTGTTAGCGCGGGATGTTGGATTCAAATGTAAACGAATTCTTGGCCCACCTATATTATGTTAGTAGAATTTATTTCCCTTTTCTATTGAATTCAACGAATATATCTTATATTTATGTACCTTACATTGTTCATTTTTTTTATTTTACGAACAAAAAATAATTAACATGAATACACGAAATACGGACTCTTCTCACCAAGCACAACTAGTGCTCGATTGACAAGGAATCACCAGATTACAACTAGCTGCATCGATCTTGCCAGATTGCTTCGGCCTATTGCCGTCCATTGCTAAACGAAGACCTCCTCCAAAAAGCGCCAACCATCCCGGTCTTGAACAATCCTACAATGCATTTGTATATAAACACGAAACTCAAGTAAGACAGTGATATAGTTGATTCTCTTACAGTGCACGTGAAAATTGATCATAACACTGTGACAAGGAAAAAAACAGTTAATTAACTTTTTCTTTTTTTTTATATTAAGAGCCTGCCAAAGTGACCCTACTCTGCCTGATGGAAAGCATGAATAGAATCCAAGAGTTGTGGTCACTATACTCATTGCAAATGCAGACAATGTGGTATGGTGACCCACACTATGGCAACCTAGTGAGATGCTTTTTCACGCCCCGTTTGGGAACGTAAAAGGCATGACAGTCATCGTGGCAGTGTAAGGCTCATACAGTTACCGCAATAACTGTCAACCCTGCATCAATGGGCCTGCGGTCTCGCACTCACCTACGAAACACGACATCACGTATGCTATCACTTTAGGTTGGTCTTCTGTGGGAGGGTAGTACTGCCTCGATCGAGCCGGCCCGTTCGTGTTGAAATCAACGTGGCTCTACTACCTAAAGCCTAGCCTAAAATTAAAATGATTGTCACAAATATTGCAATTTTTACTGAACGTCTCTTATTTCAGTGTGTCTCTTGGCATAGATCTCCTCAAACATATACGATTGCTTTTTATACCTAGGAACTCTTCTCCAGTCGGGACCAATCAGTAATTTTCCTTCATCCTCCTATGTCTTCCTTTATTTTTGCTCTCTTTCTTTACCTATCTCAAGTTTCGTTAAATAAGTATTTTACTTCACTTTTTTAGGTATTAGTAATCTAGGAAAGTTTTTATTTTGAATGAAGTCTAAATCATGTAATAAGATTTTTCAAATTGTGTTCTAGGTCAGCGTGAGGCTCAAAACGAAATAGGTAATAATTAAAGTGTCTTTGATTAATTGATATTATACTCTTACCGTTTAATACAAATGGTATTGCCATACATTTAAAAAATTAAAACACTTTTTTTGTAATTATTTTTGTAGTTTAGAATTATAATAACATTATAAAGATTCAACTGCCTCGGTGACGCAACGGTAGTGAATGCGACTGCTGTGCTTGAAGTCTCGGGTTCGATTTTCGGGACGGACCAAATGTTTGTATGATCTGCAAGTGTTTGTTTCGAAGTTTGGGTGTTTTCTATGTATAATATGTATGTATTTACAAAAAAAGTATATAAGTATTCTATCAGTCAGTCTAGTTATCATAGCACAAGCTCTGCTTAGTTTGAAACCTGATGACGTTGTGGCAAATGTCCAAAATATTAATTTATTTATTTATTTTATCACAAAAGCGTAGGACTATTAATAATCAAATAGTAAAATAATAGTTATTTAATTTCATTCTAGTCTGGCTATGATCACGAATACTCTGTTGATAATAAACAATGATCTGACATATTTTTATTCGTACCACAGACAAAGAAAACTAATTTATTTGTTAAATTAGGATCTCAAACAAAAGATAGTCTTAACTAAATACGGTATTGACTGAAGAGGTATTAAGAACGCGTGGGCCTTCACTTACAGGAGATCACAAGCAAAAATAAATAACAAAGTTAATAGTCATAGAGAAAATTAAAATTTTAAAAGCAATATACAAATAATCTTGATAAATCTTATAAACTTTAACAAATTAAAAGAAAATTAAAAAAATTATGATTACATTGAAACTTTTAATTATTTCTCATATTTAGAGAAACTTAGTGTTCGATAATCTGTCCCCATTAATGGGTCGCAGCTGGGCCGGTAGAAGATGATTGCTGGTCGGCGAGCGCAGTACCACCAAAACTTAACCATTTTGGTTAGCGTCGGGTCGTTGGTATAGCGGCCATCTGTTTTTTCGTGTTGTAATTATTAGCAATGTTTGTCCCTGAGTCGTTGGTGTAGCGGAAAACTGCTTCGTGTGTCGTGATAGTCACTACGTTAGACTTTCGGTTTATTATACCAAAAAGTATTGGACTGTTCGAGTGAAGGGTCCCTCGGCTCAATTGTCGTGTATTCACTCTTTCAAACAAATATCACTAACACTTCACAACCGTCATTCTACGACAAGACAAAGATAATTAGCTAGTACCCTGATATACCTTAATACCATATACTTTCTTATTTTACTACAGGAACACGTTTATTCATGTTTAAAATTCATTGGTATGTTTTGTAATATCACTAGACGTTAACAAAGTATACAAACAAAATGTTACTTAAGAGCTCACCATTGTTCTTTAGACCATTACTTGTAACCTTTTATCAGCATCTCATTTATGTGACACAATGGCTATCGCAATAAGTTATCTGTATAAGGGTAGAGGCAGTTCACAAATTATTAGGGTGTGCCTATTATATTACATTTAGTACGCATGATGACGCATATTTATTGTGGCGGACGTCCTTGTATAGTTATATATGAATGATAAGAGATTAAATGAATAAGAAGCTGTATTATGGTAGCGATAGATTAACAATACGGAGTGTTACCACTCCTTTTCATCCTGTGGGTGTCGTAAAATCTGTAAGTAAGTAAAGTAAGTAAACACTGCAAGGAAGAAAAACTTGAAACAGCTGAAAAATCATCACATACGTGTAGTTGTTTACGTATATATATTATGTTTACTTTTTAAATATTAAAGAGAAAGTGTTGCTCTGTTGTTTACTACACATACATCACGTGGGAAGTTTCGTGCAATGATTTTTATAAAATCATATCTCAGGAAAATTATAAGCTTTGCTTTGGAGGTCTACTGCTGCGTTAGTAACATTTACTTTTTGAGTTCGTGAATTAAAACAGATTCGAGGAAACCTAAAAGATGATCACAGATCTGGCTAATTTAAGACTACAGTAACTCTTGAACTCAGAGTAGAGATTCGACTGCGTGAAAATAGTGACACTATTAATCGCGATATTCAGGCTGAACTGAAGGTTATACCTGGTGCATGACTTATAAAGTTTGCTTTTGGGATAAGTACCAGAATGTCAAACCGAAGAACACAAATCCAAAAGAAAGAAAAGTTACAAGGACGCAACTTGGATTCATAACTACGATTCATCCGCAAAGTAACAGTTCACACAATGGCTATTGGAAAAGACAATACATCGGTAGAACATCTGTGATGCTATATAAGATAAAGCTTCCCTCGATAAATGAGCTATCGATCACTACAAGAATTTTCAATTCAAATCTGTAGTTCCTGAGATTATCACTTTCGATCAAACAAAAAACTTTTCAGCTTTATATTCTTAGTACAATAGTCACCCAACTGATATGCTCTTGTACTCGTATATAATTGCGTTTGAATGTATGTGTATATTTATGTATACATATATGTGTATAATTATATGTGTATTTATGACGTATGTATTGTATGTGTTCATGTATGTATACGCACTCATGTATTGTATATTTTAATTGTCAATATAACCTCTGTGCACCTCCCTTACAATATTTCTAAACCACCCTAAGGTTGACTGGAAGAGAATGCCTTGGGCATTAAGTCCGCCGATGTACAAAGTGCATAAAGTGTAAATAAATAAATAAATAAAATAATCTGTAAAAAAATTTGGTGTATAATGAAATTTATTCTATTTCATTCTATTCTACAATAACAATAATTTTAGACGTCTGATAACAACGCCATCTAGTCCCAAACTAAGCAAAACTCGTACTATGGGTACAAGACAACTGATATAAATATATTCTATAATTTTTTTTTGTAACTAAAGACACACTATGAATAGAAAAGATCCGAACTCTGAAACAAATATTTACAGATCACACAAACATTTGGTTTGACTCGGGAATTGAAACCTAAAACTCAAGCAGAGGAGTCGCATACGCTATCACTGTGTCACTAAGGCAGTCGGATATCGATTGAATGGACTTATTATGGCAGGTTTGATTTTTCTAATAAGCAGTCATCTTAGTGTTACCTACTGGACTGTGTGTTGTGGGTTTGATACCCTCATGGAACAAGACTTGGATCTGGGTGCTCTGGGTCACTTATTTGTGCACGTGTCATGTTGTAAACGTTTGTAAAGTTCCAAAGGATGTGTTTCTAATGCAAGAGTTACCTGATTTATTTAAAAATGTGAATCTCACTTAACCAAGTCATGATTAGTATTGGGTCACAACATGTGGTCAAAAAAATATTTAATGGCAATCTAAATGCCATAAAAATTACTAGTCTACCCTAGTTCAATATGCCCTCCTTCCAATTCTGAAGAGAGAGAGAGAACTCAAAAGAGAACATTGTATTCGTGACTATTAAGGTTTTCGTTTGCCACGTGTGTATTAAAATATATACGTATATAGAAATCTTGTGATGCTACAGGTATGTTATATGTGATACACATTATTTTTAATGATAATACGAATCTGTATCATAAGAGCCTAACTCCCATTAAAGTCATTGTCCATCGATATTACTATTATACTAAAAAAACTCATCATCACAGCTCATACGAATAAAATTCATGTCCACGTTGCTACGAAATTGTCCATTAAAACCGGCTACCGTTTAAGCGAACAGCGTTGCCTGTTGCGTCGCGTTGTAGCAGCGTAGAGCCTCTACGCCTCGTAGCCAGTTATTCAGCGCGTCTCAGCCTTCCCACTCGCGTATCGCTCCACCGTTCACTCGGCTAACCTACTTTCTATCCGATTCATTCAGTTAATAGTGCATTCTTATTTTAAATTTGACATTGTTTTTTAATGGACGAACGTTTTTCATTTATTTTTTCTGTGATTAGTGAGTAATTATGAATGTTTTGGTGTTAGATTTTATCGGTAAGTGTAATTTTAAAGTATTCAAAGTAAATTTTTTTTTTTTTTTCTGAAAAGGTTTACTGATTGACGAGATTGTGTTCGAGTTGATGATGTCAAGTAATGTAAAATTAAGATAGTTTTTTTTTACTTTGGCATAAAGTTAGAGTTAACATAACTGAACAAAGTTTCTAATAAGTAGAAAATTTTTGACAAAATATTTTTTTCCCGTGATAATCTTACAAAATTTCAGTAAAAATAAAATATAAAAATATCAACATAATGATATCTATATATCAACTGTGGAACAAAAAAGTATTCTGTTACAGTTTTTTATAACTTACTAGCTGACCCGGCGAACTTCGTACCGCCTTAGCGTAGCGTACCTTATTGATTATAAAAATAGTTTAATTGATAGTAAATATTATTTTTCTCCGTAAGAACCTTCTCCTAATAATAACAAATACAACAAAAAAAGAATTAGTGAAATCGGTCCAGTCATTCACGCGTGATGCCGTGACCAAGAAAAACGGGTTTCATTTTTATATATATAGATTTAAAATTACAAAAATTTTAAAGAATAAAATGTAATTATAACAAATTTTCAATTCAAAAATAATCATTACTAGTAAAATCAAAATAAATTGATTCACAGATAAAATCTTGTTTCCCTTGACCAAGCTTATGTATTCTAATATAAGATTGTCTACTGCACCAATTCTACTCGCATACCTTTCCCTGTAATTACATTAGCGTCATATTTATATTACAAAGCTACTTTTCTGTTCAATTGAACGCACTAATCTCAGGAATTATAAGTTCAAGTTGAATAGCTATCTTAGTGTTGTCCCAATAATCGAGGAAAACTATACAACATTACGCTAAACAGTGAAAAAAAAAGACAAACGAAAATATATTCCCTTAGAGAGACGTGGACGACTCTTCACCAGAAGGGTTGGATAGTCTAACTAACATATTTGCTCTCAATAAATGCTCTGAAACTAAACGTATTCTACAATGAAATTGTTCTTTGAATTTGACCAGTTGCCGAGACTAGAACAATAAGAGACATGCTAGTACACGCTGCTTAAGATTAGCAAAGAGAAATATGAGTAAGACATCGATAAGATTTAAAAGAAGATGAAGTGATAAAAAATGAAGCAGAGATGCGTGAGATATGGACATATTGAAAGATGAGTTGAGAACAAATGGCTAACGAGTTTATCGAAAAGAAATCTAACTGCTCAATAAATTATTGTCATGAGATTGTTTCAAATGTATCTATTCGAAGATAGGCGCATGGTAAAATTAACTTCTTTTATTCATATTAAATATCATATATTATGTACGGAAATTTCACGTTTCACGCTTCTCTTACTTGATAGGGTGGAACATCAATATCTGTCAATCTGTCACATGTCACCCTAGAAGATATGCTTCGGCATATAGGGAGTGGCACGAAGGGAGTGTACTATTGCCTTACATAAAACCGAGAGAACGGTTGTCAACGTACTCGTGAGAATTGGGTACAGAGCTCCATTGCAGTCAACTTAGAAAAATACACATAATTTAAACGTATAAACTGCTTTTTGGACCTTTTTGCAATAACTGCTTAAAAATATCATAAATCAAGATTTCACGTTGGTGACAAATTAAGAATACAGTGTCACAATCCCTGTTCATCCCATAGGTATCGTAAAAGCTGACTAAGGGAACACATTATGTAGGACACCATCACTGCAAAGAGATGGAAAACTTGGAAAAATCCTAAACCAACCCGTTTATACAAGAACCTCCTTTTCAAGAAGAAGTCTATGTCCAGCAGTGGACTATTAAGTACTGTTGATGGAGTGATGATTGATAATGAAAACCTCATCGTTAAAATGAGTGACATGTTCCTCCATATATTTTCTAACTCCGGAAAACAATCTGTTATAAGCTTTAAATTTTATTTAATAAAAATCATAACCTGATCACATGACCAGGTCATAACATTTTTCAAATAAAACTTTATTGTCTTGGTGACATAACAACTGTGAATTGTTAATCATAATAAGAATATTTTAAAATATATTATTTTTTAAATGAAAATAGTAAATGAAAAAATACTGTTTAAAACAAAACTCTTTACTTAACATAGCAAGACAAAATTTAACCACAAAGAACTAGCTAAGAATATAAATTATACTTAATAATAATAATACGAGTAATAATGTTTATTTATCAAGAACACATTTTGCAATTTACACATCAAAAATATAACTAAAATATAAATAAAAAGTTCTCACAGTTTTGGTATCTTATCGTTGTCAGCCATTCTAGTATGAACTGTGTTACGACTGGCAGCGTCTTCCATGTTAGGTTGTGAGTATTCATATCCATTACATATTTGGCAAAAAGTGCTCAACGGATAAAAAGAAAAATAAAAACAAAAATATGGGTGCGTGTGTGTTTATGTGTGTGTGTGTGTGTGGTGTGTGTGTATGTGTGTGTGTGTGTGTGTGTGTGTGTGTGTGTGTGTGTGTGTGTGTGTGTGTTTGTGTGTGTATGTATGTGTGTGTGTGGTGTGTATGGCTGTGTGTATGTATTATATTATTATTTTTTTCAGTTTCATCATACGATAGATTATGAAACCACTATTTTACTTTACGTTGAACTTTCGTGTGATTTAGGTGAATCATGTGCAATACATCATTAACTTAGTTGTAGATACGAATGCTGATTATATACTATTGACTTAATAACAGTAAGCACACACACAACACATTATACAGAAAACCTTAAACATGCATTTGTTTTTTAATATTTATTAATATACATTACAGATAAATATCTGTATTGAGATTTCGATTCGATTCACGGGTTGGACCAAATGTTTGTATAATCGTCAAGTATTTATTTCAGTTTTTAAAACTAAGTATTCTCTTAGTCAATCTAGCTTTCATGTTTTCATATTTTCACAGTCAGCCTAGTTTGAAGCTAAATGACGTTGTGTGTGCGGCGTTCAGAAATATTATTATAATTTATTGCAATTATTTGTTCTTTGTAACAACCGAGGAGAATTTAACCACTTCATTTACCACTGAAACTGTCAATTTCAGGGTATATATTTTCTGAAACCTGAAAGTTTCAATAAAAATAAAGTTTTGACATTAAAATATAATAGTTTCATTATATTCACAACAAGTTAACTTGTAACTTTGAAATTCAATTATTATAATATAAGAATATAATACCGTAAAATCAAATAAAATCATACATCAATCATTCAATCAACCTATCGCAGTCCACTGCTGAACGAAGAACTCCCCCAAGGAGCGCCAACCATCCCGGTCTCGGATAATTCGGATCCATCCGCTGCCAGCCACCTTCCTCAAGTCTTCGATCCATCGCACCGCAAAGCGGCCTACACTACGTTTGCCCAATCGTGATCTCCACTCTAGTACACTTCGGTTCCAGCGACCATTGGTTCGTCTTTAGACATGGCCGGCGCACTTCCACTTCAGCATACTGATTCTCTGTGCGATGTCAGTTACTCCAGTTCTCTGTCGAATAACCTTGTTACGAATTCTATCAGCCAGAGAAACGCCCAGCATCGCACACTGAGCTACTTTAAACAATACGTTACGTGGCCACTCACCATTGGACTGGTCCATAAGTTTAAAATAAAATCATACATTCAGCATAAGCTACATAGTTAAAATATGAATCAGAAGTCTCCACACATTTTATTGTATTTATCATAATATATTACTGCATTCAAATGAGAACCATAATATTTAATACTATGAAGAGTAAAATGGATTAACAATACACTTGATGCAACACATACCACGAATAGATAATAATGCAAAATGTACTTTATAATAATGAACAGAGAGTATATTTTATATCCAAAATGTGTCCACAAATGCTTTAACAGAATTGCCCATCTGTTGAACTATAATATAATCAGCAAGATGTTTGATACCACATCTGAATAGTAGGGTAGCAAAGACAGTCAAATTAATTTAATGAGACCTAATATACACATAGTAATTACTAGCTAGGGTTTGCTAACCATTATTCTGTTACAGACACAGCCTTAGGTAATTAATGATAAGTTGTTTGTGGCGTTATTCACCAACATGCTACATAATCCTTTACTTACCATTGCTAAAAGGAGGCACTGTTGTTTCAGTATTAAATTAATGTTAACTGTTTTTCTTTTTGACACAACAGTTATTTTCTGGCCATATGGTTATCGTATGGTTATTATTTCATGTGACCACATGGCTATTGTATTAGTTAACCTCCACTTATAATTACATAATAAGATTACCGAAATAAATTTCTAAAAACTTTCACTCTCAGACTGAAATCATTGTCTCTATTTTTTTAAAAAAACAAAGCCCGCAGTAGAAACATCTTTCTGTGTCGCGGGGGATTTTACAAACATACAAAAAACGGACACAAAAACACTCACACACACACACACACACACACACACACACAGAACAAGAATTTGTGAACCACACAAAGTGTTGTCCTATGTGGGGTACCCACAACACTCGGCACAGTAGAAAGTGGCGTGGCGACCGCTCAAACGACTACGCCATTCGTGTGCTCGTAGTAATGTACGTGCGTTGCACATACGTTTCAAAGTAGGCTCCGATAAATGATGTTTTCTTTTACATATATTTAAATATAGATATATTTTAGAAAACTTACATCCAGGCAGAAAAATGATCACCTTCATTATACCAATATTTAACCTGGGTGGGAATCGAACCTAGGACCAACATGCCCGCCAAGTGACCTCCATATTTAAAATTAAGCTACTCTCGCAACATATTCGGGTAGCAAATAAGTATTGGTTCACTGGGATCTAATTGACTATGACAAAAGAACAAAGAAAGGTACAAATGAGTGATCTTATAAAGGTTTTCTTTTTTGAGTCGTCCACACGGAACCCTAACGAAATCCTGAAAACATTAAGTTTTAACGAAATGTTTCCATGTAAAAATAATAATATTGACCTCACACATCTCACATTCAGCTTTCTGGCCCAAGCTAATCTGAACCTATGATATCGTTACCGATAAAGTTCTTTTCAGGAATTTATAATGAAAATATTTTTCTTTTTTTTATATTATAATGGAATATGCATTTGTCTTCCATCTCATCTTATGGAAAGAGTAGATGAAGACGAAGGTGGTACACACCCATCCAGAAGAAACCTGTTCACTCTACTCTTAAAGGCTCCAGAGTTCAACTCATCAGGAAAAACCGACCCAGGCAGGTCATTCCAAATCTCAGCAACTCTCACCAAAAACGAGCTGTTAAACCATTTAGTTTGCTTAGTAGTCTGATAAAGAAATGGAGATGGCTCAATCAGTTCGAAAAGAGCCTTCGAACACTCTCCAAAGTACTCACTTAGCACATGTTTCTAAACATACCTATTTGTTTCTAAATACATACATACTATAAATAAATTACCCCGAGACCGAACAAGTAATCGTACTCATCATACAATATCTGCACTAGGTGGGAATCGAACCCACGGTTGCTGTCTTACAAGTCGAGAACACAAAACCAAGAGACCAACAAAGCCGTCAAAGAAAGCAGTGACAATTTTATAAATGTTTTTAATTATAAGATCATATTTTTAAACAAATTTACTTTTCAGTACATCTTTTCCCAAAACACAGTGAGTTTTAACACGAGTGGATTGGAATCGCAAGCGTTGGGTACAAAAGTCATAAATCTGGTATGAATTTTCATTAAAAGTTAGATTGGAATTCAAATTCATATGAAGGATGTTGGTTGGCCACTAATACGATACATTCATCCTTTTATTTATTCTTTGCCTATTAGAAATGTGAATTATTGGCGTCACTTTGACCTTGACCTCTTGTCATTTTGTCTAATTGTCAAATATTTTAATGCCAAGATTGATGATAGATTTTATTTGAATACAGAATAATGTGTCTAAAAACACCCACAAACTGCTACCTATCCCGCTCTTGGGATGAACAGAGGCCAGTCGACTTCTTGAAAAAAAAAGTGCTCCTAAAATAATTTATGAATTTCTTTCTTTTGTAACTGTACCGACTTTTGATAGGATATCTACTAAACTGCTTTTAAACTTCACAAAAAAAATCGCTGATAAAGAAATAAATATTTTTTCCATATCTGTAGGTATTTTTAACGCGTTTAAAGAGTTAGATAGTGTGTAAGAACGGAGATCTAACTACCGGATTTCACGTTTGTTCAGATATTCGTATCGTATCCATATTTATGGTACCGAAACTTTTGTTGAATTTAAAAGATCAATAAGCAATACTATTGGTAACAATCATTTGAATCACAAATAAAAAAAATTAAATAATAACAAACTTTACGCTAATAACACACGAATTTAAGATTATACAAACATTTATTTACCTGGCTATAATTTAATCATTTACTGCTGTTCTATTTTCAAATTTTGTTTTTTTTATGATTAGTAGCCAGTATCGACATTTTATTTAATTTAATGTAAAAAGTTTGGGACCTTATCAAAAAAAAAAAAAATTCGAATGTAAATCTGAACTTTGATGCAGTTTATGAGTCCGTCAGCGTATATTTCAATTGCCATATATAATAAAAATAATGGAAAACAATGTTATTAAATAAAAAAAGAACAAAACATTTTTTCATTACACACAATAGTTTACATTTGAAACACTACGATATTTTAATGTTTAATATCTTTTTGTAAAATAATGTTAAAAAGTAGCAACAACATAAGAACATTTGCGATGTCATTATTCTTTATCGCTTTGTGCACTGATGTATGTAAATTAGTTATACAAGCATTTTAGCGCTAGAAACTAAGGGTTTTCATTATGTTAAGAATATTTTATTCTACTTAAACAATTTTTTATTGGAAGTATAGGCAATATAGACACACACCTTAAACTGTCATTTTCATTTTAACTAGCTGTCAATGTCAATATTTGATAATTTGAATTTAGATTCAATTTCGAAAAGGATTGCTTAGTTTTATGCAAATTCAAAAGTGTGTCGTATAAGTAATCTTTTTCTCATACTAATTAAACGACATAAATTACTTTGAATGAATTTTGATTGTAATAATTATACCTCGGGATAAATAGAATAAAATCAAGTACCTGAAGTAGATGATTTAGTTCGTGGTATTTTTTTAAACACACTTACTCAATACAATAACATGTGAGAATACAAAAGCAATTTATTTTGAGTATTACGTGTAGTACCCACTCAAAATAAACAATAATAAAAAAATAAATTATCGTGATACTAATAAGTTTCTATTATATTACATTATAATTATAATAGATTCAATACATTCTATTTGTTAGAATAACGTTTACATTACAAAATAATATATTTCATCTAGACATGTATCTAAAGTGTATTTTATTGTTATATTTATATTTTTTTTTTTCATGTGATCAGTAATAATTCAGCTTACGTTATGATAAAGCTCTTATAACATGTCCAGACTTAAATAAAACCTAAAAAAACGTGATCTCACTAGCTGTATGCTGCCACAATTTGCCATGGCATAGTGTGGTACGTCAGTTTTGGTCTTAATTTTCTATCAGTTTGCCATTGTCATCCACAATTGATGAGAACCTAGAAACAAAACTGATGCGAAAAATATAAAATACAATTTTAAAACGGATTGTATATCGTGTTAGTTTCTGCTCAATCAAAACAGACTTTTATAATTTTCGAATCGTTCACAAACTAGCTTATATACACACACATATATATATATCGCCACCTATTAAATGAAACCAAAACACCGAGAGGTATAATATTATATACAAGGTGGGCCACGAATTAATTAACGTTTGAAAAAATCAAATAGAAATAAATGACTTGATATGTTATAAAAATTGTTTATTTATAATAAAACTAATTATTTAGAATTCATTTTTTGAAAAAGTGCTCTTCTAAGTGAGCACCGAAATTTTCGAATACTCGTCGGTAAAGAGGCCGGAGATCGCTGATATATCTTCGGTAGTTTTTTCTTTTAGTTGACGTAATGTTTTGGTTTATTGATGTAGACACGATTCTTCAAATGACACCTTGAAAAGAAGTCTACTGGGGATAGATCTCGACTTCTGGGTAGCAATGGAATGTCGCCTCGTCTGGAAATCAGCTTTTCCGGAGACATGTCTTTGACCACCGGCAGGGACTCATTCGATGTATGACAAGTGGCTGCATCTTGTTGAAACTATATGTTACGATTGTAGCCAGCAAATTCCAGTAACATCGAACCCAAAAATTTCCGTAACATGTTTGTGCGTGATTTTAGATTCAAATGTTAACGAATTCTTTACCCACTCTACAGAATATTTCAGAAACTTAGCATCTAGATACTACAGATGAAGGGTCTAAGGATATGTATATAATATCCCATAAAATTCGGCAAAGCTATTGATATCCGCTTTATGTGACCGGAAGCTTTTTATTTCAGGCCGACCCTCGTCCATTGTTGAATGTATAATCAATAAAGCGAGTCAAGAAATATTTTAAGTAGCAAACATAAGGACATTTGTAAAGGAAATATGGTTTTAGTCACGTTTGTATTTTGTGGATACCTGACACGGATACGACGTGGGGTATTTGTCAATGGGTGACGACTTTCCACGTTGGTGCATTACTTTTCTTTTAACTAATATATGTAAATATAAATATCTTAGTTTATATTTAATCTATGTTCACGGGCTTAAATAAAAGGATACCTGTGTGGTTTGTTTTAGCATTTCTTCCTGGAGTGATTCTTAGGAAACGCATTTCCTATTGTAAAGTCCGGCGTTTAAAAATATCTGCAAATGGTTTACTTGCAGAAATAAATGTCATTTATCATTTACTTTTTTGACACTTGACACTTTTAAGTCTTAAAAATGGCTTATTGTGTCCCTGGTCACACACTGACACTTGATCCCTTTCTCACTCTTTCTATCTAAAGAAATCACATACTTTTCTGGAAGTTTAAAAGTTGCTTGTAACCAACTGGTGTTAGCCAAGCAGCAAAAAATGTATCACGCAAACTAAAAATTTAGAACATCTTTGGGTGAAAAGTGTACTTCTTTGTTTGTTCTGTGTTCGAGTGCCGGTGTTGTTATATTAACATTTTGTCTTGTCAGTCATCTGGATAACACTTTTCTCGCTCACTAAATTCCCGTTACATCTTTTGTGTTTTACTCTAATATAGTAAACGACTTTTATTATGTATTTTTAAGGATAAGCATAAGTTCAGATTGAGTCAACTAATTGTAAAACTATACTATATATATACTTTATACATGCAAATTAAATCCTAAGATATCTATAAACATTATAATTAATTCTTAATACAAAAACACTCGTAAACCCAATGCTACTTATTAATTTAAAAAAAACTTTAAGAAGTGAGAAATACACGACAGAGGATTTATTTTGAACCGTTTGTAGAAGCAGAATCAATTTTTAAGTCTGTTATTAGCAATGAAATATTAGAAGAGCCGGCGTTAAGTTTGTAGTTCCATCGTTCAGAAATGGTACCTTCAAAAGATCCTTTTCTGTGGCGTTGACGAACTATAACTATACAAAATTACACAATAAGCGACAGGTGAATGACTTTGATTGATCGAAATACCTACTTATGGTAAAGTTACAAATGGTCAAACTTAGATTTGTATCTATAATAGTGGACTTCGGTCCCGAACCGTATGTTTTTGTACTTGACGATCAGAATATCTTTTTGAAAGGACAAATTTGCCGTACCTATAATAAAACTTATGTCGTCTTTCAAAATGGTGAGTTAAATGATAGCATATCAAAACTT
Source organism: Hypercompe scribonia (assembly GCA_949316085.1). NCBI lineage: Eukaryota > Metazoa > Arthropoda > Insecta > Lepidoptera > Erebidae > Hypercompe > Hypercompe scribonia. The sequence goes on from OX438977.1 coordinate 20,855,555, forward strand.
ACTAAAGAAAGATATTCAAAGATTTTCAGTAAAATAATTACCTTCAATAACGTATCAATGACTTTCATGCGTCTCACGATCGTTCGATTTCATTATTTAATTTTTCTACGTGGTTGTGTAATTTTTTACGTTTCTAACTAAACATTTTTTTCTAATGGCCATAAAAACTGGTTTGGGCAGAGTTCTAAGTAAATAAACAAAAAAAAACTACATTTGAATTGAGAACATCTTATTTTTGAAGCTGGTTGGTTAGTAATTATTAAATTACGAGATTCCATTACATTAACCATTGACAAGTAAACACAAGCGCCATGTTTGTTGCATTGTAGGCACCGCTTTGCCGGTAGCTGCACATGACACTCGCTTCGATGTAATTAAGATGAGATGTGCTTCGGAAATTGGATCATGCGTTTCTATCTCACGTATTTTGAAATTGATGTAGTTTTTCTTTTAAAGTTTGATAATGCATGCAAAGTTGATTCTCAAAGTATAGTAGTCTAAAGTATAAGAGAAGTATTATATGATTCATGACATTCTTTAGTTGTTTAGTACATTAGATGGTGTCAACTATCCTGTTCACGTAGATGTTGATAGGATTTTGCATCTCTGGTTTTCTATCAGTGAACATATGCCATTGTAAGTGTTCAATAACATAAAAAGTTCTGGATATGATAAATATCATACAATAAGAATTGCTACATTAACGTTACTAATATTTTTTTAAAGATATTCAGCTTATTAACAGATCGTAAATTTTATTCCATTGTTAATCTACTCACAAGAACTTAATTACACAAAGTGTAACACAATTCACATATTATACGTCGCCACGGTTACATAGAAAAATTATGTTAAGAAATTTTTTGGTTACCTTTTGAGTGACGTTATGGGAGCCCAATTTTCTGTTCCTCCCGGTGCTAGTAAGAATGACTCAAACTGGAAATGTATTTGTTACTTTTGAGATGAATAACATAAAAAATTGGCTGCCAATATTTCAAAATTCTAGTGATTTAGCCTCAGTCGATAAACCAATAAGTCAAGACAAGTAATTTTAATGACGAAGATAAAGATTATTAAAACAAATGAAATACTTTCGTACGTTCTAAAAAATACATGTTTTAAAGACAACTACACTAGGAATATTACTGTTTCATGAGAGTCTTTACATATATACACGAAATAGAAAAAACCTGTCTCAGAACAACAGTTTGTGGACCACACAAAGTGTTTGAATCCATAACACTCAGTACAGAAGAAAATGGGGAGGTAAGCTATGATCGCTTCAACCACTACGCCGTTGGTTTAGTCACGATGACAGCACTGAGTAATTCAATCAACAATCAAATTTTAACATAAACTAAATTTATAAACGATATCTATAATTTTAGTTAAACATTAAAGCCACAAAGTAATAAAGTTTCGTATAGAACATCCCGTATAGGTTGTTAGGTAGAACGTATATTAATTTATGTGACTTTGTTAAATATACTGATTGTATTTTATAAAGAAAAAAATATTTTTAAGGCATTCAATTGTTTGATCTGTAGAGTTGAAGTAAAAGTGTTCATAGTTTTTTTTTTTTTTGTGTAACATTCTTAAAGCCATTGCGTGCCGGATTTGTAAAAATGTGTGATAATAACTAAACTCGCGCACACGAAGACGGCGTGGGCAGTGGTGTGTTTCAATGCATAGATCAACATGGAGCTGGCCTCGAAGACAGTGGTGCAGGAAACAGCTTAGGTCAATCTAGGTGATGACATGTTTTTTGTTCGAATTTCAAAAAGTTTCGTCAAGAGAAAAGATGAACCGTTTTATCGACAGGTGATTCGATTACTGACCGAAAGATGGGAGAAAGTGGTCTCTAATGATGGACAATGCTTTGATTAAAGTGATTGTAAGCTTTATATTTTAAATATTTTTTTAAGCAAAAAACAGCAATACCTTATTCAAGATCTTATAGTAGTAAAAATAGATTATAACCAGTAAAGATACATTGATCACGCTTGTCACAATTAGCCATTGTAACTATCACAATTACACACACCATAGAGCAGTTAACAATTCCCATTCAAACAACATAATTCGTAAGTTTGATTTCTTAATATGTTTACGTCATTTCATATTTACTTTACAAAACACTTTCACTTTGATTTAAGCGGCAAGTAATTAGTTTATCTAAAGTTTAGTAGAGTTAAGATGCTCTAGATAGATAGTTCATACGTGTGAAGATTACTCGCTCAGGTGAACCTCACTGCAACTTATTCCATTAACTCTTAGCGCTACTGCCTACAAATATTCTAGTTAAGACCTGAATATACGAAGCTTCTAAAGCTAAGCCTAGTACGGATAAGTAACGAATGTTACTCGAGTTGTAGCAAGAGAAAACGAGAATATTGTACGAACGAAACGAGAACAAACAACTTACCTTAAACAATTTAAATTGCAGTTATATTTTTCTTTAAATAGAAATTTCATGAAATTCAAATAAAGAATTTACAAATCGCCATTTTAGTGACTGTAAGAGAAAAACAATTGAAAAACTTTACGTATGAAAGCAAAATGCTACAGTCCATAAATACAGGTTGGTCTCTGATACAGATGGCTACCAAAGCGATGAAGCAACTTCCAACAAGCGAATTCATTTTATTTAATCTATATTTTCATTTTTTATGGGTCAGTTTTATCTCAAATGCAATGGAATACATTATGAATATTAAAATTCTTACGTAAAATGTATTTCAACGGTTCTAAAATGACATTAGTGGTACTCTCACAGAAATCAAGCTATATTTTAAGACTATAGACGTTAAAATTAATATATACTAATAAAGAAATATTTAAGTACTCCAATTACTTCCCTCATTCGCAGAACTTTTCATTTTAGATAAATTACGCCCCACTTGGGCTTCAAACCCAGAACACTTTGCCATCTGTGCAATTAATATTTCTTAATTCTCAAAATTATTATTGTGAAAACCAATCCATTAGACAGACGGACAATACAGTGTGTTGATAGAAAATGTTTCTAAGAAAGTACAAGCGTTGTGTATTCTTTTATGATAAAAAACCCAAACAAAATGTTTTGAAGTCAACTCATGAAGATTTTCTCTCGAATCTCAAGTCTTAAGTATTAAACTTTTTTATAAAACCATTCTATGAATTAAAATTTCTGAATTAGACTTAAAAAGATTACAAACTTGCATTAGTAATTTAAATTTTTGAGAACTGGATCTTACGAGCTAAGAATATCTTTTAATCTTTCAAAGAATGACTTGAATACAAAACCCGCTAAAGATTTATGTTGTGGCGATTCCACATTATAGCACAATTAAAAATATACAACAGCGCCATCTAGCGAAGATACGTTGAACTACGAAGTATGAACGAAACGTATGAATATAATGAACTACAATGCAACTACTAATCCTGTATCGCGATATAGAGATTCGCGTGGCAATTAGCATATATACAACATCCCAACATCAACTATTGGGTCGTGGCCTGTCAGGCATAATCACCTCGCCTGGTTGGAGGATACTCCCTTTGTGTCGGAAGGATATGACACACATTCCTCTACAATATATCTTTTTTAATTTGTTGGTTTCTAAAAAAACTAGAGTTCTTGGTAAGTCTTCATCGTCGTAGTGTCTAGAAAGACGTTTATAAACCATCGTGTTAGATGATGTACAAATGTTGCTTCAAAAGTGGATGGAGGGGAAAACCCGTCCCATCCACTGCGACTACACTCAGGACGGCATGAGGCGCTGGTGTCTACCATCAAACTCACATAACCTAAATACTAGGTGATATCGAATTTCTGTATTGATTGCCAAAGCAACCGTACGGCAAGCGCATAACATGTGACAGATTGAGATAAAAATATACGCATAAGGCGCGGAGAGGTCTCAAAATATCAAGAATAGTCACCCATCATAAACTGACCTGGGTTACTTACCTTAGCAATATGTTAGCTTACGCGGATACTACTCTAATTGAAACTAGTTGGGCAATATATATATCGGGCAATTGAAATGTCGATGTCAATATACATATGTTAAATAAGACTGTAACCGCAGTCAGAACTTATCTACTTTTGAATACGAATCAGAAATAGTAAATGGTAGCCTAAGTAGTTCATAGTTAAATATCGATAATTTTATTATTGACTACCTCATTGATCTCGCGGTAAACGTATGCAACTGCTAATCAAGAGGTCTCGGGTGCGATTCCCGGGTCGGACTAAATGTTTGTGTGATCTGCAAATATTTGTTTCGGAGTTTGAGTGTTTACTATGTATGTATTTACAAAAAAATGTATATAAGTATTCTATCAGTCAGTCCAGTTATCATAGTAGAAGCTCTGCTTAGTTTGAAACTAGATGGCGTTGTGTGTTAAATGTCCAAAATATTTATTTATTTATTATTGAACTAGTTATCCGCTATAAAATTCTATTGCAGTAAGATGTGTCATTTTTTTAGGTTTAAAAAAAATATACCGCAAAAACTGCATTAACATTTAAAAGAAGAATGGCGCAGTGACATAACTGTATATTACGCCTACGGACGTTGCAAAAATTGTCCTCACGGGGATATTTACTTCTTCAATTTTTAAAATGCTGGTGGGCGGTGTTCACAACTCATTTTATATATTTTTCTCGATTCCCAGGGAAGAGGTTAATTGTTCTTTTAAAATTTTTAAGGTATACATTAAAATTTTTTACATTGCAGAGATCCTCAGAAAAGAGCTACTTTGATTATTGTTTGCATAATTCTATTATTATTATCAACAACCTTTAAAAATCTGGACATAAAGTTTTAAAAAGGAGGTTTCAACTTACTATATCATGCTGGCCAAACAGGTTGGTATACTGTTTGTTTCAAGTTTTCCTTCTTTTTGTAGTGATGTTGTACTGCTTAATTTTCTCCCTTAGTCACCTCTTACGACTCTCATAGGATGAATTGGTGTAGTTACACTCTGTATTCTTAACCCGTCACCACATAAACCAATAGTTATATGTTGGTGTTTTATAAAGAACAATTGATGCAGGGGTGACAGTTATCGTAGTAACTGTGAAAGCCTTACAATGTCACGATGACTGTCATGCCTTTTACGTCCCCAAGCGGAGTGTGAAAAGCATCTCTCAAAGTGGCCATTGTGTGGGTCACCATACTACATAGTCTGCATTTGCAATGAGTATGGTGACCACAAGTCTTGGATTCTATTCATGCCTTCCATCGGGCGGAGTAGAGTCACTTTGGTAGGCTCTGAATATGAAACGAAAAAAAACAAAAAGAATTGATACAGAGTCAAACAAAATAAATGACACAGTGAAAGTATATTTAAAGATGTTAGTATGACTTTTTATATTTCATAAAATGTGAATTTTTCTGATATTTTTACTGAACTGTTGCTTCGACCAATATTTATACTTAACAGGTCCGCTACTCACCGAATACATAAATTGTATTAGGCGAGTAGAGAATCAATATGCAAGAAGTATTGTCACTTTCAAAGCATACATGCCATTTATTTATAATATTATTGTATTAAAAAATAAAAGCATCTTTATATAAAAGCTTGATTTTCATCATAAAGGCTTTTCTTAGTTTGTGGTCGATCGATCCTACATTGAAGGCATAAGGTTGTTATTATTTAGAAAAACATACGAAACAAAAAACACTATGGACCGATAGCCCTTGGACATACACAGGGAAAGGTCAACAAGAGATTTATGACCAAAGAATTTTGCAAATAAAACTTCGGTACCTTGACAGGGAAAAGATTGAGATAAAAACAAAAAAAGATGCAGTGAAGCGTGATCTACTTGTTTGTGTATTGATTTTATAAATTATGTTAATATAAGTACATCCTGTAATACCCGAAGAAAACATTCGTCAGCGATATTAAGGGTAAACATCTGTCAAATAGTGAACAAGATTCATAGAGGCAAAGTTATGATAAGTTTGGGACAGCTCACGGCCAAGTTGTGGTAACGCCCTCTATCGGTTGTTAAATGGAACGTAAGCGTCATACATCATAACAGAGTTTGTAGAGTGACAGAAAAAAACTTTGGTTCGTAATATGAATATAATTTGTTCACTTTTTTACCACGATTAAGCTGGTTCAACGACGACCTTAAAAGTGGCTGGAAGTGGATGGATGAGAATGCTCAAGGCCGGGCCAGTTGTAGAACCTTAGAGGAGATTTTAGCACAACAGTGAGTAGTATTAAGTTGAAGATTTATTTGATTGATTGATTTAAAATTCAGAATCAGCTAATGATTTGTATGAGCGGCAATGATGGCTAATGATTACTTACTTCATCCAATGAATATGATAATTAACGAACTATGCGTAAAGAGTAATTATATAAATTAGTTTAAGTACAACCTGTCTGATTCAAATCCTAATTATAATATAAATCAAACTCAATATAATTAACGAATTTGATTTATGCTTTATGTCAGTACTCAGACATCTATTAATAAATCTAGATAAGAAGAAAAATAGTGACCAAAATGGGTCATATCGAATGAAGTCTTAAATAAAATCGATTTGAAATATTTGCATTGCTTTTTACCTAAGGAACAGCAACACATTTGTGTGTCGATTACCGTTCAGTGATACGTGTGCTTATTTGTCCCCAATACCATTAAAAGACAATAATACAGTACCGTTGAATTCCTCGTTGGTCTAGCGATTAGCGTGTGCGACTGCCGATCAAGAAGTTTCAAGTTTTATTCGCAGATCGGATCGATTTCAAAAAAGATTTGTTTAATTTATCAAATCATAGAAATAATAGCAGCTTGGAATTTTGAACTTGGGGTCTTAACGGTCATGCCACGAAGAGCACGCAAAGCCGTTGCTTCTGCACCTGGTGTTTACCCGGTCATGTCGGATATCTGTCCCATCGGATCGTAAGAGTGAGGAAACAGAGAGTACACCTATGTTTGGGCTTGCACACACACCTGTGCAATATAATATCTTCTGCGTGCTTGGCTGGTCTTCTTGGTGAGATTGACCGCCGTGACTGATATTGGCTAGAAGTCCCTAATACAATACAGTAGATACATTACTGTAAACATTAACATAAACTACGTATGACGTGTGGTGAGGAATTACGAATACATAGTGTTACCACCCCTATTCATTCCGTTGGTGTCGTAAAAGGCAACTAAGGGAACAAAGTATACAAGACAACATCATTACAAAGAGAAGGAAAACTTGGAACAAACCCTATTCCAACCCTTCTGGCCAGCGTGGTATAGTAGGCCAAAACCTCCTTGCCAAGGAGAGGCCTATGTCCAGCACTGGATTGTAAAAGGCTGTTGATGTTGATGACGTATAAATAAATATTTTATTCCAAAATGAGTACAATTTCAATATAATATGATTGAAACAGATTTAAATGCATCACGTTAATTCATGACAGTTAACAATTTGTTTTTCAACACGAGATTTTCACGTATCGATAGTCACTCACTTTTCGTTATCCGGATTTAAATGAGATTCTGAACAGTCGCTTGATCAATTTAATACTCGGGTTTTATCGTTTACAACTTTTTCAGATGAAGGTATAATGTGAAAATGTTATATGTTACTGTAAAATATATTTCAGTAGGTTAAGCCTAAGCTTAGTCAGGTTAAAGTTGGATCCCGATAGCTCTAAAACTAGCTATTCACTACATCCTACCAATAAATTATAATGCAGTAAGTTTAGCAATTTATTTAGTAATGAAAAATATACCAGAAAAACTGCATCGACATTTAATGGAGCAATGGTGCAGTCGTATAAATGTTTATTACACCTACGGACGTAACTAAATTGTCTTCTCGGGGCTATGTACTTCTTTAAAGTTACATTTTCTAGTAAACGGTGTTCATAACTGATTTAGTGTATTTACTCAAGAAAAATAATATTATTGTTGAAAATTTTTATATTTATTGCTGTAAAAATATATATAATATGTTACGCCAAAGATTCGTCTACTCGTCGTCGTTCGTCGACGTCTAATTTTACCATTATGAGTCTTTTCAGTTCATTATATTAGGTTCGTGGGCATTAGAGTATGTGTCATTCTATTGTTTTGTGTAAAGTTTTAGGAAGGAAAAGGTAGGTGTTTAGACCAGCCATAAGGTAGTTTAGATATGTTCACCTTATGTAAAAGATTAAAAACAACTAAGAAGAAGACTCATAAAGAGAGACCCTATATATTGATTTTCGTCTATCAGTGCTGTGAAAGTGGTACCGTGAGAGTTTTGAATGTTTTCACTTTGTCATACCTTTAGAACGGTCTTAGCTACTATTTTTCTAACTTGGACCAGATCACTGATAAACGTACTTACATATAACAAATTGCCTACATATCATATATAAATTACACTAAGTCATTGTCAATTACGATTGTTATCACAAAATTATTTATTCTAAGTTTAAATAGATTCACGTACTTTAGCTTAATGTTTAAGATCACTAACTACTAGATCAAAAGGTTAGTCAATAGTAAGTAACCATAACATTTACACTTAAATAACCATTCACTCTTTTAACACAAAAAAAAGAGTTATATAAATTTCTCCAGGCGCCTCTATTTTATTTTATCGAACATCCTTAGATTTTGTACAAATTTTTTTGGTCATAAAACTTTCGCAATGTTCATAGATCAAATATAGAGAGGCTTCCTTCCTGCCCTCAGGCAAATAGTGAGAAAACTTTTACATGATGGAAAATATTCAACCCGGGAATTTTGCAGAATTCGTTTTTTGGTTGACTTGAATTTTTCTATTAAATGATAACGACATTGTTATTCTATGTGAAATTTTTAGTAAGATATGAACATATAACACTACGTTCAGGAGTAATTTAGTTTCGAAACTATAAGTGAGTTTATTTGTACGTTGCACTTTACTTTTTGGAAGAAACCGTGAGAGAGTGATAATTCGCGATGAACCGGCTCTCGTGACACCAATACTATAGTGACATCAAGCCCTTGTAGAAAACTAACGCTAAACAATTTTTTCTCTATTTTTTATTGAGTAACTAGCTCCGCTCGCGTTAAGAAATGTTATTATGTTATGTTATGTTGTTTATTAATTAGATATAGTTTTTGCGGCTTTACTTTTGTTTAGCGTTTGTAAAGAATTTAGGGACTACAAAACTTCTTTGTACACAATATTCTTAACTAATCTATCATTAGACGCTAAAACTATCAAGCTATTGGGTGAACTTACTAGTGAGCAAGCAACATAAAACTGTCCATGAGAGAAGCAATGTTCTCTCAAGTCAATACCCGCAAATTTGGGAGTTTGCCCCTGAGACTTGTTTATTGTCATGGCAAAGCAGACTTTTAGGGGAAACTGTAATCACTTAAAATCGAACGAAATATTTATTTATTTATTTATTTATTTATAACTTTATGCACAAATACATGCAACGGCGGACTTAATGCCTAAGGCATTTTCTGCCAGTCAACCGATTGGGTGATGCAGAGAAGATATGAGATAGGTGCACTTAAGGATAAGAAGTAATTGCCAGAGGATTTAGTATATATACACCAGATAGACCATAAATAAGTAAATATACTTACATAAACACATAAATATATAACACATACATATATAATACACATACACACAACTCATGTACATACGTGCATACATATTACCACTATAAGATATAACAATACCAGGTGGTGAACTAAGACTTCGCCATTTCAGCCAGCAAAAGCTTCTTCACCCGAACCCTAAACGAGTCGCGACTTTTAGCCATCCTGGCTTCGAGGGGAAGCGCGTTCCAAGAAAGGATAGCCTGCACGAAGAAAGAAGAGCCGACAAACCCAGTGGAGTGAGAAGGACAGAGTAGAAGGAGATTATTAGCCGAACGTAGATTTCTGTTATGGTTGTTGCTCAATAATTGAATTTGTGATGTTAAATAAGTGGGAGGGGATGGGGAATTGAGAATAGAATATAGTAATGTGAGTGCACGCAATTTTCTGCGTTGACGAATAGGTAGCCATGTGAGCTGGGTCCGGCAACTGGAGATATGATCATACTTTCGAAGGTTAAAGGTGAATCGAATACAGTTATTGAGAAGACGTTCTAATTTGTTGAGGAGATCTGCATTCAGGTCGTAATAGCACACATCACCATAGTCGATCAGAGGGAAGATTAGAGATAAAGAAATATCATTTGGTATTAATGAGATTCGTGGTATAAACACAGTTTCCCCTTTTGCACACCCAGTTAACATAGTGGCTTCCACTATGTTCCGATGTACGCTTTCACTTGCAGTCTCATACCGTTACAGAGTTTCGGTGGTTTTAAATTTCGCAACAGCATAATTGGAGTGCCTACACGCAGAATAAGCTTATGATAAGGCAAACTTGGCGGTTTCAATGAATTAAAAAATTCTACAGGGTAATTAGTATGGTCATCTGTATTAACCACAATATCAATCGAAGTATAGACCTTTTCTTTTCCCTCAAACGACATGAGCAGGATATCGTTGATAGCTGCTTCTTGATCGTTCTTTGGAGTAAGTATGGCAAGCTCACATAACCGTTCATTAGGCTTATCATGTATATGAATAATGTCTGTATAAACTTTAGACAGCAATTCTTGAACTATAGTAACAACTGTGCACAATTCTTCGGGGATGGTTATCAATCCATCAAGCGATGGAAAATCACCAATACCGATTTTAAGAAGGGGATCTAAAATTCTACCAGCAGACTTATCTCCACTCAAATGTGCTCTAATATTTTTAGAGAGCTTAAGAATATTAACCTGGAACCACAAATTAGATTTCTTAATGCACGACTTTACTTCGTCAGCTTTGGTTCCTTTTGTCACCACTGTAGAGTCTGCTGAAAGTCTCCGGCCACCAAAACTGGTACGCCACGCGACCAAGACCAGTTGCGATACAGTGGCTCTAGAAGACGAAGTAAGAAAAAATAAAGCATTCTTGAACGACAAGCAATCCTGTTGCTTGTCATTCAAGAATGCTTTATTTTTTCGCGTTTTTGTTTTTGTTTTTGTTTTTGTTTTTGTTTTTGTATTTTTTCAAGAATGCATTATTTTATAGCTTACAATAAAATGATTACAAGTGTAGATGTGTATTAACCTAAAGCGTCAGCATCCATGTTGTCGTGTTTCATTGGTGAGTGCGAGACTGGAGGCCTATTGATGCAGGGATGACAGTCATCGTGTTAACCGTGTGAGCCTTACACTGCCACAATGACTGTCAAACCTTTCACGTCCCCAAGCTGAGCGTGAAAAGCATCTTACTAGGCCGTCATAATGTGGATCAGCATACTGCATTGTCTGCATTTGTAATGAGTATGTTGACCACAACTCTTGGATACTATTCATGCTTTCCACCTGGCAGCGTAGAGTCACTTCGGCAGGTTCTTAATACAGAAAAAAAAAGAAACCACAAACCTGGTCAATATTAAGGTGAAACTAAAAAAAAAATCTGCTACACATCGACACCAGAAACACATGAGTTGAAACACTGTTGGAAGCTTAAAGGTCGTATGGCTACGGAAATACCGCAGGCGACAATCTGTTTGTAAAGTTGATTTCTTGGCAAAAGTTTTGTAGGAAGGTTGAAGTAATAAATATGGATCAAATTCGTCACAAGTAAATTATAATAAGTTATCTTTTTTCAAATCAAATATGATTTATTTTTGTGACCATCTACGATAGATGTTTTGGATCGATTTTTTATAATCTAGAACAATGTATAATGTTGCATCTGTTATCTACTAACAAAACATAAATCGTTTTTTGTGCCACTTTTTTTTTATAAGACTACCCCAGCACTAAGAATATTTCATGTATCGTGAGGGATCTTACAAACATTCAAGGAATGGATGCAAAGTATACCCACTATACCCAGACTGAAAATTACTATTTGTGATACACACAAAGTGCATAATACTGAGCACAGTAGGAAGCAGCGGGATAATTGCTTGAGGCACTACGATATCCGTGGAGTCGGATCAATAAATTTCACTTTAAAATTCTCTAGATTTTAATTTACTCAAATTGTAAGTCCTACAACCAGCAAAATAAAATTAATGATGACGCTTCTGTCTCCTTTGTTAAAATTCTTTGTGAAATTTTACTTGACATATACAGAGCTCAGAAAGAATGTAATGAAATTCCATAAAATTTTGGCTTGAATATATTTTTATTCACTAACTTTTATAAGAAAACAATTGTATATAAAAATTTTGATGGTGAAAAACTCTCTGTTTACCGGCAGAATTCAGATAGCGCAAAATCTCTGGTACTCTCTTATATATTTGTATAACCAGCGTATATGACGCATTATTAATAATTCAATTATAATTACAGAAATGGTTTTAGGTTGCATTGACCAACTACTTCTACGAGAAATAAGATTTAGTATATTATTTAATATATATAGTATTTGACCAGTGTGTGTGTTGCCAGTGACGACTAACGGTACAGAGACATGGTCGCTCACTATGGGTTTGATAAGAAGGCTCAAAGTCACCCAAAGAGCAATGGGGAGGGCAATGTTCAGAGTTTCTTTGCGTGCACATTACACGCAGAAACGATGGTTGATGAGGCCATAGGAGGCCTATGTCCAGCAGTGGACGTTTTTTGGCTGAGATGACGATGAAGATAAAGACGACATTATTTAAAAAACCGTTCCCGCACTACTAATGAATCTTGAATCGCAGAGGACCACAAACGACGGTTGTCCTAAATTGGAATCCAATCCGCAACACGAGGAACTGGCGCATTGGTCACTTAAACACTACGGTATCCGTGCAGTCAAATATTTAATGTTTATACGTGGAATAAATACAGAAGGCATACTTTGAAACGCATTATGCAATAATAATCATACAAAAGTAGTTGCATAAAACAGTAAGAGCCTAGTATGTATACTGATCTATTAAAATTCAAAAGTCTATACAAAACAATAAAATAATACTATTTAATGAAATGTAACACGACGGTTCTAATAATAATTGTAATAATCACCATTGTAGTTATTGAACAACTAAGGAAACATAAGCTGTAGAAGCAATCTCATTTCAACTTCAAACATACCCTTAATACGACAAATGTCGTTAACAAGTTAAAGTTACTTAATTGCAAATTAAATGGGTGACTTCTGTGAAATACTGGGACAATCGGAAATTAAGTTCCCGACATTAATTACGCAGTCTATTCCACAGTGTCGAATCAAATGGAAAACTTAGAATTTAGTGGCAATTTGGGTATTGTTGACTCCGAAATGGAACGATTTACAATGTCGTATAACTTTTTTTTTAATACATTATTGTGGTCGAATAATTGAGAATCTTAAAACAAATGAATTGGCCAAAAAATGTTGACACGTTTACATTACTTCCAGCGCTAGAAGGTTAGTAGCGGATTTGTACACTATTTTTCTTGGTTAATGAGTGACATGAGTGAACTTTCAGATTTCGGAACGGCTCGGCCGGAGTGATCCGTAGTTTCTAGAGGGACTCGATAAAACTCAACAAGTGCGAAGAACTGAATGTTGTTTTGTAAGACATTATCTTATTGTGTCATGTGTTGTGTCTATCATCATCTTCTCCAGTCTACTGCAGCCCACTTTTGGATAAAGGCCTTTCCCATTGCCACTCTGATCGATTTTGAGTCCGCACAACTATTTTTTTTAAACAAAAATAACCTAAGTCACTACCGTTAGCCAATACAAGCAACTTTTATCAACTATGTATAAATGCATCTTAAAAATGTTACATAATACAATGTTTAATTTGGGATATAAAGTCAGCACATGTGGTGACAGATTAAGAATATAGAGTGTCATCACCCCCATTCATTCCGTGGATGTCGAAAGAGCCGACTAAGGGAGCAAACTACCCGAACAACAACACTGCAAGGGAAGGAAAACTTGAAACAAATCCTGTACTAACCTGTCTGGCCAGCGTGGTATAGTAAGCGAAAACGGAGGTTTTTGCCTATCATACTATGGCCTATAGGTCACTGCTGGTCATAGGCCTCTCCTTAAAAAATAGTTTTTAAGGAGAGGCATCATAAGGGAGAGGCAGAGGATCATAGATCAGCAGTGAAATGTAAAAGGTTGTTGATGTGATGTGATGTGACGTAAGGAAATCCAAATTTGTATGACAAATGTTGCCTCAAGTTTGTGATATCATACCCAGCATAGTCTACTGAATCAAAACGTCTCTTGAAGTATTATTTATTGACGGTAATTATATACGGTTATTTGAATTATGAATTGTTCGTGAGTAAAGTAGAATATATCTAATATATTTGACATCTGACACCCAACGTCATCCAGTCCCAAACTAAGCAAAACTTGTACTGTGGGTACTAAACAAGTGATATAAAAACATTGTACTTCTTTTGTTAATACTTACATGTTACACACATAAAAAAAAACACCCGAACTACTAAACATTACCACGAGGACTGTCTTGTTTTTTATATCTTCAAGTATGACGTGAAAAAACATCTCACTAGGCTGCCATTGTGTGGGTCAACATATCGCTTTATCTGCATTTACAATGAGTGTGGTGTAGTAATCACAACTCTTGGATTCATGCTTTCCATCAGGCAGAGTAAAGTCACTTGGGCAAGTGTCCTTATAACATTTTTTTTTATTATTTTTGCAAATTACACAAACATTTGGTCCGATCTGGGTGTGAAAACCGAGATCTCAAGCTCAGTAATCTCATACGCTACCAAGACACTGAGTGCTAATATCATATTAAAAAGCGAGAGCATAACTGGTGGCATGTCATAAATAATACAATGTTTAGTAGATAAAGCTTAATGTCGACATCAGTGATTTTCATAGGAATAATTTTAATATTTTAATAGTGTCTCAAATGAAAATAATTTAAAATTATAATTCTAACCTAACAAGTGTTAAATTATTATTTAGGTGATGTAAAAAGAAGCTTGCTTCTGCCAACAAACTGTTGTATAGTTTTTTAGACGTTTGTTATCGTACTTATTAGTATAACATATTCATTTATCAACAGCCTTCAACACGCTGCTGCTGGTCATAGGCCTTCCCTTACGAGGCCTTGGTCTAATATACCATGCTGACAAGGCGGGTTGATACAGGATTTGTTTCAGGATTACACAATATCACTGCAAAGAGGAGGGAACTCCTCTTTGCAATGATGTTGTCATATGCAGTTTGTCTTCTTAGTTGGCTTTTATGATACCCATAGGATGAATAGGACTAGTAACACGGTATTCTTAAACCGTTACCAGCCAGACACGAATATATATTCATGACTAAATGAGACTAAATGGAACTAAATGGCATTGTGTATCAGATATCAGAAATATTATTATTGTGCATTTATTACATTTGATCAATATTTAAAATATACCTGGGTTTGAATTTTGCCGTTATCCAAATTCAAGTATGACAGAATCAGAATTAATAATTTATGTATTAGTCTTGGGTTTGTTGCGGTTGTGGATCAGAAATGTGTATTTCGTTTTCTAATTCACCAACTTGATCCTACTTTATTTTGCTTTTTTATTCTTTGGGACTGTTTAGTAATTATCTTCTGTGGGTTTGTTTTAAGTATAAAGGCATTTCAATTGAATCTGACAGGGATACTCTAAGATTAAGTTATTAACTGATGGTTTAATTAAGCAGGTAACATTTATTTTTTTTTATTTTGAATGTTGTAACTCACAAATATAATTTAATAATATTGTTTGTGAATAACAAACACTGACTTTCAAGTCATTGAATAGACTGGGTCAAGAACTCGTTAACATTTGAATCTAACATCCCGTGCAAACATGTTACGGGAGTTCTTGGAACTGATACCTCTGGAATTTGCTGGCTACAATTGTAACATATGGTTTTAACAAGATGGTGCCACTTGTTGTGACAAATGTGTGCATCCAATGAGTTCCCTGCCGGTGGTCAAAAACTTGTTGCCGCAAAAGCTGATTTCCAGACGAGACGACATTCCATGGTCACCCACGAGTCCAGATCTATCCCCAGCAGATTTATTTTTAGGGGATTATTTAAAGAATCGTGTCTATATTAATAAACCAAAATACTACGTCAACTAAAAGAAAAATCAGCGAAAAGATATCGGCGATCTCGCGGTCTCTTTGCCGACGAGTATTTACAAATTTCAGCGCTCGCTTTCTAAGCGAGCGCTGAAATTTGTGAAATTTGAGTACAAACGTCGAAACCGTAATCATTTAGACGATGTTATTTAAAAAAAATCAACTAATTAGCTTCCTTTTTTTTATTTGAAGAGCCTGCCAATGTGACTCTACTCTACCTGATAGAAAGCATGAATAGAATCTAAAGAGTTATAGTCACCACACTCATTGTAAATGCACACAAAGCAGAGTGGTGACCCACACTATGGCGGCCTAATGAGATGCTTTTTCACGCCACGCTTGTGACGTAAAAGACATGACAGTCATTGTGGTAGTGTAAGGCTCACACAGTCATCACAACAACTATCACCCTTGCATAAATGGGCCTCCAGTCTTGCACTCCCCAACGAAACACGACAGCACGGATGCTGGCGCTTTAGGTTGGTCTTCTGTGGGAGAGTAGTACTGCCCCGGTCGAGCCGACCCGTCGTGCTGAAATCAGCGTGACTTTACTACCTAATTATTAAATAACCATTTTTTATAATATATCAAATGATATTTTTATACGATTTTTTCAAATATTAACTAATTCGTGGCCCACCCTATATCGTGATTAGAAACAACAGTTTTAAAAGTCCACTGTTAAACATATACGTCTCTTTAAAAACTAGGGTTTGGTTTAATATATAATACTGGCCAGACGAATAGTAATTATTTACGATAAAGAAAATATTAATCAAAATAAACAGAAAGGTATTGCTTCTTTTGTTGGAGGTTAGACACTAAAGTAATAGTTCTATGTATGTTAATGTTGTATCTGGGTGGTACTGTGTGGTACGACATAGTACCTGGTATTGGCATAGGATTGTATTTATCATTCTTTGATATTGTAATTATGAAATAATATTTCATATGGACATCTTCTTTTATATTTGATTTGAATTAAGAATATCTTAGAGAGGAATTTGATGTCGACAACTTTTTAAGGTGGGAAACTCGTTTTTATGTTTATTATATTTGATTTTTTAATTTAGTTTTTTCTGCACCTGAGGCCTTTCAATCAAATTTCAGTATTCGTACAATAAGTGTATATAGTACTTAAAATATTGGTGTTAGAAGAGTGTTTTTATGAAAAATTCAAATTGTAAGTACATACTTATAAATGAATTGTTATTTAGAAAAAAATGGAAAATATGCAGTCTGCGATGGTCTTGAAATTGCATACATCAATATTTATGGCACATAGTCCATTACTGATAGTGAGGAAACCATTTGTTCGGGTTTTTCGATGGATGGACCTACTGATGACATTGTTTAGATTAAAGCACTAAAACAAATTAATTATTTGATTGACATGCGTTCAAGCACTCACATTTATGTAACTAAGAGATAAGTAGATATACAAAAAAAAAAAAAAGAAAATACTTATTAAGAGCCCCAGTTAGTTTTATTATATAATTACGAAATTTAATATGAAATAATAGAAAAATAAATAAATAAAACTCAAAGACTCACACAAAGGAATACAATATACTCTATTATAGTGACATTGCTAGTGTACACATGTTAGATAACGCAACCTGTTTCTCTTATGCACCGGTGCATCTTAGTGAGCTCAAGAGAAGCGATAAGATCGCTTTGTTCTGAACCGGATACTACCCTACCACATGTGTGTATACGTTATGAATAATAGATATGTTATTATCTTGATAATTTATCATGACCTCATCACAAGTTCCTTTTCTACTGTCATATACAGCCCCGAGGGTTGGACAGCGGTATTTTAAACGTCCACATTTTGTCGACCGTAATTTTAGCCCAACTAAGCCTATGGACATTATTCTGTTAAAAATATTTTTAAAACCACGTTTATATTTACGTATTTGTAGGTGTAATTGATGTACTCTGATTATGATCTTGCTTATCGTACACTATATGCCATAGTGAATTTTCTGCGTTCGCAATGAGTATGGCGACCACCACTCTTTGATCCTATTCGTGCCTTTCATCAGGCAGAGTATAGTTACTTTACCCAAACTAAAAAAAAAGAATTGTCCTGGGTGAGAATTGATGCCATGCCTTCTGGATTACCAGTCAAGAGTCTATCACTTTCGTCATATATACTATATGACAAGCATAATTATTCCAGGAGTATTTTTACTTCTATGTTCTTTTTGAACAGATTAACAAGACCAGCAGGTTTCGTTTTTATTTTTACGTATTTTGCAAATACTATAATAATAATACAATAAAACAAAGGATTTGAAGATACATGTTGTTTTTTGTTTCTTACAAAACAGTTAGAAACTAAATCTGGTGAATTATATTTGGATTAATCTCTGAAGGCATTAATTCTATAGAACTCTTGACAATTAATAAGAAGTACTTTATGATTACTTACTGAAACATTACCCTCTGAATTCTATTCAGTTATTTTTTAAATTGCGTAACAAATTTGTCACTCTCAATGTTACTATGTTTTATTTTCCAGTGTATTGGGTTAGGGGTTATTACGTCGCACAAATCGATCGACCTACGCAATGGTTGACTGCCGTTCATATTAACGATGGAACTCACGTGCTCCCCGAAGCATGTTATTTGGTAGGCCTCGATGGTACACTTACCTTTCTTTGGATCCTCTATTTTGAATATTTAAACTTAAAATGAAAATGTTCATAACCTGTATGCTTTTTTAATTTAGAAGTTTTAGAAATTGTTTTTTTTTGTTTCATTTTGATTTTTTTTCACAAAAGAAAAATCTTTTTCTGAACAAAAGGTTCGACAAAAAGATGTTTTTCTGTCATCATGAAGATTTTTCTGTCGTCTGAAAAATCATGAATATACTTTTTCAATCAAGTTCGTTTACAGTAAAAAAAGCAACATTGGCAAAAAGCAAAAATTATTATAGTAACACTAAGTAGCTTTATCCAATTTAAAAAAAAAATAAAGCTCTTACATTAGTCGAACATGATGTACAACATAATGAAATAGCACGACTACTTTAAAAATATTTCAGAGTGAGAATTATGAGGTAATATTCTTCAAAGTATCGTGTCTCAAAATTCGTCTAAATCGTGTTTCAAAATTTCATCAAATTCTGAATTTAATATAGACGTATTTCACTTCTAAATCAGATAAAGACAACCTTTTCTGAATATTAGAATCCCACCAATGACAAGTTCTCCGATATCTGGATTTAACAGACATTTCTTCATAAAACAATAATACCTAAACGTGTTAATCCACAAACTACTCGAATTGTAAGAACGGCTTAAAATCGCGAGTATTATTAACTGCAATATCGTTTAGCACAGAATACTGAATAGCGTAACTCTGAAGTTGTTATCTGGTTCTATTAATTTCTATACTGTTTCCAATTTACATGCTAATTTTATTTCAATGTTGTTTCTAAGTATTCTGCTAGATGACGTCACCGTTAGATTTCTGTAGTGATTGGCAAAATTTGATAACAATTGCCCTGACTTCAGAATTATCTAATTATTATTTTTAAAAACTAATAGATAGTCTTCTTCTTCTTTCTTCCAATTTTATTTGAACTTTTGGTTGGTTTTATCTGAGTCTCATAAAGCTACGTCTTTTTTCCCAGAGGGGGGGAAAGAGACAATTAACCTCCACCTACTACGATCCTAACACACCTCTTTTGCTTTGTCCACTTTCATCAATCACTGCATGTATAATCGTCGGTTCCTGGTACTTTTCACGTGGCCCTTTTTCAAAACATTACCATTTTGGTCGGTAAATGTTCATACTGGACGACCTCTTTCGACACTTTCACACACATTCACTCTATAAATTTCTTTTGTGAGTCTTCTATTATCCAACCTCTACATGGTCAAACCACCGAAGCATGCGCTTTTCAATCTTTGTTACTACATCTTCTTTTTTTATCATCAGTATATTATCTTT
The DNA here is from genome assembly GCA_949316085.1 of Hypercompe scribonia. Lineage (NCBI taxonomy): Eukaryota > Metazoa > Arthropoda > Insecta > Lepidoptera > Erebidae > Hypercompe > Hypercompe scribonia. The sequence goes on from OX438977.1 coordinate 20,875,624, forward strand.
TTCAAAGATGGTTATTACAACTAGATACAAAGAAATAAACGAGTAATATAACAATGATTACTGTTATTTTCAGCGAATTAAATTAGTGTCTCTATAAAGTAAAAAACGTAATGTTTTTGTTTACTGTAGTTTGCCAAATAAATAGAAATATAACAAATATAAATTGACCTCTCTATGTTTTGTGTAAATTGAACACTGTAAACGATATTTATTTACAAATAATTATTTAGACAATAAATTGAATAATTCTAATTTGTTCTCCTCGTTAGCAACTTTGTAATCTCCTTCGAACCAAATGAGCCATTTAACGAAGATTAAACATTTCGGGTCGCACCTGTCTTTAACATTTAAATATTATTTTAGGTATTTAGATAGTATAATTCTGAGAATCTCTAAAAACTGAACTAAAAACGATGCTTTGCGTAAAAATATTTTTTTGCAAAAATGTGCTGACGAGACAATAGACTCTACTCTGTCAGATGAAAAGTATGAATGGAATCAAAGATTGGTGGTCACCATACTTAGTTTGGTTACCTTGGTTCGTTAGTAGATCTTAACAGAACCCGATATAATTTTTTTACGAACCTGTCGAAGTGACTACTCTGCCTGAATGAAAGCATGAATAGAATCCAAGAGTTGTGGTCCCATACTCATTGCGTATACAGACAATATAGCGTAGCGCCACACTCTATGGCGACCTAGTGCGATACTTTTTCATGCCCCGCTTGAAGGCTTAATAGTAGAAGGGAAACACGTACGCTGGTAGTGAATTCCAGGTTTGGACTGCTTGACACAGAGTTCGAAAGTATATGGCTCGGCAACAGTGACTATCAAAGGAGAATTTTCAATAGACAGCGCGTACACCTGTATTTTCTTGACGCAAAGGATAAGCGGCGCTTTAGTGGCGCTTCTGCTGGTGGATGGTAATCCAGTTGCAGAATTTGGCAAGTAGGCCGAATATCAGAATTTGGAGAGAAGTGAACGCTGCCAGATTCTATTAAAGGCTGTGGCCATATTGAGGTTGATAACCAAGAACTCCCTATACCTATCCATATGCTCACCCAAAAGGTGTATAACATGCACTACAAGATTATCCGTGGACTTGCTTATTTCTGTACAGTTAAAATTTATTTGCTTGTAAAAAGAGTATAAAGACAACTCTACCCGATAAAAAATTATCGATATTGTGGAGACTTCCACATTATAGCACAAAGAAAAATATACAACAGCGCCATCTAGTGAAGATACATCGAACTACGAAGGATAAACGAAACGTATGAATGTAATGAACTACAATGCAACTACTAATCCTGTATCGTGATATAGAGATTCGTGTGGCAATTAGCATATATACAACTTCCTAACAACAACTGTTGGGGCGTGGCCCGCCAGGCATGATCACCTCGCCTGGTCTGAGGATTCACCCTTTGTGTCGTAGGGACATGATACTCCACACACATGGTTCCCTCCACAATATTTTAAACATATATTAACAATTTGTCAATCTTAGGAAGTTTTAAAAGACTGTGCGGTTCTACTTTTAAAGTAATTACCTAATGTACCTAATACTTAACGAATAAACATTAAGTTACAATATAAAGTTTATATGTATTATCGTGAAGACACATTAAAAGACATTTAAATGTAAAATTAATGAATAAGTCATCATTGATCGCAATAAACGTATAAATAAAATGGCTGTCATATGGCGTGTCACTAATTAATGTCTTTTGATTTCAACAATTATAATCTACAATTATCTAAATGCTTATAAGGTATTTGGTAATTTTAACTTAAAATAACTGCCCTATAAACTTGGACATATGGAATTACATTATGTACCATTTTTTTTTTTATTGACTTGTGTCGATTTCATCCGCTACTGTAAATAATATTTATTGCTGCAAGGCATTTTTACATGTCGGACTTCACTGCTACAAGGCGTCGATATTTTCTAAGACTCACTCTGGGAAGAAATGCCGACACAAGCCACAGAGATGTCCTTTTTTCAAATCCGTGAACATTGATTGAATGAAAACTAAGCGAGTACAGATAGGGTCTGGGTCGGTGTTTTAAAGAAAAGATAGCAGTTTTGAGTCAGCCTGTCCAGAAAATATACGAACTCCAGCCATCGAGTCGCATAACCAGTGTTAGTCAAGATTAAAGACTCGAAGAGCAACGTCATCATGGTAGGCTATGGAAACATTTAAAACCACCAGAAGTATTAAAATATTAAGTAACATCACTATACTCACCTTTAAATACATAAAAAGTTACTGTTAATATTCCATGTGTATGTAAATAAATTAATAATAATGTATAAATAAATACTGTGCATTTTAAAAAACCATCTGCCTTATGTCACCCATCTATCTTATAGATTATGATGGCGGTTTCTACGAACTGATTCAGCTTTAAAAAAAAGAGGATTACCAGATCTCAAGTCACCAACGTACTTTTGACTCCTGAGATGCAAGCATTCATGAGGTGCGCTATTTACTTACTATCAACCATCTATAATAAACACATATTTAACAGGTTTTACACGGAGTAGTTTTAAAATAAGTAATTTTAAATTGATAAGGAATAAACAAAACTTTAAAATAATGCCAGTGAGACTTGTTAGGCAAGTTGAAGAAAATGTACCTTTGTTCCTAAGCACGACATAAGACGACACTCAGTTTACTTTCACTTCAAAGTTTAACAACTTTGAGTTGTATGTTATGGATTGTTTGAAGACAAGATATACTCGTACGAGGAATGGTTAGGACTAACACTGTTATTTTTATATGCCATCATTTTACGTGGAAAAATATCAACTTCATTATTTGGATAATTGGGCCTCCGCTATTGTACACCTTTCAAAAAGCTTTTTACCTGGTACGACTAATCTATAAAACAAATTGACGTATGCGATATTTACTGACTAATAGGACTGTGGCGAATTTCACATAATAGCACAAATAAAAATATACAACAGTGCCATCTAGCGAAGATACATCGAACTACGAAGTATGAACAAAACGTATGAATGCAATGAACCTCAATGCAACTGCTAATCCTGTATCGCAATATAGAGATTCGCGTGGCAATTAGCATATATACAACATCCCAACATCTACCGTTAGGCCGTGGCCCGCCAGGCATGATCACCTCGCTTGGTTGGAGGATCCTCCCTTTGTGTCGGAGGGATATGACACACGTCCCTCCACAAGGACCTTCAAACTTTGAGAAAAGAGCATATTCTTTGAAACGTAGACAATGTGTTTCTGAATACGAGGTTGCAAGGGGTTCACGGGCGGTAGCAATCTCCAGCAGGTGACCTGACTTTTTGTTAACATTCTATGTCGTAACTTAGTACATAAATTGCTATAAAAACATTAAACATTGAAATCACCATATGTATGTAGTTTTTAAGTGCCCAGACGAAAATAGGTATGTCTATATTGTTTTAATCGTAATTATATAAGGTGGGCCACGAATTAGTTTAAATTTACAAAAATCCTAAAAAAACCATTTGATATATTACAAAAAGTGCTTATTTTCAAGAAAGCTTGTTAGTTGAAATTTATTGTTTAAAAGTAACATCGTCCAAATGATCACCGTTTCGACATTTGCACTCTTCTAAACGAGCATCGAAATTTTTGAATAGTCGTCGGCAAAGACACTATGATCATGAGATCGGCGACATCTCTTCGCTGATTTTTTTTTAAGTTCACGTAGTGTATTTGGTTTATTGATGTAGACACGATTCTTCAAATAATCCCATAAAAAAAGTCTGCTGAGGATAGATCTGGACCTCTGGATGACCATGGAATGTTACCTCGTCCAGAAATCAAAATCAGCTTTTCCGGCAACATATCTTTAACTACCGGCAGAGACTTATTGGATGCATGACAAGTGACTCCATCTTGTTAAAACCATGTCCTACGATTGTAACCGGCAAAATTACAGTAGCATTGGTCCCAAAAACTCCCGTAATATATTTGCACGGGATGTTAGATTCAAATGTTAACGAATTTTTGGCCCACCCTATATACTTGAATACTACTGTGATAGTACTAGGATCACGTAATTAAAGGCTAACGATTATCGTTACATTTGTTAAATTATAATAATACATTTTTAGACATCGTGGGTCAACTACACATGCATTTGAACAAAAGGCCCAGACGACAAAACAGGGTCCACTTTAATAAAGAAATTTGTTAAGTAAACCTTATACAGTTATAAATAAAAGACTTATTGTGTTATTAACACGAATTTTTTAAAAGGGCTCTTAACTAGATTCCTTTAACATCGATTCCCGGGACATCTGCTAAACATTACATAAGTGATTGAGATATAGGGACAGGACTCAAGTGGTCGAACTTAGGAAATGATAGTGTCAGGGATTGGGTCGACATAGTCGGTCTCAGGTTTGATTAAAAGCTGAGCATGATCAGTCGTGAGAGTTATCGTTACATTGAATAAATTAAAATATATAACGCTAAAGGTAGCTCGGTGAGTTTTTGTTGTCTATTATATTTGTCCGTGTGGTGACGGATTAAGAATGCATAGTGTTACCACCCCTATTCATCCCGTGGGTGTCGTAAAAGGTGACTAAGGGAACCAAATATGCAAGACAACATCATTACAAAGAGAAGAAAAATTTGAAACAAACCCTATTCCAACCCATCTGGCCAGCGTGGTATGCCAAAACCTTCTTGCTAAGGAGGGGCCTATGTCCAGCAATGGACAGTAAAAAGGCTGTTGATGATGGTGATGGTGATGATTATATCTGTAGGATAATGTTTTAAATGTATCTGTATCCCGCTCTGAGTAGTGTAGTAATTATTGAGTGATTAGATGTAATCTCCCTGTTTTTTTTCCTATGCATTACTGTTGGTTTATCATGTCATGAGTAAGAATTCTTTATAAGTCTCTGCAGTGTGGAGAGTCGACTTAAGTCGAGCGTTGCGATTCGATCGAGCCCCGGTAATAGCCCTAGAACACGATTATATCTCGGTGATCTGTCATTGTGGTGTATTTATATTGTGGTTAAAGCATGTATATGCCGTGTGCTTAAATGCTGAGAGTTTTACAGGGCGGATACTCGGTAGTCAGTAGACGAGTTAACACTTACTGCCGTAGAGATCACAGTAAATTCCTACGTCGGGACAGAGGCGTAACAGTACTGTCCTCTGTCGTATAGAGTATAATACACTCGTGGCAAACCTTATTTTTCTATTTTTATTTTAATATTTCTGACATTTAACACACAACGCCATCTAGTTTCAAACTAAGCAGAGCTTGTACTATGATAACTGGACTGACTGATAGAATACTTATATACTTTTATTTTTGTAAATATATACATATTATACATAGAAAACACACAAACTCCGAAAAAAATATTTGTAGATCATACAAACATTTAGTCTGGCTCGGGAATCGAACCCGAGACCTCAAGTATAGCTTTCGTTACCGCTACGCCATCGAAGCAGTCAATCAAAGTTATTGCACAACAGATGAAAGAATGATCATCATAATTAACAGAAATTTATTTAATTGTTCCCTAATCTCTCGCTTTGATTCCCTCTCATCGTGATTTTGTATTATTTATTTGAATTGTTAAATGAATGCCACTTCTATGGAAGGATGTCCACTCAGATATCGGGTACTACAGTCTAACGCGACATTTCTGGAGGGGCCTAAAACCGCTCCACACAGGGGCATGCTAATTTTTAGGAAAATATCTTGTTGCCAATGTTAACCTTACTCAGACTAGGTTCAAGTGGTTATGTCACACTACTATACTAAATTATATTTGACAAGATATGGGTGTTTAATACTTAGCGTTTTAACCTTTTAAGGTGTAAGTGTATATTTGTTATTAGAAAACAATTAAACGACCGACGACAAAAACGACAAAAACGACCACCTAATGAAAGCTAATAATAAATAAAGAATATCAAAATAGTAAAAGACGTAATGTTATAAGACGTGTGGTAAAGCAGTATGTTGTGGTGTCCTATATAATTTCAAGTTTTCATAGAGGCTGGGCATCGATACAAAGATCAATTCGCCGTGTTCCTGAGATAGAAACCTTCTCACTAAGCCTGCTACAGTCTCTTAATTTATTTTTCAAAATTCAAACTATTGTTTTACAACATTTCCTTACACTCCAGGTATCTGCAGACGAGTATATTTAAAACCAAGCTCTGAATAAGTTCATTCCAAGTCAACGTTAATGAAATACAAAAGAGAATGAATGAGTTAGTTAATGTTTTACAATCGTTGTCTTTTCAGAGATTTTTAACAAAACCGTCTGCAGTGAGTTCGTTATTCAAATAAAGTGGCTTAATGATAAAACTGGAAATTTTTAATGATAACTGTGACTGAGGTTTTTGAACGATTAATTACAGCTAACGAGGTCGTCTGATAGTGAAGAGAACGAAGCTTTTCATTGTTGAGGAAAGCGAAGTTGTATGTCTATAAAACTTCGCTTGTATCATTTAATTCTAAAACAAGATACGATGTAAACACAATAAAGGTGTTACCATACAATTTGCGTTCGAAGGTAAAAAATATGAGCGATTTGATATTTAGCACAAATATCAAATCTTTCATATTTTTTTATTTATTTTCGTCCTTATGTGCATTATCTTGTCTGTAATCTGGTACGGATTGTAGACTTAACCTTTGTTGTAGTGCCTTTGTACACTTTTTTTTTTTTTTTTTTTTTTTTTTTTAACGTGTGGAAACCCCCACGGGCCGTCACCCCACCGGGGTTTACGGCAGGGCGGTGTGTCGGAATCGGACCGACTAAAACCACACGGTGTGCCACTCTGCGCCTGAGAGAGGAGGGATCCGGGAACAGCTGTTATTACGACATCCTAATCCCTCCTAGCGCCTGCCCGCTACCACGGGCACCATCTGCGGATGAACTCTCTATTTAGGCGACGTACAGCACACGTGCACATCACCTCCTCGCGGCTGACCACTATAGCGGATGGAGGGGAAAACCCATCCCGTCCACCCGCGGCCACACTCAAGGCGGCATGAGGCGCTGGTATGCGCGCCTCCGCCGCCCGGCTCGCCGACGGCGAATTGGGTCCGAGTGGATATTGTCCTCCCGGGCCTTCTCCGCCGCCTCCTTCCGCGAAATTACGTCTTCGCAGAAGGTTGCGACCGCGGTAAAACAACTGTCGCTACCGACCATGGAGCGTATGACGGCCGGTAGCGAGAGATCTCCTCCAATAACTGCAGTGAGGACCCCACGCTGCGCCGCCCAAGCGGAACAAACTGCTAGCGTGTGCTGAGCCGAGTCCTCACTGCAGTCGCAGTGGTGACAGGCAGGACTCAATTCCCTCCTGGCGACCGAGTGCAGATACTTCCCGAAGCAACCGTGCCCGGAAAGGACCTGCGTCAGTCGGAAGGAAAGGGTCCCGTGCTGCCGCCCTGCCCACTCGGCGATGACCGGCTGGAGAGCCTCCACGGCGGCAAAACCAGCACGTGGAGCCTCCAGCCGGGACGACCAATGAGCCATTGTGGCTCGACGAGCGGCCTCTCGCCACTCGCGTATCTCTTCGGGCAGGGGCCGTATGCCGCTACGCGCCCGGAAGTCAGCCGTCCGCCGATAAACTTCGGCGAGCACTTCCGCCTCCAAATCCCACGGGGGAGTTCCGGCCAAGGCGCACGCCGCCTCCGTCGATACGGTGCGGTAACCGCGTATGGCTCTAACCGCCAATATCCTCTGAGGGCGCCAGAGGCGAGCCCTATTCTGGGCGGTCAGAGCCGCCGCCCACACCGGTGCACCATACAGCGCCATTGACCGGACAACCCCCGTGTATAGCCGTCTCGTCGCGACGCTAGCTCCACCCAGATTGGGCAAAAGTCGCCCAAGGGCAGAAGCAGCGCCGACCAGCTTCGGAGAAAGCTGTCGGAAGTGCTCGTCGAAGAGCCACCTGCCGTCGAGGATCAGGCCCAGATACTTCATCTGGGCCTGAACCGGTACGAGGACCGAATTGACCACGATGGAGGCGCCGGAGGGTGGACCACGACGAGGCCCATGGAACAAAAGGGCCTCCGTCTTGTCCAGGGCCACCCGCAAACCCAGCGCCTCAATTCGCCCGACCACCAGGGAGACACCCGTGGTGGCCAGGCGCGCCGCCTCTTGAAAGTTCATCCCCCGGGCCGTGATCAATGTGTCATCTGCGTAACAAAGTACGCCCAGCCCGGGGGGAAGACGACCTCGAAGGGCCCAGTCGTATCCCATGTTCCACAGGAGTGGTCCGAGGACAGACCCCTGCGGAACACCGCACGACATGAGCCGCCGCCGTAGAACACCGTCTCGGTCCTCGTACATGACGGTACGCTCCTCAAGATAGTCTGCCACAAGCCGCCTTAGGTACTTTGGCACCCCGTGGTAGTGGAGTGCTTCCCTGATGCAGCTAAATGGCAGACTATTAAATGCGTTGGCGATGTCCAACGACACTGCCAACAGCACGCCGCCACAGCTCACCGCCTCTTCGGTAACGGCCCTCAGGCGCAGCACGGCATCGACCGTCGAACGCCCCGCCCGAAAACCAAATTGGGCGTCCGACAGATCGGAGCCCACCTCGCGGAGGTGCCGGACGATGCGGGCAGAGAGTATCCTCTCAAAGAGTTTACCCGCCTCGTCCAGCAACACGATGGGCCTATAGGCCGCTACCGATTCGGCTGGCCGTCCCGGCTTCTTCAATAGGACCAGCTTCCCGCTTTTCCAGCACTCAGGGAAGCGTCCGGACGCCAAGCTACCGTCCAGGACCTCCCTGAGGCGGTCCGACATGTGTTCGAGGGCACGGGCCAGCACACGGGCAGGTATCCCGTCTGGCCCAGGGGCGGTGTTCTTAAAGCGGATCCGTAGAACAACCGCCCCTACCTCCGATTCCCTGACGGGCGGAACATTGTCCTCGTTCTCCCCGTCGTCTCCGACCATGAAGGCCATCGACGGGGGTGTATGCTCCACCCGCTGCGGGAAAAGGCCCTCGACCACTTCCCGCAGGAAGCTGGGCTGGAGTGTCTCTGTAAGGGGTGGGCCCGACGTGCGGAGCTTTTGTCGCGCCGCACGATAAGGGCGAACCTTTGTACACTTAGTCTAAGGTTACATCGTTCTTGTGTTAACATCAACATCATCATCATACCATTAATATCAATTGTATTCCAGGAGTATCGGAGTTCATCAAATTGTGAATACTATTCTTGGCTAGAAAGTAGAGTTTAGTTTGACTGTTGTATAACAACAGATGTAGAATGGGAAACATATTTCAGCGCCGTCTAACCTGGTCTGCCGATACTTTTATCTCATATCTTTCTGCACTTTCCTTAATATCAACCTTCCATCACATAGTCTTCTATCGTTTTACTCTCCAAGGCTTCTATTACTACCCTGATCGACTCTATCTCTATTTACACGTTTTACATGCGTACGTAAGTGTATAAGGGTTTAAGAAACAATTTGATACGTCAAAAGTATTCTTGTGTTTATGGTATTAATGTCACTTGTATTAAGCTACTTATTTTATATGGGTTATTGTTTTTACATAATAAGGAATAAAGCCTTTCGTTTGACCATGAGGTAAACTGCGACGCCGCGTGCCTGTTTGGTAAAATTGGCGCTTGTAAAACTGTAATTTATGTATAGCTTATAAGTGACTTATGTTTCTAGAGTTCAACGTAGTTGAGAACCGTGAGGTGACCGCTTTAATCCCTATACCATTCGTGCACTACCTTTATTTGACAGTTTCTTGCCTTTACTATATCCTAAGCCCAGGAAGGGTTCTGAGTTATTTTTCTGATTCTGAGAGCACGGACTACGTTGCCAACGCATTTATGACTGAGTAGCGAGTATCTTTGGACGACGGAAGTCACTTACCAGCGGTTGACACATTTGCCCGTTTAGCCCTTCCCTTCCTCTCCCACCCTCTTTGCTGTAAAAAACAAAACAGTTGTTAATCCACAATCGTTGCTTGGAGCCTTTTATGTGTACAATAGTACTCCCGAGTTTCTAATTTTTTAGCGGTGTACAAGTACTATTTATGGTGTTTTTATTTAGTGTCAAAAAGTTTAGTTTTTACAGCAATAAAATAAATAATTACACGGTTCTTGAGCAAATGAGAAGCAAGTAAATGCGTGCTTAAGTAGCTATTAAACATGTTATAAAGTGCGTGTGGAATACAGTGCGTGATTTTATTTTTCCGATTTCACTAATATACTATGATTATGAAGGGTTTGTGTTGTATAATTAATAATATTCTTTTACTTTGGAAATGTGAATGTTTCATAAATATATTGTAATGTATGTGGGTGGCACTATCGATGGATGTGTGGTGGCTAAATCTTAGAATTTAGTAATTTTATGTGTTTGGCCATGGTTTAATGTGGCCAGACTTTTTCTTAGGATATAATATGTACTCTTAGCCAGTCACAACGGAGTCACAAGTGTGTGCGTAAATACAGATACACTCTCTGTTGTCTCACTTCCACAATCCGATGGCTCGGTTATCTGACACGTCTTGGGAAAGGCAAGTCACGGAAAATTCAAGTCACGGAAAGAAAACCCCCTCCCCCTGCCACCAAAAAGAACTTCAAGAAGACAGTTGTCACTAGTCTCATTTTAGAACTTACTAGGTACAGTTTAGATTTGAATTTTTATATTTATAATGAATTTATTTATTTAATGTTTTGCACTTTCCTTATGATAAAACTTGCAAGTAAAAATGAAAATTTAGTGTATACAAAGAAAAATTTCTAATTCAAATTTACTCTGTTAGTTTCGTAGCCATCTATCACAGAAACTGAGCTATAGTTTTAGGGGTTGTAAAGATAAAAGGCAACTCCGACCGAGCCTTCAAATACATACCGAATAACATGACTGAAACTGAAAATATACTATAGCACCAATATTTATTAAACTATGTACGAAAAAAACTTTGCTTTTACTGAAAGTTTGATATATAACCTTGAAAATAACTATGTGACATTATCTACATGATGAGCAACACATACATAGTTCAAGCAATGGTCCAACGAGCCGACCTTCGAACCCCTTTTATTTCGACCTAGCACGGTTGAGTTCACCTTTACACTGCGTGGGGAACAATGAAAGTATAAATAACTCGTTTATATCCATCCTGATATTGGCATTGTATTAGCAAAGGTATAAAAACGAAGTGATCGTTGAAATTAGAAAAACAAATACATTTTTGTGTTTAAGTCGAAGAAATTATATAAATCTATGAAAATGTAGTTTTATAAAAAAAAATGACCTTGACTCATGTCTAACAGCCTTCAACCAAGGCCTGCATCTATATTCGATTCTTAAGAAATGAACATAATTATTTCACAAATCTTTTAAACTAGTGTGGGTTTTCAAACCATCAGTTTTAGCATTAAGTAAATGAACAAAGGAAACATCTCGGTAACTATAGAATACAAAAATAAATAGACTTTATTCTTATATTATTATTCTTTATCATATTATGTTAGTAGACTGACATTTTGAGTTTCCAAATAGCAGAAACATAGAATTTACAATTGCGTCAACAATTTTTTTAGGAGCATATCAAAGTGGCTCTACTCTGCATGAAGGAGAGTATAAATAAAGTCCAAAAGTTGTGGTCACCATACTCATTGCGAATACAGACAATGCAGTATGGTGACCTACACTATGGCGGCCTAGTGAGATGCTTTTTCACGCCCTATTCGGGGACGTAGAAGGTATGACAGTAATTGTGGCAGTGTAGTGCTCGCACACTTACTACGATAACTGTCACTTCTGCATCAACGGGCCGCTGGTCTCGCACTTACAATACACTCAGAATAAATATGACTGTATCCAATAAGTTTTTTTTGGACGTTATTTCAAAATCACGCAGTTAGGTAGTTACCACAATGTTGAGACTTTTCAAATTTACTTTCATAGCAATAGTCGTTACAATGTACAAATATTGACGTTAATAACTATCCCTTTGCAATCCAAACTTTTTTAATATTTACCATATTACATAAATTTCAACTAACTATGTCAACTGAGTGAACTATCACTTCAAGAATCATTTGTTTTTTTTTTTCTATATTAAGAGCCTGCCAAAGTGACTACTTTACCTGATGAAAAGCATGAATAGAATTCAAGAATTGTGGTCATCATACTTGTTACAAATGCAGACAATGCAGTATGGTGACCCACACTATGACGACCTAGTGAGATTCTTTTTCACGTCCCGCTTGGGAACGTAAAAGACATGACAGTCATCGTGGCAGAGTAAGGCTCATACAGTTACCATGATAACTGTAATCCCTACGTTAACGGGCCTCCGGTCTCGGTGTTTATTAACCGAAGAGGTTTTTATTGAAGGAGGAATTCGTTTTGTTTATTTTGAAAATATGTAAAATGTATCTACTCTCTGTCTATCTACCGCTATTTTTCTATTTGTCAGAACTCTCATACGGTATCTCTTAGATTGAAAAAACTATATACAAGTTATAACTTCATCTCAATATTTCTGTTCTTAGAAATTTGTATTTATACAAAATGTGCCAAGTAGATAAGATAAATTACAAGACATAAAACTTAAATTTTTATAATACTCACGGTTTCTTCTAGATTTTTTCTAGTAGTGCTGTTATTGTGTGTTTTTTTTAGTCTTAATCTGAGCCGTAGACGTATATACAACCAGACAAGCCAAAACTATACAAGCTCCTTATAAAAAGTACAGTCTCAAAAAAAAACACAAAATTTGTTGTTATCACTTGTGATACGAACATAAAAAAGTTCGTGGTAGAATCTTACAATTATGTAGAACTTCTTATACTCTCTAACGAAGTGATCTGACAACAGTTATTGTCTTATCTGGATTGACCTTAACCTTGTCTGATATCGACCTCTTAAGAATTCTGCTCTTGAATTTTCCTAACCTGACCCTCGTCGTAAGTTGGTTTTTGAAGAGCTTACGTGATTACTTTCTTTAGAAGGCTTGAAATATACCTTTGAGTGTTAGAACCTTTGAAATTTGTAACTTTCTACATTTATGTTTTCCATAAATTTCATTTTCTTTTTGCTTAAAAGACAGCTACCGCATTAGGAGTTTATCTTGTTACGCCAGGCTTATAAACAAATAAGAAATGGATACAAAGAACACTTAGATTCAGTATAAAACATTGTGGATCACACATAGTGTTGTTGTACGTGGGGACCGAATCAACAACACTCGCAACAGTGCAGTAGGATGAGCGAAGTGACCGCTTAAACCACATCTGTGCAGTTGTTTATGTAGTGTGAACTTATACTATTCCAATAAACGAAAATATCGAGGTGTTTTTGCTCAAATTTACAAAACAAACAAGCAGAAAACAGAATACCAACTTAATGCATCCATTCTGTCGTCTTTCGTTGGTCCACAATCCCATAGGCCCACTGACCCAAGATTGACAGTTTTCGTAGTAGATGTGTGAGCCTTATACTACCACGATGGTTATCATAGCTTTCATCCCCGAGCAGGGCGTGAAAAAGCATCTCACTAGGCTGCCATAATGTGGGTCATCATTGTGCATTGTCTGCATTCTTAATAATTGTAGTAAGCACATCTCTTGGATTCATTTTATGCTTTCCATCAGGTAGAGTAGAGTCAGTTTGTCAGGCTCTTAATATAAATTAAAAAGAAGGTGGGTGTACCTACATACATATATAAGCACGTAAGAATTTACACTTCTTTGGCGTAACAAGATAAAAATCTTTCTAAAATTTTAACGTCTTGTTATCCTATGTTTGTAAAGGAAACGAAACTAATAAAAGAAAAAAAAAATAATACATTGAAAGAAAGCTTAGTTAGAACGCATTATCTAGTTGAAAAAATTTCGCGCCAAAAGTTGTATAAAAAGGTATTTAATACATTGAAAGTGTTTGATACCAAGCGTGGTATCGTTGAACTAGGTGTGTGACACTAGTAGGGATTTAAATAAAGTCACTGCACTGTACCATGTGTTCGTAAGACTCCACGGTTAATTGACTGTCGCCTTGTACTAAACTACAGTCTTATTCTCGTCATACAAAATGTTTGTAGGCCTTATAAACTAACGTGTGTAACACAACGATAGCGCGATCTAAGTTTGTAACAGCTCCCTCTACGGAATGTAACGGTAACTAATATTTTGGTCTCGATTTTGATCGCACTATGCTGTTATTGGTCTCGAACAGAAAGGAAGGTTCATCACATCGCTTTTTCTAGTTAAATAAATTTCGTGCTAAAAGTCGGTTTTTCATTATTTTGCCTTATATAGGATTGTATACCAATAGAAATATATCATCAAAAAACTACAATTCAAACATAGATACATTCAAAACACTCCACACTCCGTCATCAACAATGGGTGCTTTTATGTACTACACTATTGGTGTTGTATATAGTGAATGTAAGCAAAAGGTATATAACTAAAAAAAAGAATAATTAAGTTTTAAGCAAAAGACTGACATTAAAAACAAATTAACGTGTGATTTGGAGAATTATGCCATTCATAAATATTATATTTCAATAATAATAATAATATCGTCGCCAAGACCTGTATGTCGGCAGGAGAGTACTCGGCCACCGACCAGCTTGGGATCACGAGGACCACTGACCTCAAACAGGGTCCCCGCTACCGGTGGTGATGTGCGCCGCATGAAGTGGACAAAATCAATAAATGAGAGTGTCATGCGGGCATATTTTCGGGCTACAGAGTTGGGAACGAACCTTACTGCGTACCGTGTTAGGTTAGTCTCTCTGTTTCAGGAGCTTGAACCAGCCATCAACGTTTCAGCACAATGATTATCGGATCAAGTACGAGCTATACAGCGCTGTCACCTGGTGGATGATACAGTACTTGAGAGGATACGCTCTGACATACGGAAGAGCTTTACTATCCACTCTTCGTCACACACTGCGGTGTTTATCACTAATTCATTTTGGCGTAACATCTGGTCAGTGCCTGTCACTCATACAGAGAGTGATTGGTTGGAGGATGTCAAACGTTCGTGTGAGTCTATAACAGCTATGGAACCCATTGTTATTAATAAAGATGATGTAAGTTGTGCAGTCCGTTCATTACCGAATTGGAAATCACCTGGTCCAGACGGACTGCACAACTTTTGGCTTAAGTGGTTCCGAAGCTCACATGTGTGTTTGGCATCACAATTCCAAGCAGCTTTGGATTCTGGTTCACTACCACAATTTTTAACCACTGGTGTAACCCATTTACTCTATAAATCTGGTAGTGCCATGGATCCCAAAAATGTTTGACCTATTATATATATATATGTTTGTCATATATGAGTCAATGGAAAACAACACTTCGCTATCCAGGATGTCGGCAGACTGCGATAAATGACATACTTATAAAGATCGAGCGAGGTATATTTCAAGGTGACAGTCTGAGTCCCTTGTGGTTTTGTCTAGCTTTGAACCCTCTCAGCACTCTGTTAGAGGGTTCAGGATTAGGCTATCGGTTGCAGAAAGATGATTAAGTTATATCTCACCTTCTTTATATGGATGATTTGAAATTACTAGCCTCCACAAAATTACAATTGATGGCGTTATTAAGGGTCACTGAAAACTTTAGTAATTCTATCAAAATGGAATTTGGTGTAGACAAGTGTGCAGTCATGTATGTAAAGAAGGGCGTGATTGTAGAATCTGAAGGAATGGAACTTTCAGATTCACCAAAACTCAGATCTCTGTCTGCCACCGAAACCTACAAGTATCTAGGTTTTTCACAGTCCTTGGGAATACCAGAATCTGGCGTGAAACAAATGTTACAGGAACGCTTCTTTGGACGCCTAAAAAAAGTACTTAAAAGTCTTTTATCAGGCGGTAACAAGGTGCGAGCCTATAACAGTTGGGTCATGCCGGTTCTGATGTATTCCTTTGGTGTACTTAGATGGACTCAGACCGAATTAGATGCCCTTGACAGGAGAGTCTGTACATTGCTGACTGCATTCCGCATGCACCACCCACGTTCATCGGTTATGAGATTGTATATTCCGTGAAAGTTTGGAGGTCGTGGTCTATTAAATATCAAGACTCTACACAATCGCGAGATATACAATCTCAGAGAATATTTTTTACAGACGAATGCGGGAGTGCATCGCAATGTAGTTGCAAAGGATACTGGTTTTACCCCGCTCGCTCTGGCTAAAGAGAATTGGCGCAAACCTGTAGTACTTAGTACTACTTATCGCAAGGAAGTATGGAAGGGTAAAGAACTTCATGGTCGATTTTATCGGGCCCTACACGGGTCTGATATAGACTTTAAAGCGTCAACCTCTTGGCTACGGTATGGTGATCTCTTCGGAGAAACCGATGGTTTTGTTTGTGCAATTATGGACGAAGTTATCATGACGAATAACTACCGGAAATATATCCTGAAAGATAGTACGGTTGACATCTGTCGGGCTTGCCACCGTCCTAGAGAATCTATTAGGCATATTATTTCCGGTTGTTCTCGTCTTGCTAACGGTGAGTATTTGCACAGGCACAATCAAGTAGCCAGGATCGTACACCAACAACTTGCCCTTAAATACCAACTTGTCAATTTCGAAGTACCTTACTACAGGTATGTGCCCGACCCAGTTCTCGAGAACGGTCGTGCTACGTTATGTTGGGATCGATCTATTATCACAAATAGGACTATTGTTGCCAATAAGCCTGATATTGTGGTGATAGATCGATTAGAGCGCCGCGCAATGATTGTCGATATCGCCGTTCCTCATGACGAGAATCTCGTGAAAGTTGAAAAAGAAAAACAATTGAATTATTTGGATCTGTCTCACGAGATTGCCGACATGTGGAATGTGGATTCGGTGATTATTGTTCCGATAATCATATCTGTTCATGGATTGATAGCGAAGAGCCTCGACCAACACCTTAAGAGGCTCGCGTTAGAAGGTTGGATCAAGGGTCTGATGCAGAAGGCAGTCCTCCTTGACACGGCCCGTATTGTGAGGAGGTTCCTGTCTTTGGAGCCCTAACCACCGGTGTCTTGGTCCCTGTACCCGATGTCGGTGGTCTACTACTATTTTTCATATTTTTAAATGTGTATTTTCTACTTTTTATATATTTAAAAATGTAATAAATAAGTGTATATAATGAAATAAAGAAAATAATAATATATAAAAAATCTCGAACGTTTGACATACAACGCCATCTAGCATTAAACTAAGCAGTGCTTGTACTATGACAACTAGACTGAATGAAAGAATACTTATATACTTTTTTTTGTAAATAGATACATATTATAAGTAGAAAACACCCAAACTCCGAAACAAAGATTTTCAGATCTTACAAACATTAGGTCCACCCGGGAATAAAACCTGAGACCTCAAGCACAGTAGTATTAGTCAAGCACAGTTGCTACCGTTGCGCCGCCGCGGCAGTCGTAACCAATATCATACAAATTGAATATTAAATTCAGTGTAAACTGAAAATTTCTGTTATTATATTATTAAACTAAAATTTGTAGCTTTCATGATGTGTTCGTGAGAGATTTTTAACTTGTTTTTGAGGGAGATTTCTTTACGTGTATTTTTGGGAGATTTTTCAACTTTTATTTGTAGATTTTCTTTTAAATTCTATGTTAGCTACGACTTTAATCTCGGCTTTTCACACTCTTGGCCCTGTTCTCTGATCTGAATTACGAATTTAAGGAAGCGGTAATTTTTATAACTTTAAATATGGTTGCTTATTACTGGATTTGTAAGTTAAGATGGCGTAGTGACTGAAGCTAACGCTCGCTACGTCGCTCTCTTCTGCGCTCAGTGATGTAGGCTCAAACCCGACATGGGTCACATTTTGTGTCATCCACAACTTGTTGTTTTGAGTCTGGGTGTTTTCTTTGTGGCCGTTTCTTGTTTACTACGCCGCTCTCTACTGCGCTCAGTGATGTGGGCTCAAACCCGACATGGGGCACATTTTGTGTCATCCGCAACTTGTTGTTTTGAGTCTGGGTGTTTTTTTGTGTCTGTTTCTTGAATGCTTGTAAAGCTCACGCAATATTCCCAACCCGGGAGATGTCTTTTTAAAAAAACTTTCTGAAAAGTAAAAGTAAAACAAATTATGATTGCTTCCAAGTAAGTATTAATTAAAAGATTATTTTTTTTCAAAACGCTCCCATTTTAAACATTGTTTACATTTCACAAATCTTACAGAGAGCCTCTTTGCTTTTAGAGTACATTTTAATTACAAGAAAAAGTCTTTTGTTTTCATTTTAGCTAATCGACTTTTAATTTATTTATGTTGGTCGATAAATTACCACATTTTATAAAATTTTCTTTAACTCGATAAAAAGTATTATACTGTCGAAAACTTCTTCTAGTATCTGTTGCAATTCATGTTGAACGGTTCAAAATACATATCACTGAAATAACTTTTAAATTTTGAAGACTCTGTCTTTACTGCCAATGATAAAGTAACAAAAGAAGAAGCTTGTTCAAAAAATAAAAAGTGACGTTTTAAATTGGTTGAGCCAATCTTACACATTCTGGTGACAAAAATAAAGAAAGAATGGAGAACTGATAATTTCATCTTTATTTCAAAGTCTTAAAGTCTTAAAGAATAATTAAAATTCCAAGTTTATGAGAAAACTTTATCTTTACCGTTCCTTGAGGTTGTAAATTTCTAACCGAGTGAACCACTCGCTCAACCAATGAGTTCACATGATTATGTACGCATTTACATACATCCATGGCTTCATATTTATTTCTGGTCACAGTAGACTAACGCAGCAACTTTTATGTAAATTATTACTTAAGGTTTAAGTTTGGGATGAAATTCAAAACTTAGAATCTAATTTAAATTTTGAAAATAAGATTTTGTAACCACTTAATCTTTTGAAAGTAGCAGTTCACGTTATTTATTTGAATAAAATAAGAAAGAGAAATGGCTTTTCAACGTTAAATACATGTGTTAAATCCCTTTTACATACGGATTTCAAACAAATTAAAATTAGATACAAATAGATCCAACACAGTCCAACGATCAAACCGATTGTTTCCTTTACAGATGATATAAGGCTGTGATCGCATGGAGGGCGACGCCAGCGTTCCGGGCCGCCGGTGGACGGGCGCCCGTTTGGCATACGCCTTATCTTCCACGGTGAGATTTGAATAGAACGACATTGAGTGAGGTACATAATAGCTATTCAATGTACTGTTTATCTTGTAAATAGGTCGTATTATCTAAGGGTGTTTTCACATAATGAGGGCGGGAGCATTTTGTTGTTTAAAATTAGAATGTATTTAATAAATTTTTATTTGTTTATCCATGCTTGAAACGTGTAGATTTAAAAATAGATATGTTTTTAAATATTTTTGGGATGTAGTTACAGAAAAGTGAGAAGGCAAAGCCATTAGGGATATTCAGTTAAATATTGTTAGTACAGCGATCTCGTTAGTATATTGCGGTCAATCTTTGTTATTTATCCTTTATCTGTATGCCCCCCTTTCAATTCGTTCTGTAGACAACAGCACTAAAAAGCGAAGTAAAACTTGTAACAAACCCTATACGTACCTCTCCGGTTTGGTCTATTGTAAGCCAAAACCTTATCTCTAAGGAGAGCCCCATGTATAACACTGGACTAAAAAGGTTGTTGGTAATAACGATGATGATGATGATAATGATTGGCTGACTTTTGTTGAGTTTTAGCCTATAACTAATAATGAATGAAGGTTAAGGCATTGGAAAGTACTAAATAACTTAGAACATCAGGCAGAGTAAAGCCACTCTGGCCGGCTCATAAATTGAAAAAAAAAGAAAAATAAAAAAAAAATTTTAATAAGCCGTTACATTTTGTTGATTTTATTTACTACTACTAAAAAATCGTTTATTATAGTAATCTTCAACTTAATTTTTTCCTTATTTGTAACTCTGGCTTTTAATATATCATTCGATCAATGGCTATGTATTTTAAGTTTTTTTTTTTAATTTTACGTAGACTATTGAATGCTTTAAAACTAAATTTGTCTTTGGTTTTTTAACGAGATTTAAGTACTCAATCAATCTTCATCAAACAATTTAACAGGAGTACAGAAAAAAAATCTGTAACTACTATTTTGTTCATAGACGTCAGTAAAATCAATTTAGCTCAGCTTTAGACACATAAAAAACTCTAGTCTATAATAATGTTAAAAGCAAAATTATCAAGATTTTCAGAATTATTACCAGCTGTTGTAATTTTGTTTCAGATGCACAGTTAAAGAATCGCAACCGGGACCCAACTCAAGCCAGACAATAATAGCGTAGCAAAATAAGACAAGACTTAAACATGAACTCCACAGAGACCAGTCTTGACGTCAACCGGTCTACACCAATCTATACGATCGGTACTAGCTTTATTATACAATGGTAAGTGTTATAAAATAAACCTATTCTATATTTCTATGCTAGCATAATCGTGTCAAAAATTAACAATGGAAAAAAAACTTTAGCTTAAATTAAATAGGTGTTAATTTCGATTAAATTATCAAGATGTTTATTGTATGTATGTTAAGATCAAATAATTTTAGATCAGATTGAATCAAGACTTAATCAAAGTCTTTGTGATAGAAACACGACTTCCTGTGTTTTTTCACCATAGCACTTGACTAGAATCTCGTAAGCTCAGTGAGAATTGTGGGCCAGGATCTGGTTGAGCTCAAAGACAAACTCCTGTTGTTTTTTCTCAACGTCTGCTAACTTGGCTGTAAGGTAACCATAATATCGTCTATGAACTGTGCTATCATCTGCATAGCCATGTATATTGCCAAGAGCCAATATATCATTGATATGGAGAAGAAAAAGTGTGTGAGACAGGACGAACACCATGAGGTACAGCAACGTTAACATGCTTAAAATCAGAAGCCACGTCGTCGTAAAGGCTTCTAATGTCGCGCTTATGCAGGAAGACGGCAACCCAGTTACAGAGTTTGGGGGCAGATTGAATGCTAGAAGTTTGGAGAGAAATGAATCGGCGGCCATGATGAGGCTGACGACAGAGTACTCCCCATGTCTTTCCGTAGCATCACCCCAAAGATGTATAAAATACTCTAGAAGATCTTTCGTAGATCGATTCAGTTTCAGTCTACGGCCATATTGTAATTTAATACATTTGGTTTTACTCCTGTTTAATAACAAGTTATTAGCGCAAAACCAAAGTACCATTTTAGAGAGAGCATTGTTTACATCGTCAATTACCGATTGCTGTCTGTTAACTTTAAATACTAAGGATGTGTCATCTGCAAACAACACTATCTCATAGTTATCCCTCACGAGATGAGGCAAGTCGTTGATGTACACAAGGAACAGAAATGGACCCAGAATAGACCCCTGGGGCACCCCCACCGCCACAGTTGATCCCTGGGATAATTTACCATTAACATCTACTCTTTGAATCCTATCACTCAAATAAGAAGTAAGAAGATGCAAAGCACTGCCTCTTATTCCATAGTGGTGTAATTTCCTGACAAGTGTTTCGTGCTGCACACAATCAAATGCTTTAGATAAGTCACAAAACACCCCGTAGGCGTCACGTGACTCCCCCCAAGCCTCAAATATATACTCTAATAATTGAACCCCAGCATCACATGTTGACCGACCAAGAGTGAAACCAAATTGTTTAGAATACAGCAATTGATTTTCATTAAAATAATTAAGCAACTGAGTAAGTATCAGCTTTTCAAAAACTTTACTAAATGTTGGTAGGACCGAAATTGGTCTGAAATTTGTGGGGTCTAATGTACTACCTGATTTAAACAAAGGAGTTATCTTGCTACACTTCATCAGGTCAGGAAACACACCATAATCTATACATCTATTAAATATAATAACTAAGTCGGGTACAATAAGGACAATTATTGAGTGAACAACACTTACAGAAATTCCCCAAAGATCAGCTGTCTTTTTTATATTAATAGATTTGAAGGCAGCTAAAATACTAAGTTGATTTATATATTGAAAGTTAAAATTATTGAAAAATTTTGGTACATTTTCTTTGATTAATGATTCTGCAGTGGAGGTGGAAGAGCCTAAATTACCTGTGAGTGCGACTGGGAAAGTGGAAAAAAATTTTTCAAATGTGTTGGCCACTTCCATTTCATTCTTGGTAATGTGAATGTTTAGATTTTATTTTCATTCTACATATTTTTATTTTCAATTTTAATTACATAATTAAGAAAAAAATTAAGCAAATACATAGTTACCATGATTCTTGTATAGCCAACACGTAACATTTTTATAAAAATTTCTTTTTAATCTCAACATCTCGTAAAAACAGACGGTGCGATACCCTAACCGTGTAGTACCATAATCCTAATAAAAAGCTAACAGTCCCGCCATGTGCCATTACATGCGCAGAATTGTTGATTTTATGATCTCACATATGCTTTTGTGGGTACTACACTAAATTTAACTTTATATGAATTATATAAAAGGCAACAGTCACCCTGGGTCACAGAAAAGACATGAAAACAGAATTTTAGAGTGAATTTTATATTGCCAGTCTTAAGATTCATTCACTCAGTGTGGTGATGAATTAAGAATACAGTGTCAAAACACCTACTTTTCCCATGGGTGTTGTAAGAGGCGATTAAGGCAACAAACTATGCAAGGCAAGATCACTGCAAAGAGAAGTAAATCTTGAAACAGACCCTTTTTTTTTAACGTATGGAAACCCCTTGGGACCGTCACCCCACCGGGGTTTACGACAGAGTAGTGTGTCGGGATCGGCCCGACTAAAACCACACGGTGTGCTACTCTGCACGTGAGATAGGAAGGAGGAGATATTACTGCAGTCGCAGCGGTGACAGTCGTGATTCAATCCCCTCCTAGCAACCCAGTACAGATACTTCCCGAAGCAACCGGACCTGCGTCAGTCGGAGGGAAAAGGTCCCGTGCTGCCACCTTGCCCACTCAACGATGACCGGCTGGAGAGCCTCCAGGGTGACAAAACCAGCACGTGGAGCCTCCAACAGGGACGACCGACGAGCCAACGTGGCTCAACGACCGGCCTCACGCCACTCGTGTATCTCTTCGGACTGAGGCCGTATGCCTCTACCCGCCCGAAAGTCAGCCGTCCGCTGATAAACTTCGACGAGCACTTCCTCCTCCTCCTTCCTCCTCCACCGATCTCTGTCGATACAATGCGATAATCCTGTATGGTTCTAACCGCCAATATCCTCTGAGGGCGCCAGAGGCGAGCCCGATTCTGGGTTGTTAGAGCCGCCCAGACCAGTGCAACATATAATGCTATTGACCGGACAACTCCCGTTTACAGACTGGGGCCCACCTCGCAGAGGTGCCGGACGATGCAGGCATAGTCTTAAATAATTTACTTGCCTCGTCCAGTACCTAAAACAAACCCCATACCAACCCATTTGGTCAATGTGGGATCAGTGTGATATAGTAAACCAAAATGTCCTTTCTAGGGATAGCTATGTCCAGCAGTAGACTGTTGAAGGCTGTTGATAAATGAACATACACACGTATGCTAATAACTTATTATTCCTGAAAGGACATGTTCTTTTATATTTGAAAATATATATCCGCCATTAAAAAGATGACTTATGAATGCAACACAATACAGTAATTTGATTGCCGCATTTTAAATAGAAAGTCTTTTGATAGTAATGAACCCTCTTTTTGTATACCTTATCAGTTAAAAGAGAGTACATAAAATTTCAAGTACTTAATGTACATACAAAAGGAGCTTCCACAATTTTTCTTCAAAATTAGAGTGGAATCATAAGAAAATTATAGAAAATTAAAAGAAAACAATCCCAAATCGTTTCGAAATAACATAATTTTGAGTTAATAAACACAAAAAAACATTTTTTTTATGTGCCATATAACTTTTTATTGGATGTACTGATTTTGATAATTCTTTTTATATTCGAAAACTGGTGCTTGTCTTGTAATCTCTTTTAAATTTCAGTGAGATCTAGTTTTGAAATTGAATTGAATTTAACTACATTGAAGATTTTTTTATTTCCTCTTGTCAGTGTAAAATAAACAAAACAATATTTTAATTAAAAAAACCGACTTCAAAAAGAAAATATTCTGAGACAAAAACACACCAATCAGTAAAAAAGTAATTTAATATTGTTGTCTTGTTCTTGTCTCTACAATTATTGTTGTTTTTGGAGTCGGTGACAACTGTTGTAGATTAACATTACAATAGCACCAACTGCAAAATTTTTTACACAGACGAGGCACGATTTCGTGGACGGGTCAAAGTGCGTGGGCAGTAGGAAGGGGTGTCGTATATTTGTGTCATGAATTTCGTCAATCAATCGTGTAATTCAAGTATTATCGTATTATCATTGTTGGGTAAACTGTCTTATTTCATTATTTCACATTGACTAAAAACTGCAAAAATTGTTTACACAAGAATATATCATTATCTTTTTTTTTGCTTTTTTGTGCATTTTCTGTTAAAGAACATTTTGTGTTTATTTTTTTTTTGTTTCAATTTTGTTTATTTCTTTATTTATAGTGAATCAATAGTTCGATAAGTAATTTTATTTGTGTAAATTTGGATAGTCTTACTAAATACGTTGACCATATAAAGCAGCGCCGTGCAAATGAGACAAGCAAAGTAAGGGTGCACCGCTCAGCGATTATGAGTTACGTAATCAAAGTCAATATTTACAAATGAAATCTGCTTCTAGTGTTTCAGAAAAGACTTCTGAAGAGCGGAAAATTAGATTTTCTGCAAAGCGAACTTACTTGAAACTACGGCGTGACTGTTGTTTTATGCTGAAATTCTGGTTCCTAATCATTGTGTGATCAAGAGTTATTGTGTACTTCATTGAGTTTTACAGTTGCACAATACCTTATAATGAAAAGAAATTTTCACAAAAAAATCTCACCATAAAATTTTATATCGATACAAAATTTACTCTAATTTTATGATGTTCTGACGAAGATCTTCGCTGACGTATACTCGCATATGGGCACGTGTAATGTTTAAGCACTAGTAGATGAATAAAATATAATATCCAATATATTTTCAAAAGCCTACTTTTGCGTTCTTCGCGAGTATTGTATGAAACGGCCGTGGAGGTAGATTGCCTAATTTAAGATAGACGGTACTAGGTCGACGGGAGAGGACGGTTGGGAGGGGAATCCTGTATTTGTATTCGATTTCATTAAAATTCTCATACTGGAAAATGAATTGTAAACTATTTTGGATTAACGTGATACATTTAAATCTGTTTTAATAATATTCAATTGAAATTGTATTCCTTTCGGTATAAAATACTTTAATTTTTACTTTAGAGGTAGTTTATGTTACGGAGACCAGCTAACTATGCCGGAGATATTATAGTACGCAAGTGTGTGCACAAACACAGGTGCACTCTCTGTTCTACCACTCTAATCGACTTCGAATCGATCCCGAATCAAATTGATCGGCAGTCACATATACTAACCACTAAACAATCGAGGCAGTTATTATAATATTATTGCTCGGTTTAGTGTCAAATTTTCTTTATTGACACCGACTTCAAAATAACAATAATTGTAGACACAAGAATGCGTAATCATTTTTTACTTTTTAGTGTATTTATTGTTTTAAAATATTTCCTATTTGAAGTCGGATTTTATTGTTTAAGTATAAATTTTTAAAAGTTAGAATTCACAAATAGCCTATGACTTTATATTTCTTAATCTTAAATTAAGTTTTTTTCTTTGTAAAGATAATGAAAGACTATTCTAAGAAAGTAGTTATGTAAATTTTTACTGAAATATACTTTTCATGAATAGAGAAGCGAAACTCCTCCAAAATTGTCACAAATTATTCTATCAGTAACTTAAAAATATTTTCCTCTTCAAATATCACTTTCGGAAGTAAATTTTGTTTACGCGATACAAATTTGTCTTTGATTGATGAAAACTTTTAAGGGCAGCAACAAAAAAAAATATTTTTACTTTTTAATTGACACGTAGTTTAATTTTATCCCAATTAAGTACCTATTTTATGAATCATTTTTATTTAATTGACAAACTTGGCAAACTTGGAATGTTTACAGGCATTTACGTAAACATGGGCACACCGTTATTGCGGCGGTAAGACCCATTATGGAGGATTGGCTCGAGATGAATCACGGGACCCTCTCATACCGGCTGACGCAGGTCATCACTGGAAAAAGATGTTTCGGAGATTACCTGTATCTGATTCGAAAAGAAAGCTTGAGTATCACCATTGCGATGACCGGACTGTGATGGTATTTGGAGGGATTACCGTACAGGAAAAAAAAGTCATACGGAAATATCGCCTTACTAATAACGTGTTTTTCACATGTGGTACATTTATAGCTAATTCTATGTATATGTAATTCGGCGGATTGTAATTTCGTAGGGTATATATACAGCAATAGTAAACATTGACTCGTTGTATCCTACTCTACGATAAGATTTTTTTTGTGCATATTCTTTATATCTTTCGTAATCATATATAGTTATCGAAAAAAAGAGCAAATGCTCTTTTTGGAAATCCAAACTAGATACTACTACATTTATATTAAACAGTTTTACATAATTTCAGTGAAAACATTCATACCGCGATGTAGTCTTATTCAAAAATCACTAGTCTGTACTCATTTGAATTCCTTTTCTTAACTGTACTGTGAAGTCTACACCATATCAAGGGTAACTATTTTGTGACCCAATATCAGACAGAGGTCTTAACGTATCATACTTTCATCATATTATTTGTTTTTATTAGGTGACACCAGTAACCCCGCCTATACCGTTGCCATTCGTCGGAACCGTATCTTTTTTATCACAGTGGATAAAACAATGTCATAAAATCCTTCTACTAACTACGAAATGGATTTTGATGTGATTTTCGACATTGATTAGATAAGTTTCCAAAGAAAGTTTACACGGCTAATTGAGTAGAAACGGTTATTTGAGTAGAAGAAGAAATTTAGATTCTTATCTAAATTTTGAAACCAAACTTACATAATGAAATGAATCGTGGACGAGTACCTGGTAATAGATAAGACAAACAGATAGCTAATTGTGTACAATTATGAAGAATATGATTAGTATTTTTAAGTCCAGGAAGATATTTAAAAAACTAAGCAGAAATAATGAGGTTCTAATTCAAATTTTAGAACAAGCTTGTGTACGTACATGGTTATAAATTTATCTTTGCTGACACTATCTACACAAATGGATGTCTGTGTTCTAAATTAAAGATTATTATTAAATATTGTAATAGAAAAACACAGATTCGTTTGCTCAATGAACAAGTAATCATTTCTGTAACTTGATATCACTGAGCAATCCTATATTCGTACATGCCCAGCAATTTTCTTTCTTTAACATATTTTTTCTTTGCCTACAGGAAAATGTTGAAGATGAGAAACCGCCCGTGCCTTGCCACGGGTGAATACCAGGAGTGCCATGGCGAGTATATGATCACCAATAGTACCAACATCTCTGACCTATACTTCTTCAATAACACCATCCCGAGCATTCTGACTACTAATGGAGAATTTGTAAGCTCTTTTCTTTTCTCTTTTTTATTGAATATTTACTATAAATATTGGCAAATTTATAGTGCAAGTGTTTTTATACAGGTCAGTTTTTTACTAAATGTATTTGAATTTTTACCATCAGATGGCTCGTCTGCCAGTTTGCCTAAACTTTCAAGACGTGCCATCTGATGTTAAGTGCATCTCAACAGTCACAAGTATTTTACCGCATTTGTGCCTGAATTATTTTTAGAAATATGTTTATATAATGGTAATTTTCATAATTTTGTGTAAGTTTAATTATTATCATATTATGAACCGTTTTAGAAATAAAACTGTTTCAGAACTCGTAATAAATTTAAGCAAAAATAATAAAATCAGTTAAAAGTGTTGCAAATTCACCATATATTGGTTCATAAGTTCAAAAAAGTGTTGTAAGAAAGAGTAAATATTAAAATAAATAAATAAATATTTTAGACACTTAACACACAACGCCATCTAGTTTCAAACTAAGTAGAGCTTGTACTATGATAACTAGAGTGACTGATAGAATACTTATATACTTTTTTGTAGATACATACATATTATACATAGAAAATACCCAAACTCCGAAACAAATATTTGCAGATCATACAAACATTTAGTCCGACCCGGGATTCGAACCCGAGACGTCAAGCACAGCAGCCGCTTTCGTTACCGCTACGCCATCGAGGCAATCAATTATGTATTATGGAATCATTTATATTAAAAACCTAAAAATTGATTAAGAAAGCCCTGAAAGGTTACTAATAGTGATACAAAGATAATTAGATTAACTAATGATATTTCTACTTTGATACAAATTCTATATTAAGATATTAAAGAGAAAATATTTAATTTTTATTATGTTCTGTATAAAGTGTCTCTCCGTGTTATCACAGGTTAGATTAATATGGAGCGACACCTCCCCTACTCTTGCCATAACTGTTGTAAGAGACGACTAAAGGAACAAAATATGCAAGAAAACATCATTGCAAAAAGTAGACAAACTTGAAACAAACCCTATTCAACTCGTCTGGCCAGCGTGGTTTAGTAGGCTAAAACCTCTTTGCTAAGGAAAGACCTCTTTGCTTATGTGCAGCAGTGAAATCGTGATTCGTTGGTGAGTGTGAGACCGGAGACCCATTGATGCAGGGGTGACAGTTACAATGACAACTGTGTGAGCTTACACTGCCACGATGACTGTCATGCCTTTTACGTCCCAAAGCGAGGCGTGAAAAGCATCTCATTAGGCCGCCATAGTGTGGGTCACCATACTACATTGTCTGCATTTGCAATGTGTATGGTGATCACAACTCTTTGGATTCTATTCATGCTTTCCATCAGGCAGAGTAGAGTCACTTTGGCAGGCTCTTCATATAGAAAAAATATAGTGGACTGTTACAGACTGTTGATGATGTTAACACAAAGTGGTTTTAAAGCTTACATATTAAAACGGAAAATTGCATGCTAACATAAGGTTGCACCAAAAGGTCAAACAATAAAGTTTGTACTAGAGGTAGTCAAATAGTTACTTACATAATTCCCACGGCAAATTTTCTTGTTGAACAAAAAGAAAACAAATTCTTACTATTGAAATACAACTAGAGTGACACTACATTCTGCCAAAGACGACGTTAAAATGAGGAAATCTAGTATGAGATATAAAATTCAGTAGCATGAGGTGCTTTATGTTTTAATTTAATGAATTAATTGCTTTTTTGTCTCTATTCTTGGGATTCTTTTGAAATAACTTAAGTATCTGACCTGAATTCATGTCACTGTATATATCTGTGCAGTAGCTAGCAATCAAGCCCGTGACCTTTTGACTGCAAGGTCGATACCATATTGATTAAACCGAACTGCTCTTTAAAATAATGCCAAAGTATGTCAAGTCGTTTTGCTTTCAAATTGAGCATTTTTTAAATAAATTTATTCCAAAATTGATTTAAACTTCTTAAAATTTTATAAGTTTCTTTTTCTCTCAGGTTTGTAAGATAAAATCAACCTGGCTGGTACCAATTTACGGAGCCATTCATTAACTTTAATTACACTAATATCGGATGGCAAACCTTTTCCGATAAGACTCGAAGTGTTAATGAGTAGGCAACTTTGTTATTGTGTTGTGACAAAGAATATCCATTATAATAGCCTCGATGGTAGAGTTCGATGAGAAACCTTAATATGCAAACAGTTGATGGAAAATACTGTCGCCTTTATAGAGTTGAGTGATAAAGTGGCAATAGCAGTTCAAGAAGGAAAGTAGTTACTTTTCTGTGAATAATCAAAGCAACTATATAATTGTGTTACGTGATTTTAATGTGAGATTGTAGGAACACTCTTACCAGCCATGATGTCCTTCATGAAAGAATTCAAAAAAAGTGCTCAAATCTCATCTTAAATGTCAAGTCATATTCCAACAACCTTACATGATTGATATTATGTAAATTTGATATAGATAATGGATATGTTTTACACAACTATGTTAAATATTTATTTTTAATTAACTAAGTTCTAATTATGTAAAAAACTATGAGTAGTTTATTTGTTGCCTGTTTCTGGTAACTTTTTTCCGTGTTCGTTCTTAATTATCATCATGTTATCTTCTTGTATATTGTCTATATTATATTTAATAATTTAGACGGTATACGGACTTTTTTATTAATTTATTTTATAAAGATACTTAATAAAGACGACTTCTTTTAACTTTTCTTTAAGTTATAAATACATATTCCTTTTAATAGAAATTTAAAAGAACAAAAACTGTTTTTAAATCATCTTACATTAGCACACAGCAGAACACAGTAAGTACAAAGACATGCGAGTAGGCGGCGGTGACACAGTCGTCGGTAATGTCAATCGATTAAGTGTCTGCACGATTGAACAATATACCACCTGAGCTGGTTTGGTATCTAAGAACTTAGTACGATGAATGTAGGTTCTTTGATCGTTGTTGCGTATATTTTACCAGGGAACAGCAAATTTTAATTAACGGGTACTTGTAGCCTACTTTTAGTAAACATCGGACACGTGCTCGTATTTTTTTAAGCATTGAAGTATAAATTTTTCCTTTGAAATTAGATTACACTGAATAAAAGAGAAAGACAGAGAAAATTTTTCTTTTGACATCTGACACACATTGATATCTAGCTTCAAACTAAGCAGAGATAGTAGTATGAAAACTATGTTAGCAACACTTTGAAACAAATATTTGCAGACCATTCAAACATTTGGTCCAACTAGACTAGACGCTACCTCTGTGCCACTAAAACAGTCTATAGACAGTAGAGTTAATCTTGAAAAAATGGAGCTTTGAATTAGATTTTTGACTAATATCTCTGCCACGGTGAAGTTTATTCAAATGCTAAAAATAATTTATCTTGAAGAATTTGACCCTTATACTTAGAATAACAAATAAGTTAAATAATAAATTTATATTAATAAAATATAAAATAAATGCTTAGCTCTATGAAGATTTTCTAAAGCCAAGAGATTTCATCAATCCTTAAGGTTCATCTTTATACTAAAGTAAAGGGCGCCAAACGCCTTTGTACTATGTTTATTAGAATGACGTTGTTCAAAGGTAAAAAGGTAAAAAGCTAAAAGGGATTGAAGTAATCTAGGAAAGGTTTTGGACATGTGCCTTCACTACAGTTTATTCATCCGCTATTCACTTCAATGTACAAATGGATCTTGAATCAAATGTGTAAGTCTTTGATAACTGCCTATAATTCGTTGTTGCCCAAAAAGGACTTGAACTTGATAAAATTTGATTCGTTGTTTTTCGGTGTTCGGATTGTTACTCTATAACTGCTATAGGAATAATACGTTACAGAATATTATTGTTCTTATACCACACTATCTTTACACTAACTAATTATCATATTCAACTATGAAACCACATTACATTTCACAGCAACGTTTGGCATAAAAAGACGACCGACCGTAAAAGAAAAGCCAAAATCATTTCACAATTAAATGAAAGATTGCGTAATCAAGAAGAAGAAAACTCATGGTACCAACCTCAATAATTTGAGGTATTGAGGCCTCAATTACTTAGGTGAATGATAGAAAGATGAAGATGACGAATCATGAAACCAAATATAAGAATATAGTCAGGTCTTTTTATGTAAAAATACAAATAACTGAAATGTGAACTTTTCTTGCTTTGCGATATAAAATTGTTGTCTTGAATACTTACAGAAAATTCAAATTATCATTTTGCTGAAAACACATCTTTAAATCATAGAAGTCTGGAATACATGTTCAAGAGTATTTTATGAATACGTCAACTATGATCTAACTCCATTATATTGAAGGGTGTTGTTTAAGTATTTCTCAATTTAGTTGCAGTGAATATAAATATAAATACTTAGATATATTTAATCGTACTAGTTAACGGAAACAAATTGGAATCGGCTAAAGAACTGCTTTCACATTACAAAATAAATAAGGTTTAATACCAGTTCAAGGCTAAGTTGCTTGTTCACAGAGACAGGAACTAAATTATGTTAGATGTGACGTGC
The DNA here is from genome assembly GCA_949316085.1 of Hypercompe scribonia. Taxonomy (NCBI): domain Eukaryota; kingdom Metazoa; phylum Arthropoda; class Insecta; order Lepidoptera; family Erebidae; genus Hypercompe; species Hypercompe scribonia. The sequence goes on from OX438977.1 coordinate 20,907,676, forward strand.
TCCACGTGCACCTGCGATTAAAATGTGGTGTTTGGGTTGAAGTCATAATCCTCCATGGTGTAATTATCCATATCAGGGTACTCTTGATTCTTTGCAATAGACTTATTTGTGATGGAACGCCATCTGGTAAAACTCCATTCAAATTTAAATTACAATTTGCAAAATGATGACTCGAAAAAAGTGACTAAACTGGGTATGAGACAGGTAAATGAACAGTCACAAGTGAACTCTGAAACCCCCACAGTAAAGACGACAGTATATTTTTGATATCTTTTTAACATCATCGACTGAGAAAATTCAGCTAACAAATTTCATAATAACCAGTTTTGTTGCAGCAACCAGTTCTGCCTCCGTTCCCCCTGTGGTTGGCCGCTATTTTTGCGACCTGCCTTGTCCTGGTCATCTTGCTAACAGTCAGTGGCAACGTGCTCGTGCTCCTGGCCTTCCTCGTCGACAGAACGATTAGACAACCCAGCAACTATTTCATAGCCTCACTTGCTGCTACGGACCTGTTAATTGGTAAGACTATTGATACTATTTTGATGCATCTCAAATTAGATGAAATCTATTGTGTGGTAACTAGATAACTTAATTAATAAATGTGTCATGTTCTTGTATCTAAACATAGAGCAAATGATTATACTCATCACCTAATATTTGTCCTCGATTAAAATCAGACACACGAGCTCAAGTTTAACCTTCAAGATTAGGAACTACTGAAATAATAGTTGTCTATTGGTTAGACACTATATAAGATACTCAGACTTTATGACTCCTAGATAATTATTTATTGAGAATGATAATAAAATACGAGATATGTTGATTTATTTATTAGATTAAGTAATTATTAATGCCCATGTACTGAGATTAGCAGTATCTTCCAAGATCAAATTACTCAATAATAAAATGGTGCCAGAAAATTGTAATACGACCTCTCTAGCCACCTTATTATGTTTATCGTTCTAAATAAATTGTTTTATGAATATTGAATTTGCCGAAACTGTTCTTATTCAGAAATTCTTAGGTTAAAAAAAACAATTTCAAAATGTTATAAGGAAACAGATGTATTATTTAGTCATCATATTTTTCAATGCTTGAGACGTCCCTTCGACGTTTCGACCTTCTGTAATATGAATATCATGTGTTTACTTTAGTTTTTTTGTTCAATGAAAACCATCTCTTTCTTTTAAGTTCAAATCAAGTACATCGGTCGCATTCATAGTTCAGTTAGTTTTATTCACGTTATCAAATCGACGAAGTTTCGTTGCTTTAGGTTTATAAAAAGACATTCCCGGCAGAGTTAATTTTATACAGTAAAATGCAGATTACTGAAGCCAATTTAAAACTCAATTAACGCCTCCATGTTGTTTCAAATTGAGTTTTAATTTTTAAGTTCTAGTTGGGTAGTGGAATGAAAAATTTACTGAAATGAAATACTTTCAGAGTTTAAACGGCATCAGTTTACTTACGAACCAACAACAAAAAAAAAGCCTATCCTTTACTATCGTGTCCTACTAACATTATGCTCGTAAATGGGAACGTTCATGAGAATAGATACATGGATGTGTGGATGTTTGTTACTCCTCCTCATGTAAAAAATACTAAATGGATTTAAATGAAATTTTACAGATGTAAATTACTCACAGCTGATTGTGGCCATAGCGGCTTGTCTCAAGAGACCAGTCAACTGCGTAGGAGATATTATAGTGGACAAGTGTATGTGTCAAAATAGGTGCACTCTCTGTTCCTTCACTCTCACAATCCGATGGGATGACTATCCGACACGACTGGGAAAAGATCAGACGCATGGCCAACGGCCTTACGTTCTCTTTGTGGCACGGAGGCTAAGACTTCAACTTAAAAATAGCCAGGCTGTTATTAAACATTTCTATAATCAGAAAAAAATCAATAACATTTTCGACCAGAAGCTGGAATCGTACCCGAGACCTTGTGATCTGCAGTCCCATTTTTTGTTTGTGTTTTAATCGTTGGTATTAGAATCGGATCAACTAAAACCACACGGTGTACCTGTGGCTTGCAGCCCCTCTGCCCCTGACGAGCTTGTTACGACGGGCAGTGAAGGGCGGCAGGGAATGCTGCCACCTTGTGCGCCAGTCGACCCCAGCGGAAACATAATCCACTGCAGTCAAAACAGCTAACACATTTGGTGCATGTGTGTCCCAATGCCAGACACTTAAAACACCTCATCGGTCTCGCCACCAGGACTATCCTGGCGTTCACGAAACCAATGAGGATCTTGCCAGCGTCACCCAAAATTTTGACTGACGCTACGGGACGATTGATCCATACAGCGCCAAGTCCCCCCAGACCGGAGCGGGTGGTACCGACCCTGATGTTGTCTGTGTTGCACCACGTCTTCTCTGCTGCTACGGTGACGTCTAGTCCCGAGTTGCGCAGTTCAGCGCACTTGGTAGGCCTGGCAATTTTCACACCATCCGTGGTTGAAAGATTCCCCTCAGGTGATCTGCAGTTCCATACGCTAACGATCCAACGAAACAGTTGCAATACCATAACTTGTACATCAGAATAATATATAGCTTACAATTTATAAATATTTTGTATTATTTGGCCTTAATATAACGAATATATCAAGTAAATATCGGTAAAATTCCTGCCGATTGGGAATTATCTCGATGCACGCTATTTAAACTACTTGAGTTACACGACTACAGTATATTGTTTGTCTAAACTACTTGCAAATAAAAGTCCATAGTCCAGAAAGTTAGTATATTCTAAATCATCAATAATCAATTCGCTTTTAATAGTCCACAGCTGGACATAGGCCTCTCCTTAGAAAGGAGATTTGCCTATCATATCACGCTGTCCAGACGTGTTGGTATAGGGTTTCTTTCAAGTTTTCCTTCTCTTTGTAGTGCTGTTCTTCTTCGTAATTTGGTTCCTAACTCGCCTCATACGATACCCAGATGATGACTAGAGGTAGCAACACTCCATATTTTTAATCTGTCACCACACGTATAATAATGAACCGTAAACACAATGAAATTGAATACATTTTTATATCCTAAAATATACCTTATATTGTAGAGTTTTTAGCAGTATTAACGTAGATAAACTTTGTATTTTATCACTAAATAATTAAGACAACTTATTCCAAAGTTATCACGGTAAGTTTGACCTGAATGAAGTGCCGTTAACCGATTAACTATGAGAGTGCGGGGTCACGGTTGAACCGCTGCACCGATTTGAATGAAATTTGATATGAAGATACTCAGATTTTCGAGGAGAGACGTTAGTTACTATTAACTGTAATAACCGACGTATACGCAGACTAAGTCGTGGACAAAAATTAGTACAAAAATAATCTTGTCTTGCCTTACTTGGATCAAGTCGATCACAATAAAAGAGTTGCTAAAACCCAGGGCTCTCATTCAAAAAGCAAACAATAAAAATGAGAGAAAGAGAAATAAAAGTCAGTACTTCCTATTGTGCATTCCGCATCTGTATACTCACTACCATAGAGTTTCAGTTGAAGCAATTAAAATTGTGGCTATTGTTTGGTATATGTTTTCGAAATATGTTGTTTGTACAAGTTTGGAAGGTATATTTATTTTCTGGATGTTATAAAATAAAAAAACAGCAAAGTGTATGCTTGACACGTCCAGTGTAAAGTTCTGTAGTTAACTTTTACAATAATACAAATAAGACAAAAGTGTTTGGTTATTTCCTGTTACAAACATATACATAACGATTTCGGCGGCCTATAACGTCGAACTAGTTGATCGACTATCGTTCGTTAACTGATAGAACCAACTTTGCTGTCATTATTTTACTTTTATATTCGTTATATACGTTACCACTGTAATTTTTTTTAGGCCTACTGTTTGCCTAGGAAAGGAAGGGGCATACTCGTAGTCTAATAAATATCACTGTTTTAAGGTTTAATATCTCGCTAATAGATACCTTAATAAAAATATGGTCCACACAAACTCGTAATATTTTTAAAATATCTAACTAGTGACACTCCACCATGTGGTAAAAGATATAAAAAATATTACCCTCACTTTGATACTAGTGGAGGTAGATACCCTAAAAAATTATTTTAATAACCACTTTATCGACATATGGGAAGCTGCATCACATTTTCAAGTCACCAATACCGCAATCACTAAAGATCATGGAATTCAACCGGCGTATCCTACCTGTAATGAAATACGGAGCCGAGACACGGACGCTAATCAACACTAAGTCTCTGGGAAATAGTGTGGACAGATGGTCGGATGGAAGGACTTAATGAAACTATAAGGTTACCGATTGTGCTATTTTAGCTATGGAACTCTGAAAAAAGGAAAAGAAATGAACTGTTACACTTGAACAAACAAAATAAAAATTAACTTCAACAAATTTTGCCTCTTCTTGGTCTAAAGCTAAGCCCATAGTTATTACTGCCAATAGAGATAAATCTACTAAATTTAAAAAAGTTACAGAACATGACTACAAAAATTGATGTAAATATCAAATGTTAAAATCTAAAACCTTGTTATAATATCAGATTACCAATCAAAATAATAGAACTCATATTTTAATTACTTTTTTTATAAATATTATACTGGCCTGATTTTGTTACACTTATCTGTAAAAAAGTAACTAAACACTAACTGAATAATGTTCCTTTACTAAAGTTCCACTTCTTTGAGACTATTAAAATAATCTTTTGAAATATACTCCTCGTTATTGTTTGTCACTAAGGGCCATTGTTAACGCGAGACACTTGGCCTCTAACATTTTGAAATCCGATATTGACGACAGTAACAAATAAACCAATATTTTCTTTTGTCTACAGGTACTCTTTCGCTGCCGTTCTACACAGACTACGTTTTAAAGGGGTATTGGCATTTAGGACCCTTACTTTGTGACCTTTGGTTATCTGTCGACTATACTGTGTGTCTCGTATCGCAATATACTGTTCTTTTAATTACCGTAGACAGATTCTGCAGTGTAAAAATTGCAGCCAGATATAGAGCATGGCGAACAAAAAATCGTGTCATTTGGATGGTCACTGTGACATGGATTATCCCAGCCTTATTGTTCTTCACAACAATATTTGGCTGGGAACATTTTGTTGGCTACAGAGATTTACAAGAAGGAGAATGTGCTGTTCAATTTTTGAAAGATCCAATTTTTAATACAGCTTTAATAATAGGTTATTATTGGACTACTCTCTTCGTACTGATTGTCTTATACGCTGGTATATTTAAAACAGCTTATGATATGCAAAAAAAGAGTGAAGCTAAGCAAAGGAAAATGCAATCAATGGTAGCTTTAAGCGCTGGAGTGATGCAAGGAATGGCTGGTCGAGCTGCGGGTATGGCTAACTTATCAAAGTCAACAATATCTAGCGAGGATCAAATAAAAGTATCCGAAACAGTACGGAAAGATTCTACTTCAAAAGGGTCACTGGCTGCACCTTTACTTAATTTAGGAGGCTCCACCGATTCCAATTCCAGTCAAAAGTCTTCCGCCCATAAAAGTAGTGCCACCGTCACGGGTACTTCAACTACAAATGAATCTGAAGGAGATAAGAAAGAAGATCAAGTAGAAGCTGAAAGATCAAGCAGCCCTGCATTTGATTCAGATGAAGAGAGCACTACACAGACAAATGTTAAAAAACGACCTTCAGTGGCAAACTTGGTGATGCAAACAGGTGCAATGCAATTGTTAAATAACATGCGTCTAAATGGAGGTATGATGATTAAAACAGATTTGACAAAGCAATCTCCGATATTGAAGCATAATACGGACAAGCCAAAAACATCATTATCGCTTATATCAGAGAAGAGTTTACTTGATACTGACAATCCTGACACCCAAGGTAACGAACATACACCTGCACAAACAATGGCGCAGTCTACGGCTAGTTTTGTGTCACCTATGTCATCAGGTATAGCCACTCCTTCAGAACAACGAGAAGTAACAACAACGATTGCCCAAAGAATTATTCCACCACCTTCTGAATTTCGTTGTAGTCCAGCTGTTTCTGAAAGTCCACCATCACAATCCGAATCGTCTCGAACAAGAACCGTGAGACTTGTAAAAGGTGATGGGACTTCGTACGATGTTTTGGTAGGTATGGATGGAGCAGATTTAAGGTATATGGATGAAAGCTCAGTTATTTTACCATCTCCTACTTATGAAAGTCCACCTTCTTCCGTCACTTTTCCAACTACAACTGAACCTTCGTCTCCACCAACTTTAAACTCGGGTAACGTAACGAACACATCCCTACTGCAAGCTGCTTTAATTAGAGCAACTGCTGAAGCTAAAGTAACACAACCAAAAACGAATTTCCCCTCACCACCTCCGGTCAAAGTAAATACTGAGGTTAGTTTAACAACTGGAGAACGTCCGAAACCAGTTATTACTCTCGTGACATCGTCTTCCAATAACAATGAGCCTCAACTACCAAAAGCTACAGAGAGAAAAATATCCCCACTGAAACTAAATCCCGCTATAAGTCCAGCCATTGAGAACAGTGAAATATCAAGTACTGTAGTAACTGGGTCAGGCCGCAGCGATTCTAAGAAAGAGTTTGTAAAGAACATAGGAAAAAAATTAAAAGTTAAACGTTCAAAGCGGGACGGCTTATTCCAAAGCATAGGACGACAGAAATCTAAATCAGAAAATCGAGCTAGAAAAGCTTTTAGAACTATCTCTTTCATATTGGGAGCGTTTGTCGTTTGTTGGACACCGTATCATGTACTTGCGTTGGTAGAAGGTTTTTGTACGGATCCACCGTGCATTAACAAACATTTGTACATGTTCTCGTACTTCCTATGTTATGCTAATAGTCCGATCAATCCTTTTTGCTACGCGTTGGCGAATCAGCAATTCAAGAAGACCTTCACGAGACTTCTTCGGGGTGATTTTCACATCACCTAGTCCATGTATGTTGGTCATAGGAACGCGTAAACAAAGGACTCGATGACAAATGTGAATGTTACGCGCACAATTTTCGAGAGAAAGTTGACTCACTCTAAGACAATACCCGTTTGTAATGACTTTGTTAAAGCTTTCAATGTATAGAAATGAAATGGTGTAGTTTATCGGTGTTAAATGTATAGAGACTTCGGCTTTATGAAAGCAATTTTATGGTATTATGTAAATAGTTTCGATAGTTAGATTAATAATATAATTTATTTGAAAGTTCAGAACTGACAATAAAATGTTAGATCGTGTATATATAAAAGTTAAATAAAAGTCTCTTCATATTTCTAAGTGATAAAATTAATAAAAGGTAATAGTGTTTGCTTTAATTATATTAATAATTAATGTTAACTATGTATTAGTAAATCAATTGAATGTTTGTAGATGCATAAATAGAAATAATTAAATTAATAAAGTATTTTTAATATATTAAATTAAGATAGTGTTGTGTGTGACAGTGACTTGTTATTTAATTATTTTTTTTAACTTTTATAAATCTCCCGTCACTAAGTATTTTTTTCTTGGAATTATTTTGTGTAAGTGTGTGAAATCGAATAGGTAACTTACGTCACACAACCTTACGCTTCAAAGCTTTTAGCCACGAGCCCAGCTAAAGTTTTCTAGCGTTGGATGTAGTCAATTAAAGTAACATTTGTATAGAAACAGCGCGGGCCTAATCCGTTTTAATGTAAACTGTCTAGTTTTTATGTCTCTGTGTGTAGCAGAAGAGTAGACTTTTTGTTTCAAAATAAACCACATAGAAAGAAATTCTTCAGATATTGTAATACTCAACATTATTTCATTGTTATAAGTGTTAAAGTTACTTTCTTTATTGCTTCTATAATAAGAAATAATAATAATAATAAAATATTTTTATTATAACATCTGAAGTTTTCTATTTATATCCTGTAACAGTAAAACAAATTATCTAATTTAGATGTTTAAATTAATTATAATACCTATGTAACAAACATTTATTCTTAATTAATAGTTATTGCAAAATAATGAAAGACAAAAGTGAAATAAAATTAGTTAAGAATCATAAAACATTATATCATTGTAGAAAGTACAAATTATTTGTTCTCAATATCATTTTATGGACATATATTCTTTGACGTGTATAATGTGCCGACTTTGAATAATAGAAAATGTATTTTATGCTAGATATAAAAAAATGACGATTCTAATTTTGAATATTCAAGATTTCTGTATATCGATGTTCAAAAGTTTTTTTTTAATTCCAAATGTGAAAATTAAACATAAAATACTTCTTGTAATTGACATAAAAATATTTTTATGTTACCATTGTGAGATTTATTTGTGTTTTTATATTATTATTCTTGTGTAAATAGTAATTAATTAAGTAAAAATATAACAATAGGCCGTGAGCAGTATTTATTTTATAAATATTATACATTAGTGTTCTCGCCTTAGTACAGTGTCAATAACTACTATATAAAAATGTAAATAGGCTTTGTATACTGTCTGTTCGTTTAATGTCAGAAGCGAAAAATTTAAAATGAATAAAAAGAGTAATTTAAAAATTTCGTTTCATTTCTTCTTGTAGAGTGAACGGATAGGTGGTTCACCGTATGGTAAGTATCTGACACTACAAGTGATACATAGATATTAGTAGACCTTGGGATTCCCCCTAGAATTAGAGGCAGGGGTGGGCGAATTCGGTTGAGCTGCAGTAACAGGACTCACTCGGTTAAAGGTTACAACGTGAATCTAAGTTATATTGTAGATATTTTGATCAATGTAGAACAGACAAAAATTTAAACAAAAAATTAAACTATATTGTAAGTTAGAAGATTTTTGAAACAGATTTTGAAATGCTTCGTGTAGATAAAACTGGAGTACTTTAGGCACAAGGGCACTCCCGTGAGAATAGTAAAATTAATGAGAACAATAAAAGTTAAGATAACAATTAATGTACGACTTAAAAAGGAACCAGAATTAACAAAAAGTGAAACTAATTTCGTAGCAGATTAAGATATCAAATTTTCACGAAACTTAAAACTCTTTCATTATTTCTCAAAATCTTAACAATTTGTGCCAAGAAAAATAATATTTAAGTGTTAATATTCTTCACATAACTACTCCTCACTTATAGACCATCAAATACATAACAAGCATCATATAGGCAAGAGTCATCATAAGTGGCCAATAGTCGTCGTGATAGTGTCACTTACTGTACAGCTAATGGTTTTTTTATATTAACTGTACTATTTTAATGGAATGTTATTAATGTTATGGAGAATAGAATGCAAACCTTTTAGGAGAGCTTTGCTCAGCAGTAGACGATGACAGTTTGATTGATTGAGAATAGAATAAACTTATAAAAAAAAAAAAAAAAAATCTTAAAATTAATCATTAGAAGCCGTAAAATATAGAAAGAGGATTACCCTTTTGCTTCAATAAGTCTTCAACCAGATCTTGGTTTGTCAATAATACCTATACGCAATTGAGTAAAAATAGAAAATATAACTCTAAGTACATAAGTAGATAAAATAATTAGAAATGTTTGCATATTTTCATTACCTTCATATCGGTTTATGAATGGAGTCAGGCCGCCATAGTAAGGGTCTATACTGCATCGTCTACATTCACAATAAGTATGGTGATCGCAACTCTTAAATTCTATTCATACTTTCCATCAGGCAGAGTAGAACGATAAAATAATTCTTCTTCTTCTAACTCTTCTAATAATTCTTCACATACCCATACACGTTATTTGAATTGATATTCTATTACAATTAATATTATAATTTATATTCTATTAATATTATCTACCAAACATATAGATACTATGATATTCCTTTTTTTTAATAGTCGAACCTGGTTACCGACAGTTTTGTAAAGACTACACATAATTAAGAATAAATAAATTTGTACTTAGGACTGATTCCCGGAATTACAATATTATATTAGGTATTAATAATATGAGTTACAATATTAATCATTGAAAACATGAAAAAAAATGTTCATGTCTACTATATATAGATTTATTTCACACACACAATTTACAGTAATTTGTTCAGGAACTGACCACATCCGATTGTCCCGGATGTTGGTTTTCTGCCTATGCTTCACAAGTACTTTTATAACCACCGGTAAACCTTATGTGAGATTGAAAGTCCACCCTCCAGAGAATATTTTCTATTGAGTCTCACTGCATTTTTTTTTTCCTCTAAGAAGTATGAGGATATCTCATTCTGCAACCCTTAAGCTCCTATGTATAAAACTGTTATGTAATTTATATATAAACATTTTTCAGTTAGTCTAACTTTAAAATAAAGTGCGAGGTTATACATGACTTACTTTACTTTATATTTGTTTCGAGTTAATGCAAATTTTCTTTATTATTTCTGTTTAAGTTTTTAATTATCTGTTTAAGTGACCTATATCCTTCTTTTTTTTCTATATTTAGAGTGCCTGCCAAAGTGACTCTACTCTGTCTGATGGAAAGCATGAATAGAATCCAAGAGTTGTGGTCACCATACTCATTGCAAATGCAGACAATGCAGTATGGTGACCCAAACTATGACGGCCTTGTGGGATGGTTTTTCACACCCCGCTTGGGGACGTAAAAGGCATGACAGCCATCGTGACAGTGTAAGGTCTACACAGTTACCACGATAACTATCACCCCTGCATCAATGAGCATCCGGTCTCACAATCACCAACGAAACACGATAACATGAATTCTGGCGATTTAGGTTGGTCTTCTGTGGGAGGGCAGTACTGCCCCGGTCGAGCCGACCCGCTAACGTGGCCAACCTATCCTATTATTTCCCCGCGAAAACTTGTAAAAATGTCATGTGTTAAATGATAAAAGAATCTTTTTTAAAAAAATCATGAAAAGTATTTTATGGTGATTAAATAAATTTACTTTACTTTTCAACCATCCATTCAATATTTTTATTTTCTAGTCAATTTGATATGAAACAGCTAAAATAAATATAAAATAAAATTTGTTTTTAGGCATAATCGAGTGTTTTCAATTAGCTAATGGAACCAGGTAGTAAGCAAAACATTGAAAACCATCAGCATAATTATGTAGATGCGCCTTCATTTCAGTGAAATGCATTTCTATATACAGTGAAAACTCATTTGTGAGAACTTCGACAATCGACGACATTTGCAACCATCGAAATTAGCTTTATTTTCTACTGTTTTATTATTGGTATGCCTTTATTGTCCATACGTCCGTGTGGTGACGGATTAAGAATACATAGTGTTACCACCCCTATTCATCACGTGGGTGTCGTAAAAGGTGACTAAGGGAACAAGTATGCAAGACAACATCATTACAAAGAGAAGGAAAACTTGGAACAAACCCTTTTCCAACCCATCTGGCCAGCGTGGTATAGTAGGCCAAAACCTCCTTGCTAAGGAGAGGCCTATGTCCAGCAGTGGACTATAAAAGCTGTTAATGATGCTTTCATAAAATTTATTCATTACAATGATATATATTACTTCTATTACACATTCGTCAAATAAATTTTATTCACCACCACCCAGTTACATGGCCCACTGAAATGGCATAAATATACCTTGAATGAGAAACCAGGAATTGCAGCATCATTACTTCCAACTCATCAACCAAGGTCACTTAAATAACTAATAAAAATTAAATAACTTGAAATATTTATACTTCGAGCAACTATAATCCTTCGAAAACCTATTTGTTCCCGCTAAGAGAACTTTTTGATATTATTGAAAATTGAAAATATTGTAGAACAGATTTTGCCGTATTAAAGCAAGATATTTCAAGAATTTGTAATAAATCAATTTTAACCAAAAGCATCACGTTACAAATACTTCCCAACAAAATCGATAACACAAATCGAAGCAGATTAACAACAACCCTGAACATGCAACAAAGCAAATTACAAAAGTCAAAAGAAAAAACACCAACTAAAGCTTTACAAAAATAGGTATAATTTGTTTCAGTAGGCGACATTGTCATAACAGAGGCTATGATGGTGGAGACAAAAATAAACGAGGGTTTGTCTAAGGTCGAATGCTTATTTACTGGGTCGAAAAAACTGATAAGTTAGGGAGCTTGATATCAAGAATATTAGACTTTTATGTCGGTGGGTCAATTTTCTAATGACCATTTCCATTACAGGACAGATAAACCGATAATCGATCCTTACAGGGGGTCAGTGTGAGTTTTTTCACATCAAATCGTCACAGTGACTGTGTTCGGTTTTGCGATTGGTCCACAATAAACTGTACTAACAATACCGATACCCTAGTTTCAATTACATTTCTGAGAGTCGTGGTGTCTCTAACAACAGGTCTCTTTCTCTATCCGTGTTTCTTACCATATGTACTTTCTTTGGTCCCATTATAAAATGAATATATTTCTTTATATTAAAAAAGGTTACAAAAAAGACTCTATATGTCGATTCTTTATAAAATTTGACTTAGAAAGTGATGGTGACAGCGATGAGATGACGTGTGTGATGATGAATCCATGTTGATATTTTAATCGTTAATAAATTACCCAGTATAATGTTTTTATTACAGAAGTATTTAACATTAAAGACAGTTTCAAGTTATGAAAATTAATATAAATTGCGTTAAATATATTAAGAGTTCTCATTTGTAGCAACCATATCCGGTACCAATTTAATTTACTACAAACTGTACCCAGCGCGCGTTGCTACGCCACTAACTAAAATAAACTTGAAGGAAAGACATAAAAAAAACATTTATTCATAATAACTCAGAAACCTTCGTGGCTCATGTATAACAACTTTCCTAAAGATAATGATCAAATACATAGTTTACAATTCTATAAAGGACGTACAGAAAGGCAGACAGACAAACATTCATTCGTACAAACAATCATTCATATAATAGATTTACGTAACGTACATAGACATAACATAAATATATCTATTGATAATTGTTTAAAACTCAAACTGTTACCTTTCTCTTTCTACAAAGCATCTTTTTAATGGTCTTGTGACGTTTTGTTTCTAAGAATATTCACCCCTCACACAACATACGTAGAGGTAGTGCAAATCGTTTAGAATCCTATATAAAACAGGCCGAGATAGTCGTCATAATGGTGCAACAATAGTGTTGACAGCTAGAGTGTGGTCTAAGTTAACACGCTAATGTAAATATTTACAGATAATTTTAGAGGTAAGCAATTTATTTTTATTATTTTACACAGTTACAAGACACACATGAATGTTAAGTTGGAAACAAAATCTATAGAATTTGTATATGTGATAAGACATAAAGAGAATTCGTTAAACACATTGACCTTTAATGTACAAGATAAAATATATTAGTTACTACTGTTGATTTAAATGGATTTAGATAAGAGTAAGTGGATATCAATGTTCAAAATAAGGAAAGGATCTTGTTTATGTACGTAGATATTTTCAGCTGTCCAATATTTGAAGATAAATAGTAAATAGAATAATTAAGCGAGTCATAAAAAAGCATTTCAATAGACCACCATAGTGTGGGTTAGTATACTGCATTGTCTGCATTCACAATGAGTATGGTGACCGCAACTCTGGATTCTATTTATACTTTCCATTAGGTAGAGTAGAGTCACTTTGGCAGGTTCTCAAAATAAAAAAAAGAAGGATCTTAATATAAATTAAATCAAAATATCAAGAAAAATGTGTGATTTTGGACACGATCATGATAACAATTTCTATTAGCTACAAGACACAATCGTAAATCAAAATTTTATACATTTTATTTTTGAAATCTTTGCGTCTGCCATTACGCGTCAGTAATGAGGGAAACGATTATCAAGAGTAAGTAGGAAATGAGGCAATGTTGTCAGACTTATTCAGGAAGTCCAGGGACAACTGTCTGACATGCTGGTTCTATCCGTAACAGCTCTTTTTAAATCTGGATTCAAGTGTTTGTTTGCCTCTGAATCTTTTTGATATTTTAACCACGTATTATTGACGCACAGATCGAGTTGCTTACTAAGCTGTTACTCTTGAGTGACTTCTAGTAAATCTCAGAGAGGGCTATAACGAGGAAGAAAGTGCTGTAACGTATTTGTCATCGGAACAAATACGTTACAGCATCGGAACAAAATACAAACACAGAACTGCGTAGATATTCTACTAATGATTTGGCAAAATGTATTACATTATTATTCTGATTATTTAAGTCTAGTCTAATAAAATAATCAGTATTTGAAACTAACTAGAGACTAACTTAAACGATAATACTTAATCACTATTATCGTCAACACCACCCACAGACTCATTTTCATTATTATGACACCGAATACTATTAAATATAACTCTGGCAGGTGACTAATGCATTTAGTTTTTTCATGTAACGACCTACAATGAAAGAACTTTGCGTCGAATTATTGTAGAACACACCAAGAAAGTAAAAAAAATTATGACGTAAACAAACAAACCAGGTTTCTTAAGACAATCGCTTAAGCTTGTACCTTAGAGGTTCGTCTGTCATCTCAAACAATACCCAGAGTGAGAGGGCATAATAAACGAGCAGCTCGCTTCAATTTGTTCTGCTGTTTTACTGTCTATATTTAGTTTCGTATTTTAGTGAAAATCTGCTAGTACATCATTGTCTTTAGAAAGTTCAAAACTATGTTTAACAATAAATCTCAATCCAAATTTGAATTTTCAATTGGCAGAAACATTATTTAAAGTACAATTTGTTTCGTTATGTTTACGAAAGACCGACCTAAAGCGACGGCATCACTGGTGTCGTGTTTCGTTGGTCAGTGCGAGACTAGAGTCCCATTGACTCAAGGGTACAGTTATCGTGGTAAGTGTATGAGCCTTACACAGCCACGATGACTGCCATGCCTTTTACGTCCTCAAGGAGGGGGTGAAGAAGCATGCCATTAGCATGCCACACTGTATGGTCTGCTTTCCTAAATACTGTGGTGACCACAACTCTTGGATTCTATTCATGCTTTCCATCAAGCATAGTAGACTTACTATGACAGGCTTTTAATTAAAAAAAAATCGACGTAATAATTGCTTCTTAATAATTTTGAAGAAAGATTTTATGCATGTATGAAGAAAGATTTTATGCATTCCCAATACCCACTATATCATTTCTGTTTTATAAAAATGTATATTAAATATGCCGATAATGATATCATAAAAACATTGAAAATACGAAAATATTTCATATTTTTATAATGTAACAGAAAACACCAATCTCACCAGTAAATTACCGAGATAGACATAATATATTTGAGGTTTTACACAATCGAGCCTCTATTCATGCGGACGATTGAGCAAAACATCAGGAAGGCGGGAGAACTGGAAAAAAGTAATGAGATCTTATTACGAGAGCAAATGGGCGGTGGAAATATAAAAAAATATATTTCAACACAAACGTTAAAAACAAAAGTACTGAAAAATAAAGTGTATTTTAGTTTTTTTTTATATGTGACGAGGTAGGGGCGAGTTTGAATTTTTAAGTACAAAGAAGATTACGTGTTTAGTCTTCATAATGTTTATTTTAAAGTGACCAAACTAATGTATTTAGGTGTTTATCTACCAGATTATATATATGTTATCTGTTGCCAGAGAGCCTTTCCAACATTCATTCTTATTTAACTCCTTTTTGTCATCTTTATACACCCCAAACTGCTCTTAAACCATATATGTAAGAAATATTCCTAATTAATTCTCAAACATCTATACACTGTGGAGGGAACAAGAGTCATATCCCTCCGACACAAAGGGAGGATCCTCCGGCCAGGCGAGGTGATCATTCCTGGCGGGCCACGGTCCGACGGTTTGATGTCGGGATGTTGTATATATGCTAATTGCCACGCGAATCTCTATTCCGCGATACAGGGTTAATACTTGCTTCGTAGTTCAATACATTCATAAGTCTCGTTTATACTTCGAAGTTCGATGTATATTCGCTAGATGGCACTGTTGTATATTCTTGTTTGTGCTGTAATGTGGAAATCGCCACAACACTATTCTCACATCATATTTATTTTGAAATTGCAACATAATTCGCACTTCTATAGGGTGCCCATCAAGAATTTAGGACTTCAAACCAACATCACCTGCAAGTAGTGCACCTTGTGATAAAAGAACAAGGCCTGATTAGCGGCAATAGATTCACCACCTATTACGTGGAACCAAAATACTGGCGAAAAGTGAGCATTTAATATGCTTCCGCCTACCGCTCCGTGGCAACAGGCATGGTTTTATGATATATTCATTATTCAACTAGAAGTGCATATATATATATATATTGTGTGTACACGCACTTTTACTTGAATGACAATGTTGTTTAACCTCAAAATTAACTTAGCTTAGCTTACTGCTAGGTACTTTTTGTCAAACTATATTAACATTCTCACTAGTTAGATCATATACTAACTAACTACCTACCTACTACTACTAACTACCACTAATTAACTAACTGTATAACTTAAATTAAATACATTTGCTATTCGTTTGACTAGTACGACTTCTCCGAAGCGATTGCCTACAACAATGACTTCAACGCTCCACAATACATCTCCCCATCCTTTGTTAGGTGCGAGCGCACGTGGTCAGTGTTGTCACAAAAAAAAATAGAGTACATTTATCGCTAAATTTAATAAAAATTAATTCGCAATTCTATTCGGCAATCGTAATTTGTCAAGGTACTTAGATTTATAATATTTAAGCAATACCAATATACTCGTAATGCTTAACATATAGTCCGTGTGGTGACGGATTAAGAATACACAGTGTTACTACCCCTATTCATCCCGTGAGTGTCGTAAAAGGTGACTAAGGGAACCAAATATGCAAGACAACATCATTACAAAGAGAAGGAAAACTCGAAAAAAACCCTATTCCAACCCAGCGTGCCAGCGTGGTATAGTAGGCCAAAACTTCCTTGCTAAGGAGAGGCCTATGTCCAGCAGAGGACTGTAAAAGGCTGTTGATGATGATGATGATGCTTAACATTTGAGTCTAACTAAAATTAAAGCTTTCAAATAAGCCAAGTGTGAGTGTGTGTATGTCAATAACTGGAGATCGTCACTTGCTATCAAATCAAATATTTGATTATTTACCTTGTATATTATAAAAAAGAAAATGAACTGATTCTATGTAAATTATAATAGATGTGGCCACCACAGTGTGAATCACGATACTGCACTATCTACATTCTCAGTAAGTATGGTGAAAACTACCTGGGACCTACTAACCTACTAACTACTCTGGGATTCCATTCATGTTTTCCATCAAGCAGAGTCACTTTGGCGAATTCTAAAAGAAAAAATCTTTTTGAATTTTTTATGTAAAGTGATTCTTGAACTTTCATTGATTTCATTTCATTTTCTATTATTTAAAACCCTTGAAACTTAATATATGTTACTTTAAATTAATGTACATTTATGTGATGTTAAATATGTACTTTATTCAAGTACACTTCATCATGTCCTTCCACAGAAGATCAACCTAAAGCATCAGCATCCGTGTTGTCGTGTTTCGTTGGTGAGTGTGAGACCGGGAGCCCATTGATGCAGGGGTGACAATTATCGTGGTAACTGTGTAAGCCTTACACTGTCATGATGACTGTCATGCCTTTTACGTCCCCTAGCGGGGCGTGAAAACGCATCTCACAAGGCCGCCATAGTGTGGGTCACCATACTGCATTGTCTACATTTGCAATTAGTATGGTGACCACAACTCTTGGATTCTACTCATGCTTTCCATCAGGTAGAGTAGAGTCACTTTGGCAGGCTCATAATATAGAAAAAAAAATATACAACACAAAAGTTCTACATCGATTAAGATCAAATTTTGACACAATTTACAATACGCTTCAGAGATAGTATTTGTCTATTTTTTGAAACCCCTATGTACCACAGTAGAATGTAGCACAGTATAGTTAGTATTCATATACAATTGAATACATTTTAACCCAAACATTTTTATTGTGTTCGAAAATGTTGTTTATCTTCACAAATTATTGTGTTAGTCACAAATACAAAGACATCGTCAACCAGCATGAAAGGCTTTCATTATAAGGTCGACATCAAGGGACACATTTATACCCTTTCGTCATCTTATCACACTGACTTCGGATACACTATTATTCCTGCCCTACCAAGTACTAGTATAGCTACCTATGTGTAGAGTGATTTCTAACAATGCGCTACATTTGGCCGGCACAAGTATATTCAAGAGGATGGTCCCTCTGTTGTACTAAATTATACGACATGGCCTATTGTTTGAGAAATGAGCACGTGACGGTAGTGTTGATACTGTACATGTAAATGACAGAAATTTGACGGATTTGTTTTAGAATAAACGGCTTTAATCAAGTGTGTGTTTCAGAAATGCCTGACAAGTTTCGCCGTCGAGGGAGAATCTTTAGCAAGTGCAAAGCGCTTTTTCCGTGTCACTGTCAAGGAGTGTAGCATCAAATCGTTTCTAGGATCTTATTCTCTTTATGTAATGATTGTGTTAACAAAACTGAATTCTATGAAATAGCCGTAGAAGATTCTACCATAAATAATTATGAATCAGTTATTAATCCCAAGTAGTACAATTAATTTTATTTTCTGTCTGGTATTTGAAAAAATGTAAGCAATTAAAAATTATGTGCGGTTGCTTAGTCTTTATATTCTTTCTAACAGAATAGTTTTTATATAAATGTAAATTTATGAGAACTTCACAGCAGAGTTAGATTTCTGTACCGTTGTTGTGACGTGGTAAAAGCTCATAAGAACGAGCCATTGTTCAAGATACATTTTCTTCTATTAAGAAAAGTTAATTAAACTCAAGTCTGTTCGTGAATAGTATTCAAAGTGATACGACGAGCACTTACGATCTGAACTGAAATTGAAAAAATGCTTTCTTTGAAATTTTAACGTACCGAATGGTTAATGAAAGACATTTCCTTCGTGACATTTCATGCAGAGACATCAACTGAGACTGAGAAAAGATTAGGTACAAAAAGAAGATAACATAATAAGAAGTTAAAAAGGCATGCTACAATTAAGCAATGCTCCGTGTATTAAATAATACAATAAATTAAGGCATCGAAAGATAAGTGAAGAGTTATGATTAAAAGAATTTATAAGGCAATCTGAGAGAGGACGAGCCGATGTAGCCAAGACTTGAAACCCCAGACTGATAGTTTACAAGAGGGATTGGTAAAAGCATCGGAAAACGACGAAAAACGTGGTACAGACGCGAGCTGTTTCTCCGAATCTTGGTAAAGTATTCAATTGCTTTTGTTTACCTTACACAAAAATGGTGTAATTTTGGCCACAGTGGCCAGCATGAACGGAGACCAGTTAACTACATAAGAGATTTTAAACTGCACAAATGTGTGCACAAACACAGGTGCACTCTTTGTTCCCTCACTCTCAGAATCCAATGGTATGGTTATCCGCACGACCGAGGAGAGATCAGGTGCAGGATTACAATAACACTTTTTTTACCACCCGGAAATTGAACCCGTGTTATGTAAACCAATGTGAATAATGCGTGAGTGTTTGTATGAACTTTGATTACTCAGAGTGGCCTTATTGTAAACAAGTGAAAGCTTATTATAAATTATACAGGTGAGCCATAAATTATTTAACATCTGAAAAAATCGTATTAAAAACCATTTGAAATATTATAAAAATTGTTTATATACAAGAAAGCTTTATTATTGGAATTTATTTTTAAAAATTACATCGTCTAAATGACCACCGTTTCGACGTTTGCACTCTTCTAAGTGAGCACCGAAATTTTCGAATACTTGTCGGCAAAGAGGCTGCGAGATCACCGACATCTCTTCGCCGATTCTTATTTTAGTTGGTATAGTGTATTTAGTTTATTGGTGTAAACACGATTCTTTAAATAACTTTATAAAAAGAAGTCTGCTGGGGATTTATCTGGACCTCTGGGTGGCCATCGAACGTCGCCTCGTCTAGAAATAAGTTTTTCTGGAAACATGTCTTTGACCACCGGCAGGGACTCATTGGATGTGTTACAAGTGGTTCCATCTTATTGAAACCATGTGTTACAATTGTAGCCAGCAAATTCCAGTACCATCGGTTCCAAGAACTCCCACAACATGTTTGCTTGAGATGTTACATTCAAATGTTAACGAATTCCTGGCCCACCCTATATTACGTAAGTATATTACATGTATTACTAATTCCTGCTTCAAATGAAGCTTTACAAAATTCCACTTTGAACTTGCTCAATGAAACTGATATTGATCAGTCAACTACATGGCGATAGCGTAATAGATGATAATAGGAATTAGTTTATACGTCTGATCAATACATGAAGGTTTTGATCTCAAACTGCACGATTCGCCTAGTGGTTTAAACTGTCGTCACGCCGCTCTCCACTTCGCTGAGTGTTGTGGGTTCAAACCCTACATGGGAGCAACACTTTAATCCACAAATTGTTGCTCTGAGTCTGGGTGTCTTTGTGTACGTTTCTTGTATATTTGTAAAGTCCCCCGCGACACAGGATTTATTCCTAAAGCGGGATTTGTCTTTTTGAAAAAAAAAAACTTGACAGAGTCTGGACTATGATAATTAAGCTAGTGACAAAGATACTTAAATTTTTCTCAATTGATAAATTACGCCCAAACGAAGAACAACTCCTTGTGTTCCTCATTCTCGTGTTTTGGAATGGAACCAAAACTTTCGTTATGACGACTAAGGCTTAGGTTCAATTCAGTAAAACAGTATTTTAATCTTTCTTTAAATGAATCGTCATGCATTTAAGAGTTTAAGTAGAACTAGGTGTAGATAATCAATTATGACACGCATTCACTGTACCGCCATATAAGCTACATTCAAAGAAAAAATACTTCAATATCCCGTTCATATAGCGTTATAAGAACTACGATTCTGCAAAATGTGAAATCATAACTTTATTCGATATACAACAATAAAGTTCCAGCTGCGCAAGCAAATTTCAGCCATATGAGGTTGGAATACAGGTTTTTAGTTATCGTTATTGGACGGGTAGCATCTGCTGTCATTGCAATTAGCACGGTGTTGTCCCCATTCTATTATTGCAAGTGGAACCTTGGTTTTTATAATACAATCAAGGTTTCACTTGCATTGTATAATGCATGGTTTATATCGATTATCGGTTATACGATATAATTATCGAATAGAAGAATGTTCTGTTCGATTTCATTTGATAAAAAAATACTATAGTTTTTTCACATCGGAGGGCGATAAGCAGACGAGTCAGCTAATGAAAAAGCTATTATCATCGTCATGGACATAGGTAAGCAAAGATTTGAGTGCAATATTACTTTCCGTTTCGTTGATTGCAATAACTTCCCTCTCGAGTCCCGAGATTCAGAGAGAGAGCGAGATTTGAGCATTTGGTAATCGCGCTAACTCTATAAAGACCACAAAAATAATTGCTATACCAAGTTTAATAAATAAATCTTAACATTTTAAAATGGTTTAGGTTTAAATATTTTAATTCTATATTCAAAAGGCACATTTAAAAGTGATTATATGGCTTAAGAAGCTACGCAGCTAGATTGCGGCAATAGATCTACTCGTAAATTACATACAAATATATCTAATAACCTGCTCAGCAGGCGTAATCTTTTAATTGGCGACCTCGCATATTGATGTTGCATTGTTTTGTCTCTAATTTGTGTGTCTTAGTAATAGAATTTTATGTTAGTAATTTAGTTTTGCAATTTATTCATCTTTTTTCCAAGCACAAACTAGATGACAATTTGAGTTAGATATTGCTTTTCAGCAATGGTATTAAAATTTCGTTTCGCTATTCAAAATGTTGATTGAATAGTTATGTAATTTCTGTAATACATAGTCTTCTCCTCTCATTGAGGAACTCAGTAATCTCAAATAATTTTGCATTTTTCGCTCTTGGGTAAATATAGTCATTGTAAATACATAAATAAATATTCGGACATTTGACACACAACGTCATCGCAGAGCTTGTGCTATAATGACTAGACTGACTAATAGAATACTTGTGTACTTTTTTTGTTTGTAAATACATTCATACTATACATAGAAAACACCCAAACTTCGAAACAAATATTTGCAGATCCTACAAACATTTGGTGCGACCCGGGAATCGAACCCAAGACCTCAAGCACAACAGTTGTATTCACTACCGCTGCGCCATCGAGGCAGTCGAACATACCTAACATCGTAATAAGATGGTACAAGATTATGTACCAAATATTTTTATTCATTGCTGCCTCATCGGTCTAGTTATTAGCATATGCAACTGTCGATCAAGTGTCTCAATTCACGGGTCGAATCTAAAAATGTTATTGAGTTTTTCTCATTATAGACATGCTTAATAACAGCCTGGAGTTAGGAAGATGGGGTCTTAACCCCTATACCTCGAGGAGCACGTAAAGCCGTCGGCCCTGCACCTGATCTCTCACCTGTCGGTCGGATAACCGTTCCATCGTATTATGGGAGTGAAGGAACAGAGAGTGCACCTTTACGCACCCACATGTGCACTATAATATCTTCTGCACAGTTAGTCTCAGCTGAGACAGCCTGCCGAGGCCGACAACTGATAGGACGTATGTCATTTTCATTTACATTCTGAGCCAGTGAGTACTTTTTTCCAAATGTAAGGGTTATCAGTAAGAAATTGGCAAATAATTAAATTAATAAAATTAGCCCATTGATGTAGGGGTGATGTTGTCGTGGTAAGTGTGAGCAGTATAATGCCACGACGACTGTCATGCTTTTTACGTCCCCAAGCGAGACGTGAAAAAGCATCTTACTAGGTCACCATAGTGTGGATCACCGTACTGTATTGTCTGCATTCGCAATGAGTATGGTGACCATAACTCTTGGATTTATTCCTGCTTTTCATCTTTCCATCAGGTAGAGTAGAGTCACTTTGGTAGGCTTTTATAAAAAAAAAAGGAAAAATTAGCTTTCTTCTTCTTTCTCCACTAATCATACACTCTTTGAAACCACATAGATAAATATGGGTCATCTAAGTAATAGAATATCTTGAACAATTCTGATAGCCGTGCAACACTGAAATCATTAATATGGAAACACACAGAAGCTTTTCCGTCCGCTGCAACCGAACGTCGATTATGGTAATACAGTTATTAAATTGCAAATGCCCTACGTGGCCGATTTATAACTTTGACTTGAAAACAGGGCTGAGATGACGGTTATCAAGATTTCCATTAATATAAGGCTTCGACAAAGGTTATTGCTATAAGATTATAAATAAAGCGCATACGATCTATTCGTTTATGTATATGAGGTTGTATGTTGGACTTAGGAATGGTGAGCTTGAACATGAATTGTCCGTAAAAGTAATTACCGTGTGAAGTGAGTGATGATTACTGTTTTACTAGATGTAAAAATAGTTGGTTAAATCAACTTTTCTTAGTTTAAAGAAGTCAATAATATTTATTTACACAGTTAGCCAGTTAGTTGGTTGGATATTTATCAGTGCAGATGCACTTATAGAAACAAAAGAACAGAAACCGTGGTTTAAATTAAGAAACTTGTCATTTTGATTTATGTAAAGAAGAAATCTGAAATTTGATTTATTTAACTAATATTTCTGAATTTCTTCTACCTTCTCTCTGTATTTACAGTATGAAGGTTGAAATTGTGGTCTCAAACTACGAGCATGTCACACTTTCAAAAATGTTAGATACAGTGTTTCAACTTCTGTTCAATCTACTTGTGTTACTAATACAACCAATACTTTTAACACACACTGCTACATGAGTACAGTTTATGAGGCATGATAAGCAATGACTTTATAAACTTGTACTTTGATAATAATGAACGCATCCAAAGGTATTTTACAAATAAACTAAGGGTAAAAGGATTCTACTATTACTAAATTTGAAAAGTAAACTGTGTCTTAATTGTCAGTTTTAAGACTGTTCACATTATATCACAATAGTAACTTCCTTTATAATATATAGTATATTATGATATGATGGCGTACTCATTATAATTTCGGTCACTGCCGCCAGTTTCAACGAAGACCAGCTAACGCAGAAGATATTTTTTTTTTTCTATATTAAGAACCTGGCAAAGTGACTCTACTCTGCCTGATGGAAAGCATGAATAGAATCCAAGAGTTGTGGTCACCATACTCATTGCTAATGCAGACAATGCAGTATAATGACCCACACTATGGCGGCTTTTTCACACCCCGTTTGGGTACATAAAAGGCGTGACAGTCATCGTGACAGTGTAAGGCTTACACAGTTACCATGATAACTGTCACTCCTGCATCAATGGGCGTCCGGTCTCACACCCACCAACGAAACACGTCTACAAGGATGCTGGCGCTTTAGGTTGGTCTTCTGTGAGAGGGTAGTATTGCCCCGATCGAGCCGGCCCGCTCATCCTGAAATCAGCGTGGTTCTACTACTTAGTAAATTATAGTCCACAAGTATGTGCGTAAACACAGGTGTATTCTCTGTTCAATCACTCTCACGATCTGATAGGACGGTTCCTAAGATACGACAGGAAGACAGAATTTCATATCCAATCTTAATCGTGAATAATATTACAAAATCGGATGACAGCTTCTTTCTTTTGCTTTTATACATCATTATCGTCATCATCATCATCAGCCTTTAATAGTCCACTGCTGGACATGGCCCTCGAAAGTGTTATACCCTCACAATAAAATTTTGTTTACACCTTACCAGCTATAGGTATTTGTAGTAACTAATTATTCACTTCGATGTTACTGAAACATCGATAACACATCTCTAATATGAACAGTACGACAAAAAATCTAAAATGCACTTGTGAGAAAAAATATAACCCAATCTGTTACAATACATTAAGTTGAAGAGGTTTTCAAAACTACCGTCATAAAACCGTTTGAGTATAATAAAGAAGATATAAGGATGTTAATAAAACCAGCATTCCTAATGGTTTTGGGCTCATAGAGGATCCATTAGTGTTGTAGCGCACTTACTCGGCATAGTTGGCTCATATTTCGCGCTGCCTTTTTGCCATCTGGCTATCTCATAGCAGAGAGTATGGATCAAAATAATGAAGAATTTGTCGGATTTCCTCTTCTAAATTATACTTCTTTCCTTTCTACATGACCTGAAGACGATCTCCGCTAGTAATACAGTACTTTACAGCAAGGTTAAGGGTGGAAATATCTTGAAAGAAGTACACACCGTAGGTAGTCAGAATTGTTTTACTTTAGGTCTTTGATTATTTTAGGCAATGAAATAAAGCCAGAAGAACGTGAGAAGGGAATTGTAATAAATGGCAAAGGCCTGCTGGAAATTCATTATTTATGTCAATAGTATCAGGAAATGTCCGTGTGGTAACAGGTAATATCTACTACTACGAGTGTCACTACCTCTATTTATTCCATAGGTATCGTAAGAGGAGATAAACTACACAGAATAACATCACTGCAAAGAGAAGGAAACCTGAATCAAACCCCATACCAACTCGTCTGGCCAGCGTGGTACAGTAGATCAAACAAATGTTATTGATATGATGTGTGATGTGAGCAAATGTAAACGTCAATTAATAAATTTAATTAAATCACACTCTACAACAACTATAATCAAGTTACATTAATCTTAAATATCCTTCGTTCAATGAAAATAAATCTCGTTTACCAAAATTAAATATCGCTGTTGGTAAATTAAAAATGCAAGCGAGCAACTTGTGCAACAGCCACAAGACGGGCAAAGAACGACGGGAAAAGAACAACAGAAGCAACAAAGAGTAATAGTTGGGAAACAATACGCGCTGCTGTCGGCAGAAATAAATTAAATCCACAACGCTACTATGAAATGAAATGTACTGTACAATTTGCGAACGTGGCAAGTAAATTACTAAAATTTTACTGAAATTTAAAAGCAATGCGTGTAAGTTTGCGCTCTTTTTTTGTTAAGAAAAAGGGATTAAAGTATTCTATATGATGTTTACAAATTAAAAGTAATTGCTAGTAACAGTCGTAGAAAAAAAAAGATATTTGAAAGTAATGATGTGTGTTTTTCATATTTTTTTTGTGCGTATCAGCAAAAAGAAACAATCACAAGTTAAAAAGTTTTTGAGCAGTCTCTTTAAGTATCTTGTTAATTGAAGATAAGCCAAAAGGCTTTGGTTATTCTTAGGTTTTAAAAGATGACTTTTTTTCTGCCTAATTTATTTTGGAGATATTAATTTGTTTATATTCAGTTTACGAACAAGTCCTACATATTTCACACTTTTGAGGTGATGTTTCATCCAGGTTATATGTTCGAAAATATCTCGATAAAATATTCGATATTTTCGAACATATATAATTACATATGTTTCAATTCAAAGTTTATAAAACTAATATGTTTGATGTTTATAAGCCCATAAAAAAATGTAATTTTCGTATTCCGGTTACCAGGTCTTGTTATAGAACAATGAATCGACTCGGCTACAGTAGGCCTTAAGAGGACAACCATACAGTAAATATTCAAAGCGGTATTTTCTTGATTAGTGACTTGTATATTGCTTTTTTTTCAGAAATATTCTCTCATAAAAGGAAATGGAATGCTTTAGTAATATCAATTATGTTACAACTATTACTAAGTCAAATTTGAATACGAAAGATATTTGTCGAATGACGAATGAATACAAAATATTTTATTTTTACTTTATGAATGACAATATGCAGTTGCATTAAATAGCATTACTACCGAAGTCAGTTAAGTTACAGTACGATTTTTATTACTTCATTGTCAACGTGTCACGGTCACACTTACATATATATATATATATATATATATATATATATTTGTATATATTTGTATATATATATATATATATATATATACGAGTATATTTATATATATATCATCATCATCACCATCAACAGCCTTTACAGTTCACTGCTGTACATAGGCCTCTCCTTAGCAAGGAGGTCTTGGCCTACTATACCACGCTGGTCAGACGAGTTGGAATAGGGTTTGTTCCAAGTTTTCCTTCTCTTTGTAATGATGTTTTCTTGCATACTTTGTGCCCTTAGTCGCCTTTCACGACACCCACGGGATGAATAGGGGTGGTAACGCTATGCATTCTTAATCCGACACCACACGGACGGATATATATATTCTTAGTGAAATCTCTCTCTCCAAAATCCGGACCAAGCGGTGTGCTATAAAACGCAGCGTACGTTTGGCAACGCATTCAATAAACCAGACATGACACCACAGGGTCGCTGTCTCTGTCGCTGCTCGCTCGTTGACCGCCGAGGCTGCTTGAAGATTATACCAACCCTAAATAACCTAGATGAAGGACCAACCTGTAACAAACGACCCACACGACCTACCCCTGTCGGTGTCAGGAGGCTGCCACCTCGACTCAGCATCTACGAGGATGTGAGGACTACACAGCATAACACATTCATTCACTTTTCGGTTAGCAACGGTTAAACATCACAAATACCTTCTTCACTTTTTTACGAGTTGAATTTAAATGAACTGCAATAATTAAAAAAAATATTCATTTATAAATATTCATCTATGTATTTATTAACAGTTACAGTTAATATGGTGAGGTTTGTAGTGAAGTAAATAATAGTAAGCCAATTACAGTTCTTCACTTGTAGTGGTATGCTAAACGTAAAAATGTGAGCAACAGCACTAGTAATATTATGATATAGGACATTTTTTTTTCTTTTTTTATCTTAAAAGAATGTAAGGCCCAAACATTCTCGCTCTGGATGGATGGATGAATGAATGGATGGATGGCTGGATGAATCAGTTTACAAGGCTCATTAAAAGCTCTACTGACACCCACAATATAGCTATTTAGCCGATAATTGGTAGATGCCCTTGGCACGCTTGAGGGTGATGTCGGAGCGGATTGCTGCGAACATGAAAGTTAATTTTTCCAGGAGTTCTGTACAGTCGATATTATTATTAAAAACTATCAGTAAAAAAATGAATCGGCTATCGTACGATGATATGTAAAAGCTAGCAGATGGAAGCGTCTAGAAAGTGAACTATTATTTTATGATCGATAAAAAAATCTTTGATGAAACCACATTTTCAATCCTGGCAATACGTATGTAGACTCCAAAACTTGTGATACGTATGTATATAAAGCGTCATCTTACATTACATTACAATATCTTTAGTGTTATATATTACTATCATTAAAAGACAAAAAGAAGGATTTTTGAGACAAGTTTGAGATTTTTTTCGTGTTTCCATCAGGCAGAATAGTTATTTTGGTAGGTTCTTAAAGTAAATAATAATATAAAATATATATAATTACCTTAAAGATGTTCATGAGAACCGGGACCGACGGTATAACGTGTTCTCCAAGTCAGGATCATAAAACACCTCTAATTTCCATACTCCGGTCTGTTTTTAAGAATTTCTTGAAAGAAAAACACAACATTTTTTGGTCTGACCCGACCGATTTTGTAATCGATCCTATGACCTCTTGATAGGCAATCGCATACGCAAGCCATAAGGTCACGTTCCCCTACAATCTCTTATAATCTCTTGATGATACTTGTACATTTTCGATGTAAGCAATTTTATATGATCTAACACCGTCAAGTATTAATTGGGGTTGTATTACGTCGGTGATTGTATTTTTAAAGGTCTCAGTTATAATTGTCATACTATTACATGCCCTAATTAATTTATTTGAAGCTAAGCATAACCATGTCTCCAGACGAACTGATGGTCGCTGGAGCCGAAGTGTACTAGAGTGGATACCACGATTAGGCAAACGTAGTGTAGGGCACCCTGCGGCACGATGGACTGACGACTTGAAAAAGGTGGCTGGTAGCGGATAGATGCGAATTGCCGAAGACCGTTCAGCAGTGGATGGCGATAGGTTGATTGATAAGCGTAGTGGCGGCAATTGATAAAATTACCAAACTTAAAATGAGTCAAATGCAAGTTTGCACGCACATATTTTCTACTTGGCCTGCCAAAGTGCCTCTACTCTGCCTAATGGAAAGCATGAAAAAAATTCAAGAATGGTGGTCGCCATACTTATTGCGGATGCAGATAATTCAATATGGCGACCCACACTATGGCGGCCTAGCGAGATGCTTTATTACTAGAATTTATTTCAAATCCATAGATGTTTTTACGTAACTAGTGGATCTTCATCATTTTTCCAATCTTTTCACAATTTTATTTTGGGTCAGCCGAACGAGCAATACTGCAAATAGATGTTGCTGAAACAGTGAAAGCTTTTATAGCCACTCCAGTCTTTCTTGGGAATGTACGAGTAACTGTTTCCAGATAAGCCTAAAGGGAACAGAAATATGCAGAGCTAACAAAAACTAACAAATTTTGATAGATAGGAGTATAGTAATCAAATTGATCTATTAGCTATTATCTATTCGTGTTTGTCCTGATTTTTATATTAATTGAAACAGCCTTTTTAATGACACTGATTTTTGTATGAAAGTGATCTTTTACTACTTTTACAAAAGGCGAAGAAGTTCATTTTAAAAGACGCTATATCGGCTTCAAAAAAAGTTAAAATGGATCTCTCACCTAGAAACACTAAAGAGCGAAAAGTAAACTGAAATATTTATTTGTTACAAAATACACGACTTATTCTAACTACCTGCTATTACTACTACTTAAATCAAAATTCTAAATTTCGTTATTTTATTTTTTTTTCAAAAAGACGACACCCAAATTAGGTATGACTTCTATGTTGCGAGGGACCTTACACACATACAAGAAACGGACACAAAGAACATCCAGATTCAGAACAACAATTTGTGGATCACACAAAGTGTTGTTCCATATAGGATTTGAACCCACAACACACCGAAGCGGAGAGCGGCATGGCGACTGCTTAACTCACTAGGCCAATCGTGCAGTCAAATATAATTTTGTAATTATCAACAAAATTCTAAATTTTGTTACTTTATTTTCTTTTTAAAAAGTGGTATGACTTCTTTGTCACGAGGGACCTTACAAACATACAAGAAACGGATACACAAAGAACACCTAGAACTTGAACAACAATTTGTGAATCACACAACATGTTGTCCCATGAAGGATTTGAACCTACTACACTCAGTACAGCAGAGAGCGGCGTGATGATCGCTTAAGTCACTACACCAATCATGCAGTCATGTACACTTGCAACAACTACCTGTTTGTCTTTCATATCTATAGCAGAAAATATTTTAATTATTACGTCACCACCTTTTTAAATTTAATTTAAATATAATCAGTGTAAAGGTTGGCAACAAAAGCGGTGCTTTAGAAGAAAGCTTAAAAAGGCATAGGTTTTCTTTTAATATGGATTTACAACCATGGGAAAATGTACTCCCTCAATAAATAAATAAATAATATATATACTCACGTCTTTATTCACGAAAAGACAAACAGAAGCGTCTTATCGACTGCCTTTTATAGTCCAGTACTAGACATAGGCCTCTCCTTAGCAAGGAGGTTTTGGCCTACTATACCACGCTGGCCAGACCGGTTGGTAAAGGATTTATTTTAAGCTTTTCATCGCTTTTCAGTGAAATTTTTTTGAATAGTTTTTTGCCTTAATCACCTCTTACGACACCCACGGGATGAATAGGGGTGGTAACACTATGTATTCTTAATCCGTCACCACACGGACAGCGTCTTAAACATCCTCAATTTACCGATATAATTTTAGTCCCACCTTCACAATAAGTACTCGTAACGCAATGTGTTCTAAGTGGCATCGAATCCACAGTTATTTTCTAAGCAATTCGATTCATTATCCACTAACCGTACAGGCCAGTCAAGAACATTATATTCTGAATTTGAATGTGTTTTCAATAAAAACTTTAGATCAGAAAAACAGCTTTATTACGTAAAAGCCAAAGTCGAAGCTATCGGTTACACCAGCGTGCTCGCGTGCTGTTACGGTAGGATAACTTCGCGTGTTAAACAAGTTAGGACGCGTTCACGTTTTACGAGCAAAATTTATTTTAATTTTACAAGTCATTTGCAATGTGTTTCAGACAACTAAGGTATAGTAAGCTCAAGCCTCAAAAGGTACCAGTCTATTTGTCAGTATTTATATGTAAAATATAAGTATAACAGTATTTATTATAGAAATATAATCTTATAAAATAAAACTAAAAATATTATTTTATTATTTTCTTTTGATTTCATTTCTTATCCCGAAATCAAAAAATAATAATAATTATCTGAGAGGTCAGCTACAAGACTACATTTTCGAGATTCTTAGAATTTCTGGGCTTAACCAAATAAAAAGAAAGCTATCTGATACCACCTACGCTGTAGTTTAGAAATTTAATGGGATAATTGGGTAGAAAATAAGAAAGAGAATTTTGTTTGAAGAGATTTTCAAACCGGTTGTTTTCTGAAAATCTGAGCGCTTAACTGTCCAATCCATTATAAGACTTACTTCAATACTGTTAACAAAACAACTTAAAAAAAAACCTAAACTATTATCGTACAAATTACTAGGTTTTCCGTTTTGGTTTAATTAGAGTACCAATGAAGCGTGAAGCCAAGCGATTGGATTCGATATTGAACAGCGACCAGCTGTTATGAAGTATTTATGGAGGTCAGAAGCTATGAAATGAGCTTAAGGTTTATCGATAAGTAATAAGTCACGCTACCTTATAGTTGAAAGAATAGCGTGTTTATGATGGCTCATCGACAAAATATAAAGTGTCACTTCAGCCACGTATCAAACCTAAAATCCATTTGTATAGCAAACTTTTTTTAAAAAAAATTGGTACGTACTTAGTAAGTAAATAATTTGAATTTAGAATTTAGTTTATATAAAATCATTAACAATGTCTGAGTAGATAAATTTTGTTTTTACTTTCTGGCAATGTTATTTTATTTTTTATTTTTTTTTCGCTTTTCCGATGTTCATCCTTAGTCCCACTCGTTTTAAAGAATCATCCATGCGGCGCGATGGACCGACAACTTGAAGAAGGTGGCTGGCAGCGGATGGATGTGAATTGCCCAAGACCGGGATGGTTGGTGTTTCTTGGGGCAGACCTTCGTTCAGCAGTGGACGGCGATAGGTTGATTGATTGATTTTTTTATTTTATCAAATTAAATATTTATTTAGTTATAGTTTTGTATACAAATACAGTAAATTTAGTTTGTATACGGTAATACAGTACAGAAGTACGGTAAATCTATATCATTAGTATGCACAGCACTACTAAAGTTCTCAGTAAATGCTACAAGCAGTCTACATATTTTACTTACAAAAATCGCGACAGTAGAATCGTTAAAACCAAACAGTTGTTTTTTTTATATTTTTGTCTTTCATGTATTTTATAGGTGGCTTTTTTAATTGTTATATTTTTCTTAGCTTTCATAGCAAGGGCTTTCATAGCAAGGGCAAACAAGCATAGAAGTCAACCTTATGATAAGTAACTAGAGCTGCTCATGGACATTTTATACAGATGAGGATGGGACACATGCGTGTATGTATGTGTGAGAGCACACTCTCTTCCACCCACAAGAATTTTAATGTATTAAAACTTTTAGTGAAAAAGTGTTAAACTCTGTTAAATCTGAAACCAGACAGGTGTGGCGTAATTATTTTTTTTACTATAAGATCCAAGTTAATTTCTAAATTTAAAATTTTCTTCTGCTGTGTGTTCATTCTCTCCATAGAGGACTCCGTGTCAATTTATATTTCTACCTGCGTAATTATTTTTGTGTTATTACTTTGAAAATACTTTCATACACCTGGTAATGTTTTTATCACTTCAGTGTTAAAGTTCCAAAAAATCCTTTCTGAATGGGTGCTTACAGCATAAAAAGCAAGGTAAAATTTGAAGTTTGTAGCCTCACGGCTTCTGTGTTGAGTGAATCTGTCACTCAGAATAAATATTTTGATATGCATAGATGAAGACTGCTTTATAAAACCATGTTTAATACAAGATGTATGTATGGATGGGACACATTTATGTATGTGTGGGAGTGCACTTATAGATATATGGAGTTCGCTTATAATTTTGAAAATCTGATCACCTATCATGATCATCAGAGTCTCATCACTTGCAATACTAATCGATAGTTAGTACAAACATAAAACAAATTCTTCAAACATAACACAATTCCAAAAAGTCTAACTATATAATCTCCCGTTCATTCTTTGTGAAAAATTTTAAATTTAATTTACACTTATAAGAACGAGACTTTCGATTCCAAAATCATTTCACAATATTTCATAATATCCGATGCAATAAGAGAGCTTAGTCACCTGAATACCTTTTAACTCAATACAGTGTCTATCACGAGGCGACAGCATCTTAAAATTGACTTTGCCACCGTCACATGAATTGAATAACTCGACACAAGCGTTCGACAAAATGAGATTCATCCGCGAACGTTTTAACACGATAAAGTAAATATTTTTCCAATATTTCTCTTTACAAAGTAAAGTTTGAAGAGAAGGTTCAAGCTTGTGTTTGATATGTTTGCTCTCAACCAACTTAGAGCACTTTACACATTTGAAATTTACTACATGTATACTGTCAAATATTTTGTAAAGATTCATGTTATATTATTAGCAAGATTTTGACAGCGGCTTTGTTCGCTTTATTCGATTTTTTTTAAATAAATTCAAATATTCTTTAAGAACAATGTTTTTTTTTTTGTTCATATGTCAAAATGACTTTGATCATCTTTCAAAAGTCCATGCAAAAGCCCTATTTACTCGTTTAGGCTTAGAAACATAATATGAATGTAATTAATGCATGATGGTATTCACTACAATAGTTAGAATCATTTTATTAATTATATCACCACTGTTAATAGCGTATGTTTCTGTGAAATCGACTGCACACAAAAACCCTTTCATTTTTTCAATAACGATATCTACTATTGTCCAATAACCATGGAAGAAGATGCTGATTCCGTAAAATTGTAAATGGGTAAGTATAGCCAGCTTTGGGGTTTGTAATGGTTGTGCAAGACAAGCAAAATTTTAAGGTATTACAAGAAATGAAAAGTGGCCCCTCTTCTAATAACACACTTCACTTTACGAGCTATGAAGAGCTTTTGAGAGAAAATCAATACGAGATTATTTAAGCAGTTTTTAATTTTTCGTTGTACAAAGCGATTTTATTTGGACTTCTGTACTATTAAACTTAAGTTTTATAGATATTATATATATTTCAAGCACATTACAAACGAAACCTTTTATGATTTGCTTTAATAGGAAGCTCTGAAGAACATGTATGAGACAAACTGCATGTTCCTTATCGTCAAATCGTTATTGGCTCATGTTCGTCGCTGTATCGGGCCCGAGGGTCGCGCATTACATTTTATAAGTGAATATAGCAAGTGATTTTCGATGTTACTCTTCTTAATATTGGAAATTCGTGACCGATACGGTTAACATTATACCAGATACTTCGTGGTTGGGTTTATGGACTCGATTTAAAAGATTATGGTTGAATGCATAGTAGACTGGAGCATTTATTGGATGGTTTATATTTAGACCATGAAAAAGTGTTAAACTCTGCTAAGCCTAAGAAAAGATGTGTGTGGTACAAATATGTTTTTATTTCTTGAACATTAAACTAGTAGGCGTAGAAATTCCTTGAAATCTTTAAAATTCGTGATTGATGTCAAAGTTAATTTCTAAATTTTAAATGTTTCTTCTGTTGTACATTCAAGGTCATTTTTTTCTGCTGAAGTGATTATTTCTTATTTTGTGTTTGTTAGTTTAAAATTAACGAACTTCCACACAATCATTAATTTTTTTAACGCGTTGAGGGTGAAACTACCAAAAAATCTTTCTTAGCTTACCTTACAACATCAAAAACGTCATTTGTCAGGAGGCCAGGAGGGAACTGGATATCGTAATAGCAGCTATTCCCGGATCCCTCCTATCTCTGGTGCAGAGTGGCTCACCGTGTAGTTTTAGTCAGTTCGATTCTGACTCATCACCCCTTCGTAAACACCGGTGGGGTTACGGAACGAGGGGGTTTCTACACGTAAAAAAAAAGAAAAAAATAATATTTAATGCAATCGCCACGCTGCTCTCTACTGCACTGAGTGTTGTGTTGATCTATAAATTGTTGTTCTGAATTTATATGTTCTTGTGTCCGTTTCTTGTATGTTGTAAAGTAACGAAATACAGGATTTATTCCTAGAGTGAACGTTGTCTTTTTTAAAAAAGAAAAAGATTCATCAATTTCAAAAAAAAACTATTAAAATACGAACTCAAGTAAAACAGATTTTTACCTCGTATTCCTATTTTTGTTGAAGAAAATTTACAGTTGAGTAAACTAACCAATATTAATCAAACAAAGATAATTACTTAATAAACATCTCGTGTCCATTATTCTCAATCTCCCATAGTCGTTACACATTTTTAATGAATCCCTTTCTATGTATATAACGCTTTGGACATGCAATTGACTGTAAAATTATTCCCTCGAGTCGCAGAATATCTGCGGAACCGATCTGTAAGCATTATTTTGTCCAACGACCCAGAAAATTCGTCCTTCAGAGTCCCAAGTTGCCTCCTAAAATAATTAATCTATATTCATATTTATAACATCACTTTTATGTTTTATTTACTTTTGATGTTTCAAATCCTCCATTAAATTTGTTAGAATGTAAATAATTTTGATTCAATTTGAATTTCTTTGAACTAAATCTATAGCTTCTAAATGTTAACGAATAATTGAAAAAAGTTTAGTAATATCTTATCACTTACCAATCAGTCGGCAATAAATCTGTAATTAGTTATCCTGTATTACTCAAGAGCAGTAAATTTGAATAGAATAGGGATTGAACTGCACAAAGTAATTCAGTCGAACTCTAGGCATGAACCCCATCGAGCATCATTGGGACGAAACGAAATCATCCAATCAATAGCCAGCTTAAAATTGTCACAGAGAGAAATAGAAGAAACGTCGTGTTAGCAGATCCATGTTAAGCGGGTTAACGAAGAAACGCAAAGCACATAATTATAATAAGAATAATACATCTCTTTATTGTACACCAGATTAAATACAAAGGTAACTTAAAGCTATGAAAGTACAAGTGGCGGCCTTATCGCCCGTTGGCAATATTATAGGAAACTATTCGTGTCATTCGGTAAGATAAGATTAATAATTTTATTTTTATTAGTGTTAACGGTAAATATGTATTAAACACAATATATAACAATATTTTAAGTTGCCAAAGATTTTCAGATATTTTCTGTAACAGACAATACAGACCGAAGAGAATCTATTCGTTTTCGCGCTGTACACAATATTTAATCTACATATTATATATGAAAATCTTGTTTACTTCATTATCTGAAATGATAAAATACTACGTTCATTTTTATTTCTTTCAAATACTGTAAAACTATATTATTTTGCTTTGACGTAAACCTATTTGAATAAATTTATCTAATTTGCACATTGACGACTTGTGTGTGTAGAAATGAAACATAAATAAAACAACCAATTTCTGAGATATGTTAGAATTATCTTTAATTCTAAGCACGTTTGTATAAAAGCAGAATCTTAAAACAGCTAGAAGTCTGTATTTCAAATTCAACTATGGATTATTTTTCAAGGTTGGTTTTTACCAATCATACAGTAAAAGATTCAGAAAGTGTTTTCTTTAATCTTACGTGACAAAATATTTATAACAAACTGAATCCAAATACGACATTCTTCAATTGTCATGTAATTTTCTGTTTATTTTAGAAGTTAAAGTTTCGTATGCCAATAATAATAATTTATTCTCCTTTTAATGGGTAACTAAAGGTATACAGAAGTCATATTACACTCAGATTCTTTAAGGCCAAATATTATGAAAATAACTGTAAAAACGAAATAAAAAAAAAACAAATATGCAAAGATTCTAAACAGTATTAGCATTCAACACATGTTTACTTATCTTGGAGCAAGAGTAAATGTAAATGGAAAGTAATTAAAAAGAACTCTAAATCTCACTCCTAACTTAAAGAAACCGTGACTTCCACATACAGTGTAAAACAAAAATATATACTACAGCGCCATCTAGTGAAGACATATCGAACTACGTAGTATGCACTACGGAGCAACCACTAATCCTGAATCGCGATATCGAGATTCTCGTGGCGATTAACATATACACGACATTCCAACATCACCACGCATGATCACCTCGCCTGGACGGAGGATCCTTACTTTGCGTCGGAGGAATATGACACCCATTCCTCCACATAACTATTAATCGAAGCGATACGATCATAAACTAAAATGGCAACTACTGAAGATTTACGGGACACAGATTTAAATTTTTGAACAACTAAAATTTCATTGAATTTTTCATGGTCGTTATTTTATGAATTGTGCTTATTACTTGTGTTATTTTACAATAAGATATTTGATATACTTGTTGAGCATGATAAACTAATTAATAATAGTTTTTTATACTATCTTTACATACCGAATTCAGTAGTCTAAACTGAAAACTAGCCTTCAAATCTCTGTAATGTACCATTTTTTAATATCAATCATTGCACTATGTCTATCTACCACGCTCTTAATTAAAGGCTAATTAAATTGCTTCTTTTGTTTTGTTTTATGTATACAATAAAGAAAAATAAATATATAAATAAAGTTGCAATGTGTATGTATGGCAAATTTGGGTGCATTGTACGTCTCTGCTCTGCATAATTGCATTATCTTTCATCATTTATGACAGCTACACAATCTCATAATACAATACCGCTACGTGTAGCAAAAATGTAATTTCTAAATCAACATTTTTTATTTGCTACAACTCTGACACAGCATATCTCTTGAACTTCTCGAATACCTTAAGTTTCCAGCGCATAACATCAATATTTTTCGTTTAAAGTTGAAAGCTCCTGTAAATTGTGCTGCCACTATTTTGGAGACTGCTGTCCGAAATGGAACCTAAGTTATTGAGAAGTTTTAATAAAAAAAACTTGTATTGAAAGCTACAGTCAAACTTTGTACTGCCTTGAAGCATAAGTTTTTCCTGTAGTAATACTATTTTTCTTACTTCCATCTCTGTTTTGCTCGTAGACCGTCTTCGTTTAACTGGAATACCAGATAAGACAATTACTATGTAAGTACAATGGATCATAAGTATGTTTATTGTTAAATTATTACTGTAATGATTACTGAGCAGAATCATTATGGTGCAATACGAAACACATTTCAACTTTTAAAATAAAATTAACAATAATATATGATAAATTACATTGTTATTGAATAGCATTGTAATCTTTTTGATTTTATCTCTGAATTGGATGGATTTTTTTGTATTTTATTTACATATGGAAAACTACAAATGCACAGTTCTAAAAATGACGCAACAGACCATAATGTATTAGCAATTGGAAAATTGAGTCCTTTGAAGATTGAGTGAAATATTTAGCATTACAAATGTAGAGGAAGTGTGCATATGGATGATTTATTTAGTTTACAATAGTTTACATCATTTCAAGGCAAACAGGATAAAATTACTATATCAATTTATGTAAAAATTACCATCGGAAGCGCAATTTAAATTATAGTTGTCTGTTTACGTTCAACGATGATTCAACAGCAACACTTTGTTTTTTTTTTCTATATGAAGAGCCTGCCCAAGTAACTCTACTCTGCCTGATGGAAAGCATGAATAGAATCTAAAGAGTTGTGATCACCATACTCATTAAAAATGCAGGCAATGTTGTATGGTGACTCACATTGCTCACATGCTTTTTCACACCCTACTTGGGGACGTAAAAGACATGACAGTCATCGTGACAGTGTAAGGCTTACACAGTTACCACGATAACTGTCACCCCTGCATTAATGGAGGTTATGTCTTATGGTTCGTCTTTTAACAGCTACCCAGTTAAAGTTGCATGAGATAAATTTGTAAATGTACAAACCATAAATATTTATGCGACAGCCATAGTTAAATTTTCTTTATTCTAATTTTTTTAAGTAAATTTTTTTTTCATATTATTTACGATAATTTTTTTTTTTTATAAAAGCAGTATCAATTTCCGAATTAAAAATTTGCACCCAACAGTCTAAGTATTTTTTTTTCTAGTGTTGCCAATATACGCACACACATACACGATTTTAATAAGAAACTATCATACTTCATCATTTTCAATTAAGCTTGTATTCCTACATACAAATTAAGTCAAGTAATTTTTATTAAACGAAGGATATCACTTTATCATTTCTGTATTTAGAAAAACTTTTCATTTTTACCTTTATTCAACAATCTTACTTCTAAAACGATGATTTAAAAACGTTTGTGCTATAATTGAGAAAACTACTCTCTGTAAGTAAGGTTGTCTGAATTTCTAATTTTAACGAACCACTAAAATGAAACTTCAGACAAAGACGTTGACGATATTCGTAGCGATATTAAAGCTTTAAGTAAACGAATTAGAGTATAAGCTTGCAAGAGCCATGCTCCGTCACAAATGGACCGCCTCGAATTTTGAAAAGCTAAACAAGTGTTTCATGCAGATGCCCTGGCTCGACGGAAGTTAAGAAGTTATTTCGTTGCATTTCTTTATCAATTGAGTAAGATTATCTAAGTCCAAAATCAAGAGTCTGCAACGCACTTGTAATTCTAGAGTTATAGTAGACCATGGTTGACACTGATCTATATAGAGTCGACACATCAAGAGACCTGTCTGCTTTTTGCCTTCCCCCTTACCAAAAAAAATTCTCATAAAAGTATATATTTAATACGATTATTTACCGGCCTTATCAAAAATGTTATTAAATAATGATCACAGTTCACCGACCTTCCTGGCAACGGCAGTTCAAGTTCGTCAAGCTCGTAACGTAATGCTGCATAGCTACGGAACAAACAGATATCTTAATACCATGTCAGCTATGTGGAACATATTCAGGTAAGTAGCTCGCCCTTTGTACCCAAGATCAAAGGACCCATCCGGGTCGGTGCGGATTAATATAGCCTAACTGAATTCTACATATGAGCTTCGTCTCATATTACTAGAAGTGACTTATGCTCAGACTGGAATTTTTTAATATTGGGACCGAAAAACACGTATTCTTCATCGCAAAGGCTAGCAATACACCCAGGATTTTTGGATTCCAACTGTCCAGAGGGGGGCGGTTGTTGCGGTTGCCAAAAGGATACTCATTCTTGGAATGGAATTTTATATTTAAATTACATCTGGGAGGTAACATTTAATATTGGAATGTCAACATCATCAACAGTGTTTTTATCCACTATACCATGCTGACCAGACCGTTTGGTATGGGTTTATTTATTTCAAGTTTCTTTTTGCGATACTGTTGTACTGCGTGATTTGTTCCCTGGTCGACTCTTACAATATCCATGTATAGTATATGTACGTATATTGCACCTGCACCTCAACTGCCTCAAGTGTATTGCTGGCCTTTAAGTTTTACTTCTATATGATCTTTCTTTCACGTTTTATTAAGTAAATATATGTAATGAACATCTTAACATCTTTAGGTACCAGAGTCACGCTGATTTCAGCAGGAACGGGTCATCTCAACCGGGGATTTTTTGTCGCTGTCTACACTACCTTAAGGACCCCTCCTTCGCTATCTTCTAGCCCCATGTAATTTCTAAGCTTAATCTACGTGTGCCTCTATTGCTCTCCCCGTTGAGTAAGGCAACGGATAAAGCGCAGGAGCATTCCTTATCACTGAACTGATGTTTCTGGGAAATAATCTAGTCGAGTCCAGTGCCAAGAAAACTCAAGTATGCACGCTCTCTAGAAAAAAATGTCCATTCCTTCTCCTTCTTTGTTTCCACAACATTCATTTGCTACTATAGGATACGCTCAGTATCCTAGAAATAGATATTTGACAAGATTCCACCCGTTAGAGTATATTAAGAACGTCACTAAGGAAGCCTCGCGGCAGTATGTAATAATTATGCTGAACAAAGTAAGACGGTCCTTCTAACCTGAACATGCCTTCTTTATAAGACTCAGGTTCGCTTCAATGTGGAGTGCTGTTCTCATCTTTGCCAGGGATCCACGCGGTATTTGCCGGACAGTCTCGATCGATTACAGCTGCAAGCAACCCACATTATGGACAGATCCAAAGCCACTGAATTCTGTGAGCTTCTCAAGTTGTGGAAAGATGTCGCCTGTGTGGCAGCCCTCTATCACTTCTACGTGAAAAGTGTTCTAACGAACTCTTTCAACTGGTCTCATTTTCACCCTACCGGTACAGGACAAAATGTGCTGTCCTTGAATTTCGCCGTTCTAAACTGGTATACATACGCTCTCGAACTAAACAGCTCGGCTCTTTCTTCCTGTGCCGATCAGTCAAAACTAAAACCACCAACGCAAGTCTCTCTCTCTCAGGGTCCTTTAAGCGGAGTGTAAAAGAGTACAATGCGGGTCACAATACTGTACCGGCAGCATTCGCAATGAGTATGGTTACCATGTCTCTCTTGGATTCTATTCATGTTTTCTATCAAGCAGAGTAGACTCACTTTGGCAGGCTCTGACAAATAAAAATATTAAGCCTCATCTAGTGCCCAATCATCAATGAATCATATTGAAAGCGACATACAATCTACGAAGATCGGATTATGACACTTAAATGGGACCTTTTCATAACCATATCTCTACCGTATTAACGATATTGGAATTATTTTTCTAATATAAGTTCAACGTAGATGTAAGTAAAACATATTGCGTTAAATACCGTGCAATATTTATTTAGAATTCACTTATTGATGTTCTATAAAATGCTTTTAACCAATCTTTAATTATAACTAAAAACTATTTAATAAGAAATTATTTTTTGTTTTATTAAATCGGTTTGTATATCTAATTTTATTTAACGACCAATTTAAAATGAACTCTCATCATAAAAACTTTTGTATTGTGGTAAGTCAAAAACAATAACCTTTATAGTTCTATATCTCTAGTCGTTACTATTCTCAGAGTAATAATCTATTTGAATTATTTAAGATAGAGAATATAGAATTGTCTAGAACCATCAGTGTACTACTGTAGAGTTGGTGGCACAGTGGTAGCGTATAATAAATATTTCGGACATTTAACACCAACATCGTCTAGTTTCAAACTAAGCAGAGCTTGTGCTATAATAACTAGACTGACTGATAGAATACTTATATACTTTTTTTTTTGTAAATACATACATATTGTATATAGAAAACACTCAAACTTCGAAACAAATATTTGCAGATCATACAAACATTTGGTTCTACCCGGGAATCGAACCCGAGACCTCAAGCAGTCGCATTCATTACTGCTGCACCACCGAAGCAGTTAAGGTGTAAAGTATGTATTGAAGATTTAAGGTCTAAAGTATGCCACTGCTTTGTTTGATGTCTCCTGTTCAATTCATGGGATGACTAAATGCTTCTTTTAATGCGATTGTTTTTTATGCATAATATGCATGTATTTATAAAACAAGTGTATATTTATGTATATCAGTTGTCTAGTACCCGTAATACAAACTGGTTTAGGCTAGATGGCGTTGTGTGTCGGATGTCTGAAAATACGTTAAGCTAAGATCCAGAGATAGATAGAAAGTGATTACCACAAAGAAGTCTAGTTGTATATTTACCAATATGCTTTTTTAAAACGTCCTAAGTAAAATTGGTAACTTTTTTCAACATCTATTAATCTACCAATGTATTGAAGGAAAGCTGAGGATTATCTCGGCTTGAAGCCATCCATTAAGATGACATTAATACATCCTGGTTCCCCAGTTACGTCTTTATAATCTACCTATCAATCAACGACTGAGTTATAGCGATTATATTACGTCTTTACATCCATTTACGTCTTTTTTTTGTAGTAGATAAAGCTTCCGTAATATCAATAAACCTTCTGTCATGGAGACTTAGCATAATGGACACAAAAAACACTCAGAATAGAGCAACAATTTTGTAGATCGCACAATATTCGGCCCCGTAACAGTTAGAGCAGTAGGAAGCGGTGAAGTCA
The DNA here is from genome assembly GCA_949316085.1 of Hypercompe scribonia. Lineage (NCBI taxonomy): Eukaryota > Metazoa > Arthropoda > Insecta > Lepidoptera > Erebidae > Hypercompe > Hypercompe scribonia. Next base: position 20,950,556 of record OX438977.1, read on the forward strand.
CCGCTTGAACCACAACGCTATCTATACGTACAGTCACGTCATCCGTGTCACACATCACAATACAGTGTCACGATGACTGTCATGCCTTTTACGTCTTCAAACGAGGCGTGAAAAAGCATCTTACTAGGCCGCCATAGTGCGGATCACCATACTGCATTGTCTGCATTTGTAATTAATATTGTGACTACAACTTTTGGATTCTATTCATGCTTTCCATCAGACTGAGTAGAGTCACTTTGGGAGGCTTGTGTTAAGATCTACTAATTAAAACTCAAACTTAATAACTAAAGTAAATGAAATAAATTTGTTAAAAATATAACAGTACAAAACACAGATAATTCTAGTTATACATATAATATACATACGAGAATAACACACCATGCCAATCTGACCCGGTACTTCATTTACCGTCTCTACATAACATGATTACTAGAAATAAGGAGAAACTTTTACTACCAATGGCTGAAATCTTAAAGTTACGCCGTTGCCACAAGATGCCAAGTTGTTTACGACGTCTGAGCTTGAATATATTTAAAACTCTAGTTCAAAATAAACTTTGTAGCGAGACATATTACATTGCTGTACAAGCGTGATGAAAATGCTTCGGATTAAGTTACATAATTTGTATGTATTTTTGCTAGTTTGCATTTTTTTAAAGATATAGTTATCTGTATTTCATCATCATCATCATCATTTCAGCCAAAAGAAGTCCACTACTGGACATAAGCCTCCCGCAAGGTTCTCCACAGCAGCCGGTTCCATGTCACCCAATCGATCGGGCAGCCGCTGGATACCCGCATCTAGAAGCCACAAAGTTCTGGAGTGGCGACCGCGTAGTCCGACGACCTGGCGATCTTTATTTGTTTGTGTTTAATCTTTGAAATCTCATCATTTACACATATTTATTGCTTTCTAACTTGCCTTTTAGCAAGTATTAAGCAATACCTTCTTTTCAAGCTAAGCATTTTATTGCGTGAGTAGAACTGAAAGGGTGTTAACTAACTAGAGTTTGAACATTAGCCTCTTTACCGAAAAATACTGAACATATTCAGCTCGTTACTTCTTCTTTAAATTATATCATGTAAACAGCCTTTTACAGGCCACTTCTGGACATAAGCTTCTCCTTGGCAGTGAGATTTTGACCTACTACACCACGGTGGCCAAACGGGTTGGAATAGGGTTCATTTCAAGGCTCCCCCCATATCTGCCCCTTCCACGGAGGGTTGGCAGGTAGTCGGGGGGACTAAGAAGTCCCGAAAGCGGGGTAAAAAGGCTGCTCAAAAAGCAGCCTCTACCCCGCAGTCGCTATCGGTGGTAGTGGCCACTACGAAGAGGCCGCGCAAGCTGCAGGTGCCCAAGACCGCGGCGGTGGTGGTCACCGTATCACCGGAAGCAGCTAACGGCGGACTGTCTTACGCGGCCATCTTTCAGAGGGCCCGGGCTAGTCTCGCCAACGACATCGGGACGGAAGGAGTCAGGTTGCGCCTCGCTCGCACCAACACGTGCGTGCGACAGCAGGGAGGGTCGATAGTGGACCTTTCGTTCGCTACCCCTGCCCTCGCCGCACGAGTAAGGAACTGGCGTGTCCTGGAAGAGGTTGAGACGCTCTCGGACCATCTCTATATCCGATTTGAGCTCTCCCGGTCCCAGGACGCCAGTAGGGGTCACGCGGCGCGGCGTTCTTCTCGCTTTCCGCGGTGGGCTGTAGCCAAATTAAATAGGGACCTACTAGAGGAGGCGGCCATTATTCACTCTTGGCCGTCTCCGCAGGCTCCGACCGAGGAGGTCGACATGAGGGCTGGTCGCTTCTGCGAAGCGATTGCACAAATTTGTGATGCGGCCATGCCCCGCATCCGAGGTTGCCGGCCTCCACGGAAGGAGGTTTACTGGTGGTCCCAGGAGTTGGCGGACCTCCGTGCGGCCTGTACTCGTGCCCGGAGGTCCTACACCCGTAATCGGCGGCGACACCGCGAAGAAGGCGGGGAGGACCAGCTTCATGAGGAGTACCGAGAGGCGCGGAAAACTCTGAAGCTGGCCATCAGCCGCGCCAAAGAAATTAAGAGAAAGGAAATGCTGGAGGGTCTCGATCGTGACCCCTGGGGTCGCCCCTATCGTGCGGTGCGGCAAAGCTCCGCACGTCGGGCCCCCCCTTACAGAGACACTCCAGCCCAGCTTCCTGCGGGAAGTGGTCGAGGGCCTTTTCCCGCAGCGGGCGGAGCACACGCCCCCGTCGATGGCCTTCATGGTCGAAGACGACGGGGTGAACGAAGACAATGTTCCGCCCGTCAGGGAATCGGAGGTAGGGGCGGTTGTTCTACGGATCCGCTCTAAGAACACCGCCCCCGGGCCGGACGGGATACCTGCCCGAGTGCTAGCCCTCGAACACATGTCGGACCGCCTCAGGGAGGTCCTGGACGCTAGCTTGGCGTCCGGACGCTTTCCTGAGTGCTGGAAAAGCGGGAAGCTGGTCCTATTGAGGAAGCCGGGACGGCCAGCCGAATCGGTAGCGGCCTATAGGCCCATCGTGTTGCTGGACGAGGCGGGTAAACTGTTTGAGAGGATACTCTCTGCCCGCATCGTCCGGCACCTCTGCGAGGTGGGCCCCGATCTGTCGGACGCCCAATTTGGTTTTCGGGCGGGGCGTTCGACGGTCGATGCTGTGCTGCGCCTGAGGGCCGTTACCGAAGAGGCGGTGAGCTGTGGCGGCGTGCTGTTGGCGGTGTCGTTAGACATCGCCAACGCTTTTAATAGTCTGCCATTTAGCTGCATCAGGGAAGCCCTCCACTACCACGGGGTGCCAGAGTACCTGAGGCGGCTTGTGGCAGACTACCTTGAGGAGCGTACCGTCATGTACGAGGACCGTGACGGTGTTCTGAGGCGGCGGCCCATGACGTGCGGTGTTCCGCAGGGGTCTGTCCTCGGACCACTCCTGTGGAACATGGGATACGACTGGGCCCTCCGAGGTCGTCTTCCCCCCGGGTTGGGCGTAATTTGTTACGCAGATGACACATTGGTCACAGCCCGGGGACTGAACTTTCAAGAGGCGGCGCGCCTGGCCACCACGGGAGTCTCTTTGGTGGTCGGGCGTATTGAGGCGCTGGGTTTACGGGTGGCCCTAGATAAGACGGAGGCCCTTTTGTTCCATGGGCCCCGTCGTGGTCCACCACCCGGCGCCTCTATCGTAGTCAATTCGGTCCTCGTACCGGTTCAGGCCCAGATGAAGTACCTGGGCCTGATCCTTGACGGGAGGTGGCTCTTCGACGAGCACTTCCGACAGCTTTCTCCAAAGCTGGTCGGCGCTGCCTCTGCCCTCGGGCGACTTTTGCCGAATTTGGGTGGAGCCAGCGTCGCGACGAGACGGCTATACACGGGGGTTGTCCGGTCAATGGCGCTGTATGGTGCGCCGGTGTGGGCGGCGGCTCTGACCGCCCAGAATAGGGCTCGCCTCTGGCGCCCTCAGAGGATATTGGCGGTTAGAGCCATACGCGGTTACCGAACCGTATCGACGGAGGCGGCGTGCGCCTTGGCCGGAACTCCCCCGTGGGATTTGGAGGCGGAAGTGCTCGCCGAAGTTTATCGGCGGACGGCTGACTTCCGGGCGGGCAGCGGCATACGGCCCCCGCCCGAAGAGATACGCGAGTGGCGAGAGGCCGCTCGTCGAGCCACGATGGCTCGTTGGTCGTCCCGGCTGGAGGCTCCACGTGCTGGCTTTGCCGCCGTGGAAGCTCTCCAGCCGATCGTCGCCGAGTGGGCAGGGCGGCAGCACGGGACCCTTTCCTTCCGACTGACGCAGGTCCTTTCCGGGCACGGTTGCTTCGGGAAGTATCTGCACTCGGTCGCCAGGAGGGAATTGAGTCCCGCCTGTCACCACTGCGACTGCAGTGAGGACTCGGCTCAGCACACGCTGGCGGTTTGTTCCGCCTGGGCAGCGCAGCGTGGGGTCCTCACTGCAGTTATTGGAGGAGACCTCTCGCTACCGGCCGTCATACGCTCCATGGCCGGTAGCGACAGTTGTTTTACCGCGGTCGCAACCTTCTGCGAAGACGTAATTTCGCGGAAGGAGGCGGCGGAGAAGGCCCGGGAGGACGATATCCACTCGGACCCAATTCGCCGCCGGCGAGCCGGGCGGCGGAGGCGCGCATACCAGCGCCTCATGCCGCCTTGAGTGTGGCCGCGGGTGGACGGGATGGGTTTTCCCCTCCATCCGCTACAATGGCCAGCCGCGAGGAGGCGACGTCCGCGTGTGCCGTACGTCGCCTAAAATAGAGAGTTTATCCGCAGATGGTGCCCGAGGTAGCGGGCAGGCGCTAGGAGGGATCTGGATATCGTAATAACAGCTGTTCCCGGTCCCTCCTATGTCAGGCGCAGAGTGGCACACCGTGTGGTTTTAGTCGGTCCGATTCCGACACACCACCCCGCCGTAAACCCCGGTGGGGTGACAGCCCGAGGGGGTTTCCACACGTTAAAAAAAAAAAAAAAAAAAAAAGGGTTCATTTCAAGTTTTTCTTCTGTTTGTAATGATATTTGCCTAAATGATTTGTTCCCTTATTCGCCTCTTATGACACCCACGGGATGAATAGGGGTGGTAATACTATGTATTCTTAATCCGTCACCTCACTGAGTTTAAATTGTATACATAAACTATAAATTGTGTTTAGTTTTGGGCACGTTAACCTTAGTTTAGAAAGACATTAGGAGGGAAGGCAAGTCTAGTTCTAAAACGTCCAACCGTTAGTCCTGAGTGCACTGGTTGTGTGTTTTGATAAAGTTTTTAGCGTTGTCATATATCTTGTAAGAAGTTTAAATGTATATAATCGAAATATCGACTATTATTATTTTTATAGAAGGCATCGCAGTGTGCCAGTTAAGAATATATTTTATGTGAATATTTTGAAATGAATGTTTTAAGTATGTGTTTTTGTAGTACAGGCAAAAATTATATTATTTTATTTTATATTACAGGCAAAAATTATACTTCAATAAAATTAACTTCAAAGACTCGAATGCGCCGACATCATGACGAATTCGTTTCCAGGTTGTGGTCCAACTATAATGTCCGACCAATTGGAAGACGAAGCTTCAGTATGGGTAACTGTCGTATTATTATAATTTTTATATTGTAATGCAGGATTAATTACTCTGTAGTTTGATATGTCTTCAGTAGATGGTGCTTCATAATGGAAGACACCAAAAAACTTATTATTTATCAATTTATTTATTTTTGTTACATATTACTTAAAAATAATATGATTACATGCATGATAAATAATGTATCAATACAACATCAATCGACAAATACAAAGTTTATAGAAAACATTCAGATTTTAGTATGATGCAATTTTTGTGAAACTTGGTAGTCCAAAATATAAAACGTATAAAGCTTAATACGAGTATAGAAAAACAATGAAAAGTACAAAACAAAAAAAAATAAAGAATTACTACCCATTACATTTGAATTATTACTATTATTACGTTATTTTAATGTGACTTACAGTGTTGATTTTATTTATATTATTTTTTCTTCGATATTACAATTTATTATTATTATTTATTAATTATTATTTGTTCAGTGTAGTATGTATTCGAAATTGGGCAGATTAGTGATAACGCAGATTCCCAACTTAATTACAGTTTATGCGTATTTCTCTGTGGTTTTGACTACAAAAACCATATTTTATAGAACTTGATATGAAGTAACATCACAAATATGAAACTAAAATACCATTAAACAACATAAGTTACCTTAGGTTAATAAATTAAATTACACAACATGAACCATTGAAACACAGAACACAACAGATTAAAATAAATAAAAAAGAAATCAATGATAATTTCAGGGTGACAGGATAATATTAATTTTGTAGTAAAAAAATCAGTTCAACCACGAACTTAGTAACTGAACTAAGAATGCTGATTGGACAATGTCCTTTGCGAAGACTCATATTCCAACTGGTTGGACAATAGTTTAACACGACCCCGAAATGAATGAATTATTATTTTAACTCTTGATTCTTTAATTTATTAGTGAACTAAAATTTCATGGAAAGTTCTAATTGTCGACGTTTTTCTATAAGCCATTTTTCCTATTCACCTAAGGTAACAGAATGTAGATTTGTTATATCATTTTAACAGAAGAAATAAATTAAACTCTAACAGCATAACTTTGCTTAACTTTGACGTTTAGTAACACAGTCTTTGTGTAAAGAAAGAGGCCAACAGTACGAGCTAAATTGAACTGAATTTCAAATAGATCTACATAATTCAACTTCAGCACTACCGAAGCTTACACTGAATATTCTAAAGGACGCGCTCTTATTCTTTTATTACCAAATAGAATTTTATGACTCAGTCTCGTATTTCAATGAAGTTTTAAACATATAGAAGAGTTATTTTAAGAAGCCAACTATCATTGTACATGCACGAAAAATCATGGGTTCTCCTTAAAACAAGTAAACCATTTATGAATGCTAATCATGAGTTACTTGTTTTTTAAAAAAAGGTGCTATAATAAAGTAAAATACATAAGCAAAGATTTATTCTGGATTCACATCGCTTATATTGTCTTTTTGCAATAGTTTAAGTTTAGCTATAATCCCGTCACCAGATATGGCTGAGTGACAAACGAAGTTTAGAAGAGTTTCTTGCCGCCAATTCTTGAGAAATTTAATCTGGGACGTACAACTAGAGAGCTTTAATCTGTTTGTTCTTAATCTTAGTCGCTTACAAAGCAGAAGGACTAGTAGACACTGTATTAATTTTATGTAACTAAATACAATGTACTATGTGAGTGACTATTATTTTTTGGTCTCTTCAGTTTTCGTTTAACCCTAACTCAGGCGTGTGTTTTGCTTCCACCACTATAAAATCAAAACTCCATACAAGTAATCAAATAATGTTTCGTTCGTGAAAGCTTCTCTAAAAGCGCTCAAACTAACATCAGCATTTATTATGAGGTCGATAGTTTAGCCGCTTTTGTAGATCCATTACAGCTACGGGCGGACGCTAATGTAATAATACACCGACTAACCGAGCAATGTGAAACAAACAAAATTTTGTTTGTGGTAGATTGGTAACTCAGTTAGTGTTCGGAGTGTTCGGCTAGGGCATTAAAGGCACATCCATATGTGTAGCTAATGTAGGCTTCGCTGATAAATTTATTGAGTTGAAATAATTTAAATACACTTTAACAACACACAGCTTCGAGATTGATTTGGCAAACGTAGTGTAACCCTGCGACACGATGTACACCATTTAACGAAAGTAGTTGATAGTGGAGGGATATGCATAACCCAAAACTATGATGGCGATACGCTGATTATGATGATATGCAAGGAAATCTAATGAGCTTGTGTGAAAAAATAAATAATGAAAACCAATTTCGTGAGGTATGGTATGGAAAAAATAAGGAACATATTTATCAAAACCACCATCTTAATTCGTTTTCCACCTTGTCAAGAAATAGGAGTGCTTAAATTTGTATAATTTAATGGTTTTACGTTTCTATGTTCGATATATACTCGGCACTTCATGGAAATGTTCAGCAGATCTGTATGTACTAGATTTAGGAAAGCTTTAATGCCTCGGACTCTTCTTTCTCGATATATTCTTAAATTTTTTTTGTTTTATGTTTACAGTTTATTTCGGGTTACAACAAAAACTAAAGTATCTCAGACACGGCACAAAATCTACCTTGACGGTACTACCAAATATTGAGACATCATAAAAGAACTATTCTCTAGAGCACTAACACTGAGGTGCATGTCACAAGGTTCTATTCTCGGTCCCTATTTGTAAAGAAATGTTTTGTTCGAAGTCTACAATAAACAGAATATTTCATGAATTCTTTCCTTAAGAAGCAAAAAACAAATGTGCTTATAATCAACGTTGTGTAAATATGAATGGCTTAAATTCTTCCTCATGAATTTGTCTATCAAATGCAAAAGTACGGCATATCATAAGGTAGAAAAGATACACCTTTATTCTAGTTCATTGGAAAACTTCATTTTTCTGCGACTATTTCTTATAAATGTACTCGTTAACTCAGGCATTGCAATTTATAACAAATAAAAAAAAAAAAATAGACCTGAAGGTTTAGTAGTAAGTAATCGAAGGTGGCTGGTAGCGGATGAATGCGAATTGCCCAAGACCGGGATGGTTGACGTCCCTTGGGGGAGACCTTCGTTCGGGGTGCTGGGCTAGAAAACCTCCACGTAGTGCACCCTGGAAACGTTGGCGATGATGTTGTTCATCACTGCCAACGGCTAATATTCTACGCACGAAGAGGAAGCCATTTCTTCGGCAATTCGGCCGAGACTTGGTCCAACAGAGCGGGCGTGTCTGTCGGATCCTCTGTTGGCTCTTCGCTCTTCGGAGCATTGAGGAGGAAAACCTCGGTAAAAAATCACGATGGTGGGACCCTTTCTAGGGTCGGAAATCCTCCGCTTAGCGGTTGAAAAGGTAGGACGGGCTCGGTGTGCACTTACACTGCCACCGAGCAGGCATCAGGAGACGTAGTCTCCCTGCCGCCGTCGGTATATCGTAGTCCCGAGTTGGAGTCTCGCGACTCCAATCGGGGGCGAGGGTCTTGGCTTAACCGCCCGGACTGCGAGGAAGAAAACCTCTCTAAAAAATTACCCCGAATCCCGTGTTCTGGCGCGTGACCAGGGGATGCATGGCTGATGGGTAGTTCAGTCGTAAGCCCACTCCCAGCCGGGGCACCTGCGGACCCCTCGGTTGGGCACAAATTTACGCTTGCCTGGGTATTGGGGATCTCTGCCCGGGTCGACCTTTCTTCTCCCCATCTCGTGGGTTCAAAAATGGATGAAATTAAAAACACAAACAATGAAAATATAGCAGAAAAGAAAGAAAAGAAGAGGAGTGCGAAAAAGAAGAATACAAGGGCGGGCGACCTCTCGTCTGACGTAGAGGATGTAATGGCTGGAACACCTATCTCGGTGGGGCTCCCAGAAGTCATTTTGGCTACTGGGAGCCGAAGAACATCGGAACGATTGCGTTCCAGATCCACTGCGGGCGGCAACTCTAGTGCAAATATGGATGCATTGGGGCTTACGGAAATGGAGTTGTACGAGAGCCGGAAACGTGGACGCTCCAGGGATGATGAGAGTGACATGTCCGAGGAGATGTTGCCTCCTAAAATCACCAGCAGCCGTAGAGGGAGGACACGAACTCCGATCTCGGCCCCGTCAGGCTCCGTCTTCTGCAAGGCGGAAGCCTATAGACGGGTCAGGGCAGACGGCGAAATCTTGGCGGAGGAGGAGATTGCGGATCTCCTGCTAAAAATAAAGGAGCCGATGGTGGGGGATTTATTTCCTCAAACACCATCGTCCATGCGGCGGTGGCCATCATTCACAATGTGGCCACCAAGTCGAGTAACCTTAAGGGCTCCTTTGTGAAAGCCCTTAAGGACTCCTCTTCCGCTATTGCGGGGGTCGTGGATACCCTCATCGGAGACGTGGCTCAGCTCCAGGCGGCCAACGATCGCCTGACGGGGCAAGTGGCTGAGCTCAGCGCTCAGTTCGCCCAATTCCGGGCGCATCGCCCGACAGAGGATCCGGTCGCGTCCCCGTCTCAGTCTGCCCCCTCTTCCAGCCTCGGTGGCATTCCTGATGCCCATCTGCGCCAAATAACCGATGCAGTATGGCGCATGATGGACGGGCGTCTGGCTGGCCTGGAGGCAAGGCTGCCACCAGCTCCTGTTGTCCGGCCGCCGCTTGCGGGCCATAAAGCGAAGGTTGCATCGGTGTCAGCATCGCTTCCCGTTGCGACCGGTCGCGTGTCGCGTGTTTCTGCTGCTCCTGCAACTGCTCTGAGGGCACGGCAGGCGGCCAAGGCAACAGCCCGGACGCCCGCACTGAGGTCAGGGCCCAAAACAGCGGGGTCTGTCGGGGTCCAAAGTCTGGGGCGGAGTTTCCTCCGCTCCTCTCCAACCGCTGTATCTGGCACCTCAACAAGTGCTCCCTCCACATCTGCCCCTTCCATGGATGGTTGGCAGGTAATCGGGGGGGGCTAAGAAGTCCCGAAAGCGGGGTAAGAAGGCTGCACAAATAGCAGCCTCTACCCCGCAGGCGCCATCGGCTGCAGTGGCTGCCACAAAGACGCCGCGCAAACTACAGGCGCCTAAAAGCGCGGCCGTGATAGTCACCGTGTCACCGGAGGCAGCTAGCAGCGGGCTGTCCTACGCGGCAATTTTCAAAAGGGCCCGGGACAGTCTCGCACACGATTTCGGGACAGTAGGTGTCAGAATGCGCCTCGCCCCAACGGGAGCTCGAGTCCTCGAGTTCCCTGGGGCTGAAGGTGCTAAGACGGCGGACACAATTGCCGAGAAGTTGCGAGGTATGTTTACGGCTACGGATGGTGTCAAGATCGCCAGGCCCACCAAGTGCGCAGAATTGCGCATTTCGGGCCTGGACGACTCCATAACGACCGAGGATGTCCGCGTTGCAGTAAGAGAGAAGACGGGTTGCAACGCGGACAACATTAGGGTCGGCACCATCCGCCCCGGTCCAGGAGGGCTTGGCGCAGTGTGGGTCAGCTGTCCCGTAGCGTCGGCCAAAATGTTGGGCGACGCCGGCAGGCTGCTCATCGGTTTCGTAAGCGCTAGGATCACAGTCCTGGCGGCGAGACCGATGAGGTGTTACAGGTGCCTGGCATTGGGGCACACACGCGCCAAGTGCGTCAGTTGTTTCAACTGCAGCGGGTTATGTTTCCGCTGCGGTCGACCGGGGCACAGGGCAGCTGAATGCTCTGCCGCCCCTCACTGCCCGGCGTGTGCGGCGGGTAACAAGCCCGCCAATCACCAAATTGGGCAGGGAGGCTGTAAACCTCCCTACAATTCTCGGCAAGCGTCGGGGGCTAGCCGATCGACCCAGGTTGCCTCTGATGTCGTTCGCATGTCGGCATCGTTGCCCATGGAGGAGGTTGTAGAGACGGTCGAGTAATGGCCCAAGTCTCTAACCTCCTGGTCCAGACGAACCTGAACCACTGTGCCGCGGCGCAGGACCTTTTCCTGCAAACCATGGCACAGTGGCCGATCGGTGTTGCCGTAGCCGCAGAACCCTATTATGTTCCTCCCCGTCCAAACTGGTTGGGTGACCGGGACGGTTCCGTGGCAGTCGTTGGCTTCACGGCGGCTCATTCCCCGCCCTTGTCGCTAAGAGACAAGGGCACTGGATATGTTGCTGCCGAGTGGGGGGGGGATCACTGTATATGGTGTATACTTCTCCCCCAACCGGAGTTTGAACGACTTCGAGGTTTTCCTTAACAACTTGGAAACCTCGATGCGGCGTCTAACGTCTGGGCAAATTTTAGTGCTGGGGGACTTCAACGCAAAGTCCATTGCGTGGGGTTCCCCCAGGACGGACGCTAGAGGCGAGGCCGTAGAGGAGTGGGCGGCCTCGGTGGGCGTCTGTTTACTAAACAGGGGCTCCACCAACACGTGTGTGCGACAGCAGGGAGGGTCGATAGTGGACCTTTCGTTCGCTACCCCTGCCCTCGCCGCACGAGTAAGGAACTGGCGTGTCCTGGAAGAGGTTGAGACGCTCTCGGACCATCTCTATATCCGATTTGAGCTCTCCCGGTCCCGCATCCGAGGTTGCCGGCCTCCACGGAAGGAGGTTTACTGGTGGTCCCAAGAGTTGGCGGACCTCCGTGCGGCCTGTACTCGTGCCCGGAGGTCCTACACCCGTAGTCGACGGCGACACCGTGAAGAAGGCGGGGAGGATCAGCTCCATGAGGAGTACCGAGAGGCGCGGAAAACTCTGAAGCTGGCCATCAGCCGCGCCAAAGAAATTAAGAGAAAGAAAATGCTGGAGGGTCTCGATCGTGACCCCTGGGGTCGCCCTTATCGTGCGGCGCAACAAAAGCTCCGCCTGTTGGGCCCCCCCCTTACAGAGACACTCCAGCCCAGCTTCCTGCGGGAAGTGGGCCTTTTCCCGCAGCGGGTGGAGCATATACCTCCGTCGATGGCCTTCATGGTCGGAGACGACGGGGAGAACGAGGACAATGTTCCGCCCGTCAGGGAATCGGAGGTAGGGGCGGTTGTTCTACGGATCCGCTCTAAGAACACCGCCCCTGGGCCAGACGGGATACCTGCCCGTGTGTTGGCCCGTGCCCTCGAACACATGTTGGACCGCCTCAGGGAGGTCTTGGACGCTAGCTTGTCGTCCAGACGCTTCCCTGAGTGCTGGAAAAGCGGGAAGCTGGTCCTATTAAGGAAGCCGGGACGGCCTGCCGATTCGGTGGCGGCCTATAGGCCCATCGTGTTGCTGGACGAAGCGGGCAAACTGTTTGAGAGGATACTCTCCGCCCGCATCGTCCGGCACCTCTGCGAGGTGGGCCCCGATCTGTCGGACGCCCAATTTGGTTTTCGGGCGGGGCGTTCGACGGTCGATGTCGTGCTGCGCCTGAGGGCCGTTACCGAAGAGGCGGTGAGCTGTGGCGGCGTGCTGTTGGCGGTGTCGTTGGACATCGCCAACGCATTTAATAGTCTGCCATTTAGCTGCATCAGGGAAGCACTCCACTACCACGGGGTGCCAGAGTACCTGAGGCGGCTTGTGGCAGATTATCTTGAGGAACGTACTGTCGTGTACGAGGACCGAGATGATATTCTAAGGCGGCGGCCCATGTCGTGCGGTGTTCCGCAGGGGTCCGTCCTCGGACCACTCCTGTGGAATATGGGATACGACTGGGCCCTTCGAGGTCGTCTTCCCCCCGGGCTGGGCGTAATTTGTTACGCCGATGACACATTGGTCACGGCCCGGAGGGTGAACTTTCAAGAGGCGGCGCGCCTGGCCACCGTGGGAGTCTCTGCGGTGGTCGGGCGCATTGAGGCGCTGGGTTTACGGGTGGCCCTAGACAAAACGGAAGCCCTTTTGTTTCATGGGCCCCGTCGTGGTCCGCCCCCCGGCGCCTCCATCGTAGTCAATTCGGTCCTCGTACCGATTAAGGCCCAGATGAAGTACCTGGGCCTGATCCTCGACGGCAGGTGGCTTTTCGACGAGCACTTCCGACAGCTTACTCCAAAGCTGGTCGGCGCTGCCTCTGCTCTTGGGCGACTTTTGCCCAATTTGAGTGGAGCCAGCGTCCCGACGAGACGGCTATACACGGGGGTTGTTCGGTCAATGGCACTATATGGTGCACCGGTGTGGGCGGCGGCTCTGACCGCCCAGAATAGGGCTCGCCTCTGGCGCCCTCAGAGGATATTGGCGGTTAGAGCCATACGCGGTTACCGCACCGTATCGACGGAGGCGGCGTGCGCCTTGGCCGGAACTCCCCCGTGGGATTTGGAGGCGGCAGTGCTCGCCGAAGTTTATCGGCGGACGGCTGACTTCCGCCCCCCACACGGCACGGCACACGGCACGGGAGACATACGGCCCCCGCCCGAGGAGATACGCGAGTGGCGTGAGGCCGCTCGTCAAGCCACGATGGCTCGTTGGTCGTTCCGGTTGGAGACTCCACGTGCTGGCTTCGCCCTCGTGGAGGCTCTCCAGCCGGTCATCGCCGAGTGGGCAGGGCGGCAGCACGGGACCCTTTCCTTCCGACTGACGCAGGTCCTTTCCGGGCATGGTTGCTTCGGGAAGTATCTGCACTCGGTCGCCAGGAGGGAATTGAGTCCCGCCTGTTACCACTGCGACTGCAGTGAGGACTCGGCTTAGCACACGCTAGCGGTTTGTTCCGCCTGGGCGGCGCAGCGTGGGGTCCTCACTGCAGTTATTGGAGGAGATCTCTCGCTACCGGCCGTCATACGCTCCATGGCCGGTAGCGACAGTTGCTTTACCGCGGTCGCAACCTTCTGCGAAGACGTAATTTCGCGGAAGGAGGCGGCGGAGAAGGCCCGGGAGGACGATATCCACTCGGAGCCAATTCGCCGCCGGCGAACCGGGCGGCGGAGGCGCGCATACCAGCGCCTCATGCCGCCTTGAGTGTGGCCGCGGGTGGACGGGACGGGTTTTCCCCTCCACCCGCTATAATGGCCAGCCGCGAGGAGGCGACGTCCGCGTGTGCCGTACGTCGCCTAAAATAGAGAGTTTACCCATTGATGGTGCCCGCAGTTTCGGGCAGGCGCTAGGAGGGATCTGGATGTCGTAATAGCAGCGGTTCCCGGATCCCTCCTATCTCAGGCGCAGAGTGGCACACCGTGTGGTTTTAGTCGGTCCGATTCCGACACACCACCCCGCCGTAAACCCCGGTGAGGTGACGGCCCGAGGGGGTTTCCACACGTTAAAAAAAAAAAAAAAGACCTTCGTTCAGCAGTGGACGACGATAGGTTGATTGATTGATTGATTGAATCGTTACTGGATACATATAACAGTATGATGAACATCATCGAGAAATCATTTATTATGTTTTTATAAATATTTAACAACGTATGTATTTAGAAATATATATGAATATATTTAATAGCAGTTTTTTTTTACTATATCACAGACGGGGGTCCTATTTTGAGGTCAGACGACCGTACATCATAACTATTGTCACTTTATAGATTTTTACTAAATAGGCTAGTTTTTTCAATATTTAAATTCTATACATATGTGGCAACTTTCACCTACAGCGCAAACAGACAAACATAGTACAGCGCCATCTAGCAAAGATACATCGAACTACGGAGTATAATGAACTACGGAGGAACTACTAATCCTGTATCGCGAAATAGAGATTTGCGTATCGATTAGCATATATACAACATCCCCACATCAAATGTAGGGCCGCGGCCCGCCAGGCATGATCCCCTCGCCTGGTCGGAGGATCCTTCCTTTTTAGCGGAGGGACATATGACACGTTTCTCTACACATATTTTAAAATCGAAACCTATCCTCTATGTTGTTTCTTAATTAGCTTATTTTATGCAAATTATAAGTACTATATTAAATGAGTAAACGCAGACAAGATATTTCATAACTGAACCAAAATATTTCTTTTAGACATTTCGCGATCATTAATATCAAAGTACCTATTCGCAGATAAGATTAATCTCTTCATCGTAAAAAGGGGATCCATAATATTTATTAGGACAAATATAGCGCACAAGGTGTGCTAATATACTTTATCTCGAAGCTTCGTGCGAGGCTGTAATGAATAATCGATAGTAGGATCACGTACAGCCTTCTGTACATCAGACAAATATCGTTCATTTTTAGTACAGTTATATAATTAGCTAGAACTATACATACACATATACATGCACATACATAAACATACCTGTTTCTCCGGTGGGGTAGGCAGAAGTACATTAAACGTTCGTGTTTAGCTCCCACGTAACAGGTGGCGAGACTACCATTAACCGGGATGTTTTGGTTGCCAGAGCCACGTCCGTTAATCAGTAGGTGTACCACTTGCTGGTGAGGTTGACTTGGGGCCTGAAATGCTTACCAGCGCCTCATGCCGCCTTGAGTGTGGCCGCGGGTGGACGAGACGGGTTTTCCCCGCCACCCGTTATAATGGACAGCCGCGAGGAGGCGACGTCCGCGTGTGCCGTACGTCCCCTAAAATAAGGAGTTTACCCATAGATGCTGCCCGCAGTTTCGGGCAGGCGCTAGGAGGGATCTGGATGTCGTAATAGCAGCGGTTCCCGGATCCCTCCTATCTCAGGCGCAAAGTGGCACACCGTGTGGCTTTAGTCGGTCCGATTTCGACACACCACCCCGCCGTAAACCCCGGTGGGGTGACGGCCCGAGGGGGTTTCCACACGTTAAAAAAAAAAAAAAGGTGCCTGAAATGCTTAGTGAGAACCCTATGTATCTCTTATATATAATGCTATATTAGTATGATAGTATATTAAATTGTATAGCTTCGTATAACATTGATTTGATACTATTACTTAGGCAGGTATACATAACATCAAGGTCGTTTTTTTTTATTTAGGGGCCAAGAAACTGGCCTAAAGGACAAGACTTTCCTTTTGTTCGTAACTGACTATCACTATCCACTATACTACTATTCAATAGACACATATATGAATTCTTGAAGAACTGCAGGCAACTATTTAATATTTAGGACTTCCTATATTTGTTGTAATTTCACTACTGGAAGTGATTTCAGTCCTCTAATCAGAAACCCATCTAATTCAATTTAGTCAAAATTTCCCAAAGTGCTTACGTGAACACAGGAGCGTATCCTGAATTATTATTATTACTTTTTATCTTCAACATAAACTGCTTCGTAGGTGTAGAAGTTAGCACATGCAACAACAACAACAACAACAACAACAGTTGTTGAGTTTGCCTGAGAAATCTCTCTGGCAGACTGGAAACTGGGGTCTTGTAACTGAACTCTCCTTGATCGTTTCGAGTAACCGTTTCATTGGGTTGTGAGAGCAAGAAAACGGAGAGTACATTTGAGCTACGATAGTATCAATTATCTTTCACATCAAACAATCTATTATACATAATGAAATGGCAAAGTTTGAAAATGAATAATACAATTCACGTTGCAAATGCTAATCATGTTGCACAAAACTTAACACAATCGCCTTCAAATGTAAATAAATAAAATGTTATCTTTCGTCCCGAATATTACTTTCAGATACAAATGAATAAAATGCAACGTTTATGAGACAACGAATTCTGCAGCGTTGCTTTGTTCGGAGCTTTGCAAAACAAAACATTAGCACGTTTGTAATGGACCGGCGCATAAAAGAAAGTGTTTTTGTTTTCTATTTTATGAAAACGTTGCTGGCTCACCCCTTACCGCGGTCTCGTTGAGTATGATCTTTTTTCTTTTTGCCCATTAGTGTTTTTATGTCTAGGTGCTTGCTAGAAGTAAAATATTTCATTAACATTTTTAAAGTAAAAAATTGTGAAAATGTTTTCGATAAGTTGTTGAAGGATTTAGTTGAAATTCACCCAAGGTCAGATTAATACCTGAGAGGACTTGCTTTGGCACTGGTTATCTTAGCTACAGTGATTCGACCTTCTTACTCATAAATTAGCCACAGAATAAAGGTTCTTTTCTACTCATTATTTAAATCCAGAACTTCTTATATACTTCAAATACTTAGAATATATTAGAAATATTTTTATGTATTATTTTTTATTTTTAAGTAAAATATAAGTTTACACATAACAGTTTAGTATCAGGAGCCTCTTTCTAAGCTAGAGTTGTTTGTGTCAAGAGACCCTACTCTTCCACAACACAAAAAATAAAACTTACATTTATACACGCTAGGCTGTCGCTTAACCCTACGGTCGGGCCGCCACGTCAAAACTGTGGGGGAGAAATATTTTTTGGCGGGGTCTAACGGAGCATGGTGTCAATTTGAGGGGGGACCTGAAATCATATGGTCCGGGTCCCACTCCAGAGTAGGGTGCCAGAGGCCGACCATCGCGGCGGTTTTTAGTAGGAACACCACATACTCCTGACTCTTGCACCCTTAAGGAGCAGGAGATCCGCAGGGATTTTAAGCCTCGTCAACAAAAAAAAAGCTGTCGCCTAACAAATTAACAAATTACGTTATTTAATAAAATTAAATTCTTATAGTGGCGTTATAAAACTAGACATAACGTTTATAGTATTGCCTGCTTCAAAAACTAGTGGCAGTGATTTCAGTTACACTATATTTCCTTCTTCTAGAAATCAGACTCGAATAAAGAAAGAACTCAAGTTTTTATACATTTTCAAAACTCTTTATATGATATATAACTATCTTACAGATAGAAGTTGTACAGATTTAACTATGCTCTAACTAATTATGTTGAGCTACCAATGTACCTATACCAAAACCCGGCCTATTATGAACTATCGTAACTAATTATCACTGCCTCTATGGAGTTAAAGTGTTAAAGTGAGCGTACTCCAAAACATAATGAAGCAGAAAACAATATCGTACTAGTTATATACTAAGTTACTTTTATTTTTTTATAATATCTAATAAACACTACGCCGTAGGTTAGAGAGTTTGATATTTAGACCACAGCCGACTAAATTTTGACTTCTCAATCTATCCGCCATTTCCCATCTCTAACATTATCTTCTCTTATTACCAACTTTTTTTTTTGCTTTTATATCTCCTTACCTTTCTATCTACTCGCTTAAGAGCCCTTCTGACGTCAATAACCTTGTACATATTAAAGGCCCATTGATGCAGGGGTGACAGTTATCGTGGTAACTGTGTAAGCCTTACACTGTCACGATGACTGTCATGCCTTTACGTTCCCAAGCGGAGCGTGAAAAAGCATCTCACTAGACCGCTATAGTGTGGAGCACCATACTGCATTATCTGCATTTGCAATGAGTATGGTGACCACAACTCTTGGATTCTATTCATGCTTTCTATCAGGCATAGTAGAGTCACTTTGACAGGTTCTTAGTCAATAAAATTTAAATTTAATACACTTTAAACTACTTCCTTGTAGTTATGCGCCTAAGTCTCGTAATCTTGAATATAATAGATACTCTATAGTAAGATAACTGAATAACTACTAATTGATGTGTTTTGAAAGTACTTTCAGAAAACAAGTGAACCTGTCAAAAATAAAGCTGCAAGTCGTTGCAGAGCGATAAAATGTCAAGTCATTGAAATCGAGAGATGTTGACATCGCTTAATCCGTTTAAAGTTTGCAATAGTTCCATTGCATTAAGTTAGAACTGCAACGTATCTTGTTCACTGAAGTGCAGAGGAAGATTATTAACTTAAGATTTTGCTCCGAGTTCGTTATTCAAAATGGGAACACAAAGATATCTTAAGATGTTTTTTGTTCATCGTTAATTTCAACGAAGAGCTGTATTTTTTAATTATTTCAATATGGATTTTAAGCAGAGAAAAGTTTTAGTTAAAAGTAAAAAAAGTCTATAAATTAATATGCAATAGATTGTTTTCGTCAAGTTTGTATTTCGAAGAAAGCCCACTAGCATGGAACTTGACTGGACACCTTTTCAAAGGATGATGGGCGGCACGACACAGTAAGTATGTAGATCAAAAGATGTTTCGTAAAATTAACTTGGTTAGAAAATAGTAGTAAATGTCATTCATTCATTTATTTCAGCTAAAAAACGTCCACTGCTAGATATAGGCCTCCTCAAAGGTTTTCCGCAACAGTAACAGTCTCTTAATTGCTATAAATAAAGTTTACAGACCTTACGCAGCTATAAAATAATCTTCGCTTAAGAAATAATAATAACAAAGCCACAAGCATTCTGTAATGTATAAAAGAAAGATGAGTTCAACAGGATTTTTGAGGCCTCATGATATCCGCTTCGATACGCTTAGCAAAAAGTTTCTACGCTGAATAATTCATACATTATTATCTCTTATATATTATGAAATAACAGTAGAAACAAAGTAAATCGAATAAAGCCTAGTCTGGTATTAATATAAATATTAAAGTTATGAACATTTTATCACAGAGAGGAAACTAAGAGCTGACTGTGGAAGAACCAGCCTCGTATAGATTGGTTCGACCGAAGTGATGGCCGCAAAGAAAAAAGAGTTCAGTAATTCTCTTGCTCCTTTTTACCAAGTAAGTAAGGTTACAGGGGACCAAACTGTCCTCCTCAACTTTGAGTTGCAATTCTCATGACCAGCAGCTCACCATTTGGTAACCCTTCTGCTCGATTGCTCCTATACCATAAAAAAATCCGTAGTATGTCCAGAAAACGTCAGAAAGTGCAGTTTACCAGAGGTGTGGAAGCTTAATCATAGAGAAATAAACTCTTAACTAAGGAAAACACTTCTACGGCGGCTTTGAAGAAACTTTTAGTATCAAATCAAGACGTTCATTGCCCATAAAGAAACACATAAACATACGGATGTGTTATAAACGTGATTCTCTATGAAACCTCAAATTCATTTTATTTCCTTAACCATAAAAACTTTATAACTTGTGTTTGCATAAGGAACTGTGCCTATAAACTCCTGAATTTATGTCTAATGTTATTGTGCATCTCTTTTAAATGACTTAGCATGTACTAATGTCAGAATTACGCTACAAAAAGCGTAAATCTACTCAATAATTATGATCTAAATGTAGACTCCAGGTAATGCTGCAGCATAAAATGAAAGATATCATGTTATAATGATGATGATGAAATATCAAAGGAGACTTGACCAACTACGCTAGAGATATTGTAGTGCACAAGTATGTACACAGGCAGGTGCACTCTCTGTTCTCTGACAATCCAATAGGACGATTATTTGACACGACCGGGGAGAGATCAGGTGCAGGACCGTCGGCACTACGTGCTCACCCTGGAATCAAGCCCGATACTGCTTGATCGACAGTCGCATTGCTAATCGCTAGTCCGACGAAACAATTGTTAGATGTAAACAGGAGATCGCTGTTAAAATATTCTTTTCTTAACTTTTTCTCGAATAAATGAAGATCATTGGTTGTAAAAATTTTTAGCCAAGTAAATTACTTTAAAGTTGAAGACGATGATGTTATATTTAACTAACTACTATTTTATTTAACTCTCGGATTCTATTTATTTTTTCCATCAGGCAGAGTAAAGTTACTCGGGCAAGCTTAAAAAATAAATTGAAACTGATTTTTCATCTTTCATATAGCGTTGAAGCTTGATAATTTACTTTTGTACTATTCAACGGATATAAAACGGAGTGATATCAACGGAGCCCAAGCCTGTTTTCTCCGACTTTGGGAGGCGGAATCCAAACGGCGGCAATACTCCTGTAACTCTTGAGGTGCAGATTTCCATGCGCAGCGGTAGTTACATACTATTAGGACATCTATTTTTTCGTTTGTCAACCTATCTACAATCAAAAAATCTAAAAACACGAAAGCAATGATCCATCCTGAATCTAATAAGCTAATATCAATATTTTGGTCATATATTTTTTCTGTTTAACATGCTACTTTTAAATAACCAAACAAATACGATGCGAAGTGACTGTGTCAGAATAAAATACCCTCACATGTTGCAGCGTTCGCCACCGACACTGGTGATTTCTCTCGAATATTTTTTTTTCTATAGAAACCTATCAAAGTGACTCTATTTTGCCTTATAGAAAGCATGAATAGAACCCAAGAGCGGTGGTTGCCTTACTAACTGCGAATGAAGACAGTGCAGTATGGCGACCCACGCTATGGCGGCCTAGTGAGATGCTTTTTCACGCCTCGCTTAAAAACTCGGGATTGTGGTGGGAGGGAAACAAATGCGTTAATGAATTCTAGGCTTTAACTGATTTTGCACAGGAAGGAAGAGCCGAACCATTTAGTTTGGGAGCGTATGTCTACCATTCTGAAACGGTGACTTCCAAGGCCAGCACGCGTTGTCCTGTAGAGGAAAGTACGACAAGCATAAGTGAAATAAACATGAATGGAATTGGAAATAGAATGTTCAGAAGTGCTAAGGTAAATATTGAATTTGTATTGTATGGAATACAATTTTATTACCACATGTCAACCAGTCTGTCAATTTCTATATTTTTAAATACTCTAAATCAGTTAATTAATATGTTTTCAGTTTTCTTACATCATAATATTTAATCAAAGAAACGTATCGTTTAGCAATTTAAACTTTTTACAATTTTTTATTTATAGACTTTGAGAGTTATAAATATGTGAAATGCATTCGCGTTAAATATTTAATTTTGTTCAAAAAATTTGGCCTTTTTTTTAATCTATACTACTTTTGGTGCGTTTCTTTAATAATATTTAAACAAAATTTATTTAATTTATGAAATTTTATTTCAGTGTATTAAATTTTTTTTTTTTATTTTTACTAGTGTCGTTTTCTTCACAAACAAAGAAGAACGCGAAGAATAAAACTTAAAAAGATTTTTCTTGTTACGCCAAACAAGTATACTCCTTACATGCGTACGTAAGTACACCCACACGTTTTTTTTTACATTTAACATATAATACCTGTTATCTAATACAGCAAAAATTATAATTTAAAACAAAGATACAAAATAAGCAATTAATTGAAATTTTATTAACTAGCAACAGGTAGTTAACACGAACTATTTAGAAATGTGGCAATAAACATGAGTAATTCATAGTTAAATTATAACGTTAGCTGTTACTCTGATTTGCAAGTATAACACCTATACACAACGACATCGGAATACCGACTTTATTCGTAAAGAAATTGAGTATACTTCTAAATGACTTGTAAATCAACCCATATACCGATCGTGGTTGTATATATTACCGACATTCTGCGGTTAGTGGCAAGCGTTTCGTCCCGAAACACGTTAAATAAATACGTGGATAAATCAACACTTGTTTTTTGTTCGTTTTTAACAGACTTCTTTCCTTTTTTGATACAAATGTTGTGTAGAAGTGTGGAAAAATAAGAAAGAGGTAAAATTTTATTTGAAATAAATTCATTTTTGTATATTTATCCATAAGTTTCTATTACACGTTACTAGATTTTATGATTCTGTACTACGAAGGATAAATTTTATGTTTTTTTTTATATTTTACAAACACAAAGACAAACAATTGTAAGCGCAGTTTGATGAAAAAAATCTAAAAGTGAATCAAACTCGATTTGCGTCTCTATTTTAAATTTTCTATAATCAAAAAATTTGGTAACATGATTCCACATTCAAAAATTTCTAATAACACTCAATAAATAAATAATTTACACGCTTTACAAAAACACTAATTACGATGCGCACTTGAATAATACTGTATCATCTTTACAGTAACAAATTAATTTAACAAAATTTACTGAAAGTTTATTTAACTACAATGTCTGCAATGTACGTATACAAATATATCGACAAGTCCATTTATTTATGATAAAACTGGCAAACGAGCAGACGTTTCAGCTGATGAACAGTGACACCCGCCACCCAAGAGCGCCAGCAACTCAGGATTCACAAGATCGCTGCCGACCTTTGAGTAAGGAATTGATCCCGGAACCGTGATGGTCTAGCGGATAGTATATGCGACTTCCGATTCTGAGGTCCTGAGTTCGATTCCCGGTTCGTACTAAAAATTTTTTTCGAGGTTTTCTAATTATAGAAATGCTTAAACAGCATTGAGTTTGAAAATTGGGGTTTTAATCTCGTGCCTCGGAGAGCACGTGAAGACATCGGTGCTATGCTTGATCTCTTCCTTGTTATGTCGGATAGGCGTTACATCGGATTGTAATATTGCACATGTGTTTGGGTATTCACTTATACACTATATTTATTGATTTATTTATTTATTTAAACTTAATGCACATGTTGTACAAAGACGGACTTAATGTCATGGAGCATTCTCTCCCAGTCAACCTTTAGGTGATGTAGAAACATGATGCGATAAGTGCAAAGATAAAATAATGAAGTTGACATATATTACTAATAAAACATTACACAGCTCTACAAAAAAAAAATTTTTTGGTGTTGCCTTGGATATTTTTGCAAATTTTTATGTTTTCGAGTACCTAAATTACGAATATATTCATGAAAATACTGAATGTGCTCTTTTTTTTATGATTTTTACGTATCTTATATTTTGAACAATTATCAGCTTGTTAGTACTAAAATTTGTTTTCCCAGTCCTGATTAAGCTTCTGCGCAACTTTTTTGCGCATACAAACATCACGTGATCTCCACTCTCAGACTCCTTGCTCCGCAAAACAGCTGATAACTCAGTTATTTGATAATATTGAAGTACTTACACGTGAATCTGGATAAGTTGTCATATGTTAATATTTTGATTCAATTGCTGAGTGTTCATTCTAATATATTTGTCTTGTCTTTTTAAACATGAGTTCGTCACGAAGAAAGTGTAAATATAGTAGTGATTTATTTTGTTATATTTGTGGTATTTATATATTAAAAAAACAAAAACGAAATATCACAGACTTTGTTAAGGAGACTTATGCTGAATATTTCGGTTTTAAAATGGACAAATTAGATAAATCATGGGTTCCGAATAAAGTTTGTAAGTCCTGTGTTGAGTCTTTGCGGTTGTGGAAAAAAGGAGAACGTTCTGGATTAGACTTTGGTATTCCTATGATCTGGATGGAGCCTAAGAATCATGTCGATAATTGTTACTTTTGCGTAGTAGATGCTAAAGGTTTTAATCGAAACCAAACGTGGAGATATCCAGACTTACAGTCTACAAAATGTCCTGTTTTACACAGTGAAACTCTCCCTCGGCCTGTTTACGTTTCAAAAGTGATTCGCATGCCCTCAGAAACAATGATGTTGCCGAATTCACAGAAATCGAAACAGTCTACCAGTGGAAGTGAATGGGAGGGTGAAACATCTATGCCAAAGTTATTTTCTCAAAATGAACTCAGTGATTTGATACGGGATCTAAATTTATCAAAACAGGAATCAGAACTGTTAGCCTCAAGATTAAAAGAAAATAATTTATTGGCATCAACAGTAACAATTACAACATACAGAACGCGAGAAAGTGAGCTATTACAATTTTTTGATGAAAATGAAGGACTGGTATACTGTACTGATATTGCGAAGCTGCTTTTAGACATGGGCTTGAAAGAATACAAACCTACTGAGTGGCGTCTTTTTATTGACAGCTGTAAAAGAAGTTTAAAATGCGTCGTACTGCACAATGGAAATAAATTTGCATCAATTCCAATTGCCCATTCAACAAAACTCAAAGAAGAATATGAAAATGTAAAATTAGTTTTAGAAAAATTAAATACTCGGAGCATCAATGGCCGATCTGTGTAGATTTGAAAATGGTTAATTTTTTACTTGGTCAACAAAGTGGATACACGAAATACCCTTGCTTCCTTTGTATGTGGGACAGTAGAGCAAAGCAACTTCATTGGGAACAAGATGTTTGGCCTGCAAGAAATTCTCTAACTGTCGGTAAAGCCAATGTAATAAGGGAACCGTTGGTGAACAGAGACAAAATCATACTTCCACCATTACATATTAAGTTAGGAATGATAAAGCAATTCGTTAAAGCTTTGGACAAGGAAGGGGATTGTTTTAAATACATTTGTCGAAAATTTCCGAAGCTTAGTATGGAAAAGTTGAAAGGTGGAATATTTGATGGTCCTCAAATACGGCAATTGATAAAAGACGCAGATTTTATTAAAGTTATGACTGTTCCGGAAAGTGAAGCTTGGGAAAGTTTTGTGTTGGTAGTCGAAAATTTCCTAGGTAACCATAAAGCACCAAATTATGAAGAAATTGTACAAAATATGCTGACAAACTTTCAGGCTCTAGGAGCAAATATGAGTATCAAGTTACACTATCTCCGCAATCATTTGGATAAATTTCCAGATAATTTAGGAAATTATAGTGAGGAACAAGGAGAGCGGTTCCACCAGGATCTGAAAGTAATGGAAGAAAGATATCAGGGTCGATGGGACTGTCATATGATGGCAGATTACTGCTGGTCTTTAAAAAGAGATTGTCCCCGGAAAAATTATAAAAGAAAAGCTCTTAAAAGGCGTTTTATGGAAATATAACATGTTTTCCAAATTTTCCTCTGTATTTACTTCGATATATCATATTTTTATCCAAATAAAACTGACATTATAAATATATCTGTTATTTTGTTTCTCATTTTCCGATTTTTGTAATGTAAAATAAAAATAAGTATTTAAAAAAAAACGAAAGCAAATCTTACAAAATCATTCATAATTTCATGAATTGTGAGTATAAATATATCCAAAATCAATCTTATATCTAGGGCAACAAAACCACTGTAGACCAGTGTTATTTTATATAAACAATACATACACAATACATAAACATACATTTATATAAAAATAATACAATATTTTATATAAATACTCACTCGGGTGCTATCGTTAAGACCATTCTACCAAATTATCTCGAAGTAGATCACGTACTTTCGCCTTAAATGTGTGGAGATCTATAATATCTCCAGTGTAGTTGACAAGTCTCCGTTGAGACTATCTGTTGAGAAATCGACTAGGACTACATTCATCCTCTTTTCTTAAAGATTTGAACGCCTTATCGGTTCCGAAATAACACAGAGAATCATTTCTTCCACAGAATAGTTAGAAAGTCTGTTGAAAAGTGTACAATAGCAAGTGTGGAAACAATTAACTACATAATATTGGACTAAAGTTTAATCTATTTTAAATCACGTAGTCCAAAATTGCATAAAATAATAGTTTATCACTATTCTATCGTATTTAGTCCCGTTAAAGCTCGAGCTGCGTCAGATAGCTCTAATGAGTGCAGGTGTGGGACTGAACTCACTAATATCATTATGAGCGCACTATGCTTGATTAGGCGTACTTAATAGCTCTGTAATATTGTTGCTCTATTACGTTAAAAAATGATGACAATGTAATCCTATTATATAATAATACAGCCTGTAGTTGTGCAAGTTATGAGGAAAATAATGTCTTTAAAATTGGTAGGATAATAGCGTGTATGAATACGTTGTCTCATGTTGTTGTCTGACCTCTTGATTTAGTACGTAACGACCTGTTTTAGATATACGAGTAACTGTATCTATTAAATTATGTATTTGATGCAGGGGTGACAGTTATCGTGGTAACTGTGTAAGCCTTACACTGTTATGATGACTGTCATACCTTTTAGGTCCCCAAGCGGGGTGTGAAAAAGTATCTCACAAGGCCGCCAAAGTGTGGGTCACCATACTACATTGTCATATTACATTGTATTTGCAATGAGTATGGTGACCACAACTCTTGCATTCTATTCAGCTTTCCATCAGGCAGAGTAGAGTCACTTTGGCAGCCTCTTAATATAGAAATACATTAAATATACATATGGCAATAGATGTGCCTTGCCTTGCCTTGGCTTGCCGTACGTAGTTTTAAAATTACGGTTGATAAAGCGTGAGCACACAACACACTTCTGTCCATCCCTGCGAGGTCTCTTTTTTAGTTCAATATGATGAAGAAAGGACAAGAAAAACGAAAGAAAATTATTTATTATGTTAAAAACAAAAAATAAAAACAAATGACGGTGTCCCAGGTAGTTTTTACTGGAAACATCATATACTCCTGGCTGTTGCGTCCCCCTACGATCTAGCGATATGAATAAATTTTCCACCTTATCAACAAAAAAAAAGACATTCGTTTCTGGAATAAAAATAGTCCTCAATTCAACATAGTACATACAGCATTTAAAACACTTATGGATATATACCTAACTAGTTATACACAGGTACTATAAATAGAATCACGACTTACTTAGGCTTTGGTCTAAGCTAACCTTAAAGATGCTTAGTGAACAAATCCATTTAACCCCGATCCCTTAGGACCGGACCGTTCAGATGTTACGGTATAATTAAGTAATAAATATCGGCAGCGGTACGATACGAGTTGCCTCAATTGATTCCTCAGAAGTGAAGTCAAATCATTAATGCTTAGTGTGACTTTTGAAATTGGATTGGTGAAGGACTCAATGAAGTTACCGATAAATAAATGAACAGTGAGTAAATGACTGCTCTATTGGTTTAGTCGTTAGTGATCTAGACTGTTAAGCCATTTTATGGATTCTTTCCCACCCACGACAAGCAATTGTGTAGTAAACATGTTTCTTTTCTCTGTTTCTAAATAAAATATTGATTGCACGGATGGCATTGTGGTTAAAGCGGTCGTTACGCTGCTCTCTACTATGTTGAGTGCTCTGGGTTCAAACCTCACTCGGAAAAATACTCTCTGTGATCCACAAATTGTTGTTCTAAGTCTGCGTGTACTTTCTGTCCGTGATTTTATTCCCACCCAGGACAAGCAATTGTGTAGTAAACACTTTCCTTTTCTCTGTGTCTAGATATAATATTGACGGCACGGATGGCATTGTGGTTAAAGCGGTCGCTACGCTGCTCTCTACTACGTTGAGTATTCTGCGTTCAAACCCCCATACGAGACAACACTTTGCATGATCCACAAATTGTTGTTTGAAGTCTGCTTGCACTTTGTGTCCGTTTCTTATGTGTTTTTAAAATCCCCACGACATATATTCCTAATACGAGGGTTAGTCCTAAAAAAGAAAAGAGACATAAATTGTATATATTTATAAATTAATAAATATGGCGATTAGCAGTCTGCTTGTCATTGTACAACGTCTGTCGGATTTGGATTTGTCGGATTAACACTGGATTAGATTAGATTATGCTATACGCGACTTTGTTATACTAATTATCAGAATTAAACAGTTATTTCATAGTTTTAAACGTATTTTTTGTAATATTGACAACACCCATATTAAGTATAAATCTTGTGTTGCGGGGGACTTTACAAACATACAAGAAACGGACGCAAAGAACACCTAGACTCGAAACATCAATTTGTGAATCACACAAAGTGTTGTCCTGTGTGGGATTTAAACCCACAACAGTCAGCGCAGTAGAGTATTTGAAGAGCATTCAAAGAATTTCATGATTTAAATACAAGAAAATAGTTTAAAAATCGTTCAAAACCTAATTAAAGATAAACTTTGATGAGAAACAAATTTCAGAGATCAAAGCTACATAGGGTTTAAATCGATAGCAATCTGAAAACTTTCTTCATACAAAACTTCGTTCAAATACTTCATTGCCCATTAAGAAATACTTACACCTATAATATACTTGTATTTAAGTATTTTGATTAGACCAAACTAAGCGAAATTACTTTTTGAGACTCTTTGAAAAGTTGTATTTGAGTAAGCCCTTCTACACGCCCACTACTCCACCTTCTGTACACCAAGTTCAAAACCAATGACCCACGAACACGCCGAGTCATGGAACTTCAAAAGGCCGAGAAAAAATTAGAAATATACCGGAGACATTAAAAACAAAAAGGCAAAAATGAGGTATATTGGCATACCCCTACATAAACACAGTATCAGTTACGACTCCTAAAGAAGTTATGATTGATTATTTTTTTTAAGTATTTCAGACATTTCACACACAATGCCATCTAGTTTCAAACTAAGCAGAGCTTATACTATGATAACTAGACTGACTGATAGAATACTTATGTACATTTTTTTTTCTAAATACATACATATTATACATAGAAAACAACCAAACTCTGAAACAAATATTTGCAGATCAAACAAACATTTGGTCTGACGCATAAAACCCGAGATCTCAAGCAGTCGAATACACTTTTACTTAATTCTAAAAAAATACTAAAGTTTAGTCCAAATAGGTTACTAATAATACTGAGTTAGAACTTGAAGGTTCTGTTCCTGCTTAATTTAATTTACTTTTAATCTCATTTCCACTGACTGCTGTAGCAGATGCGTATTAGACGCTGAAATTAGTCTGTTTAACTTAAGTCCGACTTACGTAATCTTCATTAAGTGAGGAGGACTAAATTTAAATTGACAAGCCTATTGTTATTGTTAAATGGGCATTTCAGAAATTGGTATTTCAAAAAGAACTGTAGAAAAGATAGGTTGAGCGTAATTAGTAGAGAAGAATGAAAATCTAGTACAAATACTCGTTTCTGCCGTGTCTAGGTATATTTTTTTTTATAATATATGTGTATTGAAAGAGATTTGCTATTATTTTGTTCTTCACTTAAAACCTAGAACTCACTACCAACGCGCATATTTCCTTTCCATGATGATCCCGGGTCTTTTAAGTGGAGCGTGAAAAAGCATCTCACTATTCCGCCATAGTGTGGGTTTCCATACTGAATTTTGCAAAGAGTATGGCGACCACCACCCTCAGATTCTATTCATGCTTTCTGTTAAGCGGAATAGGGTCACTATGATAGACCTAGAACACAAAAAAAAACTAAGTATGCTTCTGAGAGATCAAGTTATTGACCTACCTAGTTGCGAATCAGACCGTATGACATTTTTTTTTTTAATTTATTTACTTCCGTTTGAATATAACATTCCACCCAATAAAAACCATACTTCTCACAGTTTGACTAAAATAGATACAGATTTTACGAGTGTTATAATTTGAAAAAAAAAAACTGTAGATTTTTTAATTTTGCCATTTGTTGCCAAGACTTTCAGAAAAATAAAATAATGGAAAACATTAAGACTACATGAGTATTGAACTCGTAACAAAAATAATTTTGGAATATACAAGAAATCACAAATTATTGATATCTCTTATAAAGAAACTTGTTCAACATTTAAACATAACGAATAAACGTATATTGTGCATATATTTAAGTATCAAATAATCCTAGCCATACAAAGCGATGAGGCGCCAAGAGGAGGATTATGTGCCTACTAAGAGGATCAACACCGATATCCTCTAAGCTAAGCACCTACTTAATAATATTATACATATTATAACGGGTATAAAATTTGTTAAACTTAATTTTTTCAAGATTCGTGACACGTCACATTGTAAATTTCAGCAGTCCTGGCTCGATTGCTCTCTAGAAGGGTGACATTCTTAATAAATTGAGACCCCCTCCGTGCTTTGGACGGTAAGCCGTCCGTCTCATTAGCCACACAAACATCAGTGGTTAACATTGCTGGTAGTTGAAGAGCTAAGAAATCCTACTGAAGTCCAACTACAGAATTTTGCCATTATCTAACACTTGGGTTGTGAAGTTCTGATGGTATTTGCTCGGCTGATCTTCGGCTTATATCTGTTATAGTGCACTGAAAACTGCCCGGAACCTAGATTGGTAAAAGACTCGAATCGACAGTTAGAATATAACTTATTTAATTCTTTGTAGATAATTACTTATATAGTTACGTAGGCAACTTAAATTTTCTTAAAGCAAATTTATTATTAAAAGAAGCACCCTAAGTTGTAAAACTTAAATTAAGAGATAAATATGTAAGTTAATTTTACAAAAAAATTTTATTATTAATGACTTCATGGAAATATGTTTTATATAGAAATTGTTGTCAGGTCTGGATTTATTCAAAGATTTTAAAAATCGATTTCAAATAGTAAGTCTTAATTTTACTACTTTAACAACTAACAGCATTTAATAGTGCACTGCTGGACATGTTTGTGGGCCTCTTCTTAGCAATGATGTTAAAAGACAAAAAAATTTCAACGTTTTTAAGTCAAAATTATAATTGCAGCTGGTGACTATTTTTATTTTTATTTGACATTACTTAAATACTGAAATAAATACCATGATATACTTTATTAAAATAGAGAGATTTATTAAAATAAGCAAAGTAAAAAAGCTTCAAAACATTTCATAGTTCAAGATTACAGAAGCTCTAAATTTAACTTACCTTGGACGTACTCGTAAATCGGAAACGTTATTCAGAATCGTGCCGGCGGTGGCTCAGTATCACCCTAGCGAATCGTTTAGTAAAGTTTATCGAACTCAAACCATTGAATCGTTCGGTGATATCGGACGCAATCAAAGTTTTCACCACTTGAGTATTCCGAGAAGATACCTTAATTTGTGGATCACTACGGTTGAATAATTTTTATTGGCTGGATATATTTTGAAACATGGTTAATTTCATATTTATATATTACATTTACGTATGAAATTGTAACATGAACATGTTTGATTGATTTTAAAACCGAAAGTTTTATTTCTCAGGTGATTTTTATACTCGTACAAATAGATTGGGATACTGAGCGTTGCAAATTTTGAATAGAATAAATATAGGTGTCTGATGTAATAATCAAAATTGACCAAGATTTTAAGTACTTGGAAGACTTGTAAAATTAACTGCTTTCTTTTTCAGTATTTCATCTTAAGATCAATACCACACGTCGAATTGCGGTATAACCTCTAAATCTACATTACGCAATGAATGCTTTCGTGCCACAGCAAGTCGCAAAATTTCAGGTAAGGGCGTTATGGCCTTGTTGTCTGAAGGCCATAACACCCTTACCTGCAAAACTTAAACATGATATCCAAATAATCACACTAGTTCACTTAATCCCTGTATACATATCCAAGGGCGTATCAGTTAAGAACCTGATATGCTCAATTATCACTTCGTAATCTGAGGATGTAATGCCCGTTAATTAGTTGGACCAGTGAACCGAACGTACGACTCTTGTATATATGGTGATGTATACGAGAGTGGTACGTTTGGTTGTGATATGGTTTAAACTTGGTAAACTGCACGCTGCACACATGGCATACTGGTTTAAGCGGTCACCACACCACTCTCTACTGCGCTTTACGAGGCAACACTTTATGTGATACACAAATTGTTTTTCCGAGTCTCGGTGTTTTTTGTATCCGTTACTTAAACTTATGAAAAGTCTCACACGACACAAAACATAAGATTACCGCGAGTGTTGTCTTTTAAAATTAAAAAAAAATATCTTTAC
This sequence comes from Hypercompe scribonia, assembly GCA_949316085.1. Classification (NCBI taxonomy): domain Eukaryota; kingdom Metazoa; phylum Arthropoda; class Insecta; order Lepidoptera; family Erebidae; genus Hypercompe; species Hypercompe scribonia. The sequence goes on from OX438977.1 coordinate 20,982,685, forward strand.
TTATTACAAATGACATTCTTTATAGATTCTGTTTTGATTACTGCTGTTTTTTCGTAAATAGACCTGATTCATTTTTATTTTACTTAGATGGTTCAAGTAATTGTACTTAAATCATTTTAGAAAAATAAAAACGATTTCTCCTACCAATGAGTAGACTCATTTTTGGATGATAATTTTTTACAGGCTTTATTGTGTTTTCTGAATCTTTTTTAGTAAATATATCAGAAGCTGCAAGATGCATGCGGCACTGGACCGGCTGGTGTGGAGAACCTTAGGGAAGGCCTATGTCCAACAGTGGACGTCTTTTGACTGAGATAATGATGATGATGTTGAAACATATCTGTTTATTTTTCATAGATCAGTGTCATGAATCTATTCTATTCAAATAATACCTATTTAGATAATTTTTATAGCTTTTGGTGTACTTATGGTATTTTTCATGATAATATTGTAGGTCAGAACATGAAATGATTTTAAATATAGAGTCGTGCATTGATTATGCCACCATGCACAAATAATGTGCAAAGAAAAAGTAAAAAATATTATAACTTGATTATTTCTAAGCATATACATCATTAAATAGCACGTTACATAACTAAACGTTTAATAGTTAAAAACAGATTGTGTGTACACATGTACGTACATAAAAAGTTATACTTCTTTAGCATAACAATCCAAAATTAACTTAATATAAACGCCAATATATTTTTTATTTATTCACACTGATTACTTATACTGATACGACACACGTTAGCAACTAACTTTAGACTGTCGCTTTTTTCTGTCGGTAGCAACTAACTTCAGACTGTTGCTTTTTTCTATCGGTGTGCGCGCGCATCGTAAAAATTCACTCTCATCATTTTTCCCAATCGCGCCAATAGAAGTATAACTTTAAAAATTATTTGTATCTGTCTATGTGTGTTAACAGTTTTAGATTCTTCTTCTAATATTAAAAACACATAAAGAAAATTATACTATTAAAGGGAGGGAGAAACGTTTAAGCACGAGAACTGAAGTGAAACGTAGTAACTTCTCGACACTTGTATTATAGTTTATTGTCTATTGACTAAGCCAAAGTTGATGACTACTAAACGTCGACAGAACGCAGATGGACTTTTTCTTTATATAAGTCAAGTGACCTAGTTTTAAGTCGCTCTGTGAGATATAAAAAACCTATAAAGTATGTCTGGCCACACAGTCTAAACTTTTGAGTTATGTTACGGTCCATTTTAAATGAGTTAAATAAATTTTCTATAAGAATTGTGCATGTTACTTATATGATTTTCATGTTGGCAATTTTGTAAGTGGGTCTAAAACTCGAACTTTAAAGAGATGCATACGAAATCTCTGAATCTAACGTTAGTTTAGGATTCATTCAAAGTTATTAGAAATCTTTTTATCGGTTTTTTGCTGTTTTCTTTTTTGAAAAAAGTTTTTAAAAGAACTTTACAAACGTATAAGAAACGGACATAAGGAACATCCAGACTCAAAACAACAATTTATGAATCACACTGTTTTCCATGCGGGGTTTGGACCCACAACACTCACCGCAGTAGAGAGAAGCGTGGCTTAAGCCACTACAAGGCCTCACAATGAAAATGTTGTATTTTCCATTCACAAAATAGAAAATCAAATCTTTCTTGTTCTAACGTTAAATTTTATTTCATGTTCTAGTCGATCTAACAAAACTAGTAAATTTTCTTGCTAATATTTATATTAAAATAACTAATTGATATGTATAGACACAATGAATCATTCGAATAGAACTTAAAAACAACAAACAAAAAAACAAATCTCTACAAAGTAAGAATCAATTCACGTTTAGCTGAGAATTTTAAATATCTTCCTTGAAACTTTAACAGTCTACAGCTGGACATACTCGTAGGTCTCTGTTTCGAAAGATATTTGCAATATTTTTTCTAAGTATATTTAGGTTACTAACCCACTAGCTTGTATTCCAGAATATTTTAGCCAAACTGTCGAGTAATTGAAACTTTTTAAAGCGGCAATGGAAATGCTTCAATTTCAAAATACTAAACGAGGAAAATTAACTTTAGTTAGTGTTAAATAACTTTTGTAAGTCTCTTTACACTTTAGTTAACCAATATTCAATTAAAAAGACGACAATCACCTCTAAATACTTGATAATTTAAGCGTAAATTCAGGACAATTTACACTATTTGCAAAGAAATGACTTTTACTTGACTGCTTTAAAATTGAGATTACAAAAAGTATTTAGCAAAAGCATAACGAACTTTCATGCGGTAAACCATTTTGTTTTTCAACTCAATCAATCTGAATTCGCAAAAAATTAATACAAATACTAAAATAATTTCAAAATATTCAAAATCCCATGATATGTACAAGCGTTTGCAATCGATAAAACCAACTTATATCGTAGCGGAACGGGTGTGAAGATACGCTTACAGAAAATCAGTTTGGCAGGCGCCCAAGCGTCCGGACGCGCGGGCAGGTAGATAGCTTCTAAATCAGATTGATATGCAAGAAGCAATTTCAATTAGGCATACAAATTGAAACGTGTACCTAATGTCACACAAACGATTTAATACTATCTTTAGTTTATAGTATAGACTTGTATGTCTAAGGACATCTTTTAATACTTGTTCCGACTTGTTTTTTTTCTCACTGTTAAGAACTGTGGTTTCAAATGATTGTATGCGTTTAATTAAAAAAGAATTTAACATGAACTAAAAGTCAATTAGATTTAAATAAATATTTATTAAGTGTAATTTTGTTAGTCTCTCAGTATAGGTTATCAAGTTCAATTTTCATATGAAAATAGAGCAGAATTCTAAGGCATTATCTCCATAATTTTACTGATATAGTCATCTTTTTGAATGCATTCATCAATGAAATGCTACATTATCCGTGAATAATATAAGTTGCTATTTATTGCGATACACGTCTTACACGCGGGGAGAGCCACACCAGCAAAAGCTAATACGTAATACGCATTAAGTACATGAGTGTTTGCAATAACAGATAAAAGTCCTGCCCTAAGGATTTAAAAAACAGGCAAAATTTTAGCTTGTCGGATTATCTCAAGCAAGTTATTCTAGAGTAAGAGAGCAATAGATACATAAGATGTCTAAAATTATTACTATGTTATTTTATTTTGTTAAAAAAAGCCACATCAAGAATATATCCTGTGTTGTGCGAGACTTTACAAACATACACGAAACAGGCGAAAAAAACACTAAGACTCGGAACAACAATTCGTAGTCCATACAGTGTTGGCTCGTGTAGGGTTTGAAATCCCTCAGCTCGATAGAGAGCGCCGTGACGATCTCTTAAACCACAACACCAACCGTGAAGTCATAAATTCATCCTGTTGGTACTCAAATCTTAGGTTAACAATAATGCTTGCAGCAGAAAGATACGTCATTTTCTTTTATCAAAGACAACAATACCGTACGTAGCAACAATAAATGAGCTGTACTAAAGTATCAGGTCTCGTGCACATATTGCTCACTTGTTTGCGTAGGTCTCGATATTGAAATTGGTGTATGAAACACAATGCTGTAATATTTTCTTATTCTATCGAAGAATATATATCGACGTTGCTTTTACTAAGTCCTTATTGAAGTGATTAGGGTTTTTTGGTATAGGGGCAGAAGAATCCACTCAAAAATATGACTATCGCCGTCCACGGACACTTCTAACTCAAGAATCACAAGTTCCTTGTTGCTTTTGAGTCTCTCGTCTCAAATAAGATGAGATAATATAATTGCGTGCGCATATTACTGTGTAACTATGAACTAAAACTTATCAAACTATATAATCTTTACAGTTTGTTTGATACTAAGCGTGGTATCGTTGACCTTTTTATTCGAGCCTGTCTGATGGAAAGCATAAATAGAATCCAAGAGTTGTGATCACCATACTCATTGCGAATGCAGACAATGCAGTATGGTAACCCACACTATGACGGCCTAGTAAGATGCTTTTTCAGGCCTAGTTTGGGGACGTAAAAGGCATGACAGTTATCGTGGCATTATATTGTACACACTTGCGACGACAACTGTCAACCCCGCATCAATAATCCTCCAAACTGGGTGTGCGACACTAATAGAGATTTAAGTAAAACCACTGTACTACAGGCTCGTAAGACTACACGGTTTAATTGGCTGTCGCCTTGTACTAAACTCTAATTTTGTTCTGTACACTATCTGGCCTTATAAACTAATGCCTGTAACACAACGATAGCGCGATCTAAGCTTGTAACAGCTCCATCTAGGGAACGTAAATGTGGGGTGCTGGGCTAGAAAACCTCCACGTGGTGCACCCTGGTAACGTTGGCGACGGCACTGTTTCTTCCTGTGCCATTTGGAAGAGAACATCACCGCCAACGGCTAATATTCTAGCACGAAGAAGAAGACGCCATTTTCTTCGGCCATTCGGTTGAGGCTTGGTCCAATAGAGCGGGCATTTTTGTCGGTTCCTCTGTTGGCTCTTCGCTCTTCGGAGCAATGAGGAGGAAAACCTCGATAAAAAATCATGATGGTGGGACACTTTCATGGGTCGGCGTTTCTCCACTGTCAATGGTGGAGAAAGGAGAAAGGGCTCGGTGTGTACTCACACTGCCGCCGAGCAGGTATAGAAAGATTTAATCTTCCTGCCACCGTCGGTAACTGCATCTGCGGTTACCACGAGAACACGACAGATGACCAAGGCAACTACAAAGACAGCTGCATCGGTGGCAGGGCCTAGAATGGCGGTAAAGCCTAGAGCAGAGTTCCCTCCGCTCCCCGCTCCAACACCTGTACCTGGCACTTCCACATCTGCCCCCTCCAATAACGGTTGGCAGGTTGTCGGAGGGGCTAAGAAGAAGTCCCGAAAGCGGAACAAAAAGGCTGCTCAAAACGCAGCTCCTACCCCGCAGTCATTATCGGTGATAATTACCAGCAAGAAGATGCCACGAAAACTACAGCCCCCAAAAACTGCGGCTGTAGTGGTCACGGTGTCACCGGAAGCGGTCAATGGTGGATTGTCCTATGCGTCCTTATTTAAAAGGGCCCGGGACAGTCTCGCACGTAGGGGTCAGGTTGCGCCTCGCCCAGATGGGAGCTCGAGTCCTCGAGTTCCCCGGGGTTGAAGGTGCAAAAGTGGCGAACACTTTCGCCGAGAAATTAAGGGGAATCTTTGCAGTCACGGATGGTGTGAAGATCACCAGGCCTACGAAGTGCGCGGAGTTGCGCATTTCGGGCCTGGATGACTCCGTAACGATCGAGGATATCCGCGTTGCATTTAGCGAGAAGACGGGCTGCAACGCGGACAACATTAGGGTCGGTACCATCCGCCCCGGTCCTGGAGAGCTTGGCGCAATGTGGATCAGCTGTCCGGTAGCGTCGGCCAAAGTATTGGGCGACGCAGGCAGAATCCTTGTCGGTTTTGTGAATGCCAGAGTCACTGTTCTGGTGGCAAGACCGATGAGGTGCTTTAAGTGCCTAGCATCCGGACACACACGCGCCAAGTGCGTGAGTCGTTTTGACTGCAGCGGACTATGTTTCTGTCTACAATTCTCGGCAAGCGTCGGGGGCTAGCCAATCGACCCAGGCTGCCTCTGATGTCGTTCTCATGACGGCATCATTGCCCATGGAGACGTCATGTCGTCATCGGTCGTCCAGACGAATCTGAACCACTGTGCCGCGGCACAGGACCTTTTCCTGCAGACCATGGCGCAGTGGTCGATCGGTGTTGCCGTAGCCTCCGCGGCTTCGCCTTCGGCCCTACTACGTTCCTCCCCGTCCAAATTGGCTGGGTGACTGGGACGGCTCCGTGACAGTCGTTACCTCCACGGCGGCTCACTCCCTGTGGACGGTGTCGTTGGACATCGCCAACGCATTTAATAGTCTGCCGTTTAGCTGCATCAGGGAAGCACTCCACTACCACGGGGTGCCAGAGTACCTGAGGCGGCTTGTGGCAGACTATCTACAGGAGCGTACTGTCATGTACGAGGACCGAGACGGTGTTCTGAGGCGGCGGCTCATGTCGCGCGGTGTTCCACGAGGGTCTGTCCTCGGACCACTCCTGTGGAATATGGGATACGATTGGGCCCTACGAGGTCGCCTCCCCCCCAGGCTGGGCGTAATTTGTTACGCCGATGACGTCACGGTCCGGGGAGCGAACTTTCAAGAGGCGGCGCACCTAGCGACCACGGTAGTCTCTCTGGTGGTCGGGCGTATTGAGGCGCTGGGTTTACGGGTGGCCCTGGACAAGATTGAGGCCCTTTTGTTCCATGGGCCCCGTCGTGGTACACCCTCCGGCGCCTCTACTGTAGTCAATTCGGTCCTCGTATCGGTTCATCCTTGACGGCAGGTGGCTCTTCGACGAGCACTTCCGTCAGCTTTCTCCAAAGCTGGTCGGCGCTGCTTCTGCCCTTGGGCGAATTTTGCCCAATTTTGGTGGAGCCAGCATCGCGACGAGACGGCTATACACGAGGTTGTCCGCTCAATGCTGCTGTATGGTGCACCGGTGTGGCCGGCGGCTCTGACCGCCCAGAAAAGGGCTCGCCTCTGGCGTCCTCAGAGGATATTGGCGGTTAGAGCCATACGTGGTTACCGCACTGTATTGACAGAGGCGGCGTGCGCCTTAGCCGGAACTCCCCCGTGGGATTTGGAGGCGGAAGTGCTCGCTAAAGTTTACGCGCGTTTTAGGCGAACAGCAGACTTCCGGGCGGGTAGCGGCACCCCGCCCCCGCCCGAAGAGATACGCGAGTGGCGAGAGGTCGCTCGTCAAGCCACGATGGCTCGTTGGTCGTCCCGGCTGGAGGCTCCACGTGCTGGCTTTGCCGCCGTGGAGGCTGTCCAGCCGATCATCGCTGAGTGGGCAGGGCGACAGCACGGGACTCTTTCCTTCCGACTGACGCAGATCCTTTCCGGGCACGGTTGCTTCGGGAAGTATCTGCACTCGGTCGCCAGGAGAGAATTGAGTCCCGCCTGCCACCACTGCGACTGCAGTGAGGACTCGGCTCAGCACACGCTGGCGGTTTGTTCCGCTTGGGCTGCGCAGCGTGGGCTCCTCACTGCAGTTATTGGAGGAGATCTGTCGCTACCGGCCGTCATACGCTCCATGGTCGGTAGCGACAGTTGTTTTACCGCGGTCGCAACCTTCTGCGAAGACGTAATTTCGCGGGAAGAGGCGGCGTAGAAGGCTCGGGAGGACGACGTCCACTCGGACCCAATTCGCCGCCTGCGAACCGGGCGGCGGAGGCGCGCGTACCAGCTCCTCATGCCGCCTTGAGCGTGGCTGCGGGTGGACGGGACGGGTTTTCCCCTCCATCCGCTATAGTGGCCAGCCGCGAGGAAGTGACGTGCGCGTGTGCCGTACGTCGCCTAAATACAGAGTTTATAAGCAGATGGTGCCCGCGCAAGCGGGCAGGCGCTTGGAGGGGTCTGGATGTCGTAATAACAGCTGTTCCCGGATCCCTCCTATCAGGCGCAGAGTGGCACACCGTGTGGTTTTAGTCGGTCCGATTCCGACACACCACCCCGCCGTAAACCCCGGTGGGAGGACGGCTCGAGGGGGTACACACGTTAAAAAAAAAAAAAAGGTAACGTAAATAAAAAAAGGAAAAAAAAAAAGGGAACGTAAATGTAACTAATATTTTGAATTTGACTTTGATCGCGCTATGCTATTATTTGTCTCGAACACAGACACAACAGTGATAACATCATAACTAACTTCTATCATTGACCTAGTTTATACCTGTTTATTATAAGTACAGACTACAGATAGTAACAAAATAACGTTTAATTTCAACTTTGTACATAATTATTACATAACAGAGTCGAGTATACGTCACGTTACCGTAGAACTTCGCCGTATGCGTATTTATTCTTTGGAATCATTGAAACGTACCTATATGAGAGTTTATGGATCACTGAGTTAAGTATTTCGATAGAGCGAAGATCGATATTCAACTGTACTAGATTTTAATCGCGGTTCCACCCGCGTGTATGTCGTATACCACAGTAAAAATAGTTTATGTGTCATTCTTATGCTTTACTTTACAATTATATGCAGTCGTTAAATTTCACATAAATTCGTCCAGTAGTTTTTGCGTCAAAGAGTGACTAACATCCATCTTTACATACTATCGCATTTATAACATTATAAAAGTAGAATGGAAAATTGTAAGCTTGTCAAAAACTTGTAACTGAGTGATGGATTTTTCTTTACATACATAGTTTTATACGTGATGTATGATTCAATTTATGTTTCAGCACAAATCAAACCATTTGACCAGAGTGGTACTACTGAAACACTGTAAACCTGTTTCAAGTAATTCTTTCGTAACTGTCTATCAAGGGAGTGAGGTTAGCGGTCTAAATAACACATAGAGAAGAAGACATTCATACATACATAAAATCACACCAGTTTTCCTGGAGAAGTAGGCAGAAGCATATTAAACGCCCACTTTTCGTCAGTGTTTTGGTCCCACGATTTGGTAGCAAGCCAATTGTTGTCAATCGAGATGTTTTATTTGCCAGAACTCATCTATCTATCGGCAGATGCACAACTTCCAGGTCAGGTTATCTTAGGACTCTTAGTTCTTGGTTTGAATCCTATGCACGCATCAGAGAAGAATAGATGAATAAAAAAGAAAACAATATGTTCAAAGAAGTTGTCCGTTTGCTGAAGAATTAAGTGACAATGTTCCTACCCGTATCTATCGTGTAATAAACCTACGACACTAAATTTTCCACTAATCTTTCAAGTGAACAATAGTTAAATTTATAAAAAGCGCGTTACTCCGTATAGTGACGGATTAATAATACAGTATCACCTCCCCTATTAATCCCGTGGGTGTCGTAAGAGGCGACTAAGGTAGCAAATTACACAGAATTGCAAAAAGAAGGAATACTTGAAACTGGCCTGCGTGGTACAGTAGACCAGACGGTTCTTTCTATGGAGAGGCCTATGTTCAGGAATGAACTATTAAATACTGTTGAAGTGTTGATGAAGATACATAAAGAAAACTAGTTTAGAAATGCAACTTGAGAAAGATGAAATTTTAAATGATTGACTTAAACTTTTGTACACACTGGGTGTACAAAACATACAAGAGTAGGGTGACCACTTACAATGCGGCATAGCGCTATATAAAGCGCTAGGCCAACCGTACGTTCAAAAATTTTGTTGCCTACCTAGTCGTAGTTCATTTATCCTTTTCCTTATCTTTGAATTAATTTTTAGAAATGAAGAGAATTCTACTCATACTGAGGCTTAACGTTAGCCTATTTTCAGCTTAATCACTCCACTAAATAGGCAAATATAATTCATGTTTTGTTTCTTTTATTGTTCTACGTATGTGTGTGTACATACGTTATAGTAATGTGTATGTAGCGTAGTTGCATCATGTGCACTAAAACTATTTTGTATATTTGGTGTAACAAACAAGCGAACACAATATTATGTTGAGTACCGTGTGGGAGGAGCCAAACATAGTAGGAGGTAGCGCAGGCGCAGCACCTTAGCGCGGCGCGGTATGAGACAGTCCGTCCGTAACCTGACCACGTGATATACTCGCATGTCACCGCACTCCAATTATACTTGGCTCCCCGCATTACGTGTGTACTGTACTGCTTTCTCCTTTTTCTCTTTTCTGTTCGTAATTTTAATATAGTATACGTTGAGACTTTTTGTGTACCTGTGACTAAACAAATAACATTATACCGTCGTTCATCAACAAAGTGTATTTTTTATTTGTACACCCGACGTACCTAAAGTGTACATACATAATATATATTAGAATCGACATGTAAATATCATTTGCGGAATATGTAATTAGTAATTACCAAGTAGTTCTGCGTGTCATGGCTAGATGACGCTGAAAATGTCACAACAAACGCCGTGTAACCGAACAATGTTAAATTTTACTACTTTAGAAATTCTATTCTAACAACAACTTAGTTCAAACTAAGCAAAACGACTCTTGTCGTGTAAACTTAGCCTGTTCAAATATCGTATAGTTCCTTGTCATATTTTGCTGTACATTACACAACCTCAATTTTGTAGAATCAAATTAATGTATAATTCCTATTGTTAAAGGGATAAAGTGGTTTATGCAGCGGCATTACCAATATCGTTTGATGATTATTTGACTTAAAATATTAAGTTACATAAATAAATATTTCGAACATATGACACGCAACGCCATCTAGTTTTAAACTAAGCAGAGCTTGTATTATAATATGAGCTTGTATCTATATAAATAGACTGACTGTTAGAATGCTTATTTACGGTTTTATTTAACTTAAAGTGTTAAGTTGCATATGTACACATATGTCTACCCTTCGACCTGTCCCACGAATAGAATGAAGACGTTCTCTGACTGCACTCTCAAGCTCATGCAAGAAAGATGAAAAATTACTCTGCAGTCTTCAGTCGATGCATCTAAATACCGGTAACTAAACAGACATTTTTCTGTCATCTAAATGTCAGAGAAAAGACTTACGCCAACTGAATACCTTACGTATTCAAGAGGCTATAGAGTGAAATCAGGGGACTAAAATATTCGCATGGGCACTGTCTGTTGGGCAGAACCAGTTGACAAAACTGAAGACCGATGATGACAGAATTTCAACGCCGAGATTCAAGCTTCTAAATGAGGTGGAGAGATTCTATGGACTGTTATACACGGCAACACTCGGCATCCTGTTACTAAGTTACCGAAAGATCCAAGGGCTAAGTTAACCGGATGCTATATCGAAGACATACTGGATGTTAGTCTGTGCGAAATTGACTTGGCTCTCAGACAGCGTAAAAATAACAAGGCACCTGGTGAAGACAGAACGAAATTACGGATGAACTCCTGAAGGCAGGTGGAAAACTGAATTTGAAAATCCTTCAGAAAATAGTTAATTCTATCATACTCAATAAGAAACCATCTCAGGTATGGCTCAAGGCTGTGGTTGAGCTTTTCTTCAAAAAGGGCGGTAATACCCTACTGACCCATCTCTCTTCAGAACCATGTCTATAAACTGTTCACAAGAGTCATCACGAACCATCTCGCACGTAGATTTGACGACTTGCAGTCACCCGAACAAGCCGGATTCCAAAAAGGCTTTAGTACCATAGACCACATTTATACGCTGCGGTAGGTTACACAGAAGTCCGAAGAGTATAACCTTCCACTATGCTTGGCGTTTGTGGACTATGAGAAAGGTTTGATTCGATCGAAACTTGGGCTGTGCTAGTCTCTCCAGCGGTGCCAAATTGACTATAGATACATCGAAGTATTAAAGTGTTTATATGAAAACACCAGTATGTCAGTCCGTTTAGAAGTTTAGACCTCGAATCCAATCAAACTACAGCGACGTGTATGACAAGGAGATGTAATATCTCCGGAACTGTTCACGGCAGTACTGGAAGACGTCTTCAAGCTTCTAGACTGGAATGGACTTGGTATTAATATCACTGGCGAGAATATCACCCAGTATTGATTAGCTGATGATATAGTTGTCATGGTTGAAACCGTGGCAGATCTTAGCACAATGCTTGCTGACCTCAGTAGATTCTCTCAACGAGTGGGTTTAAAAATTTATATGGATAAGACAAAAATTATGTTGAATGACCATTTCACATCCACTCCAGTGAATATTAGAGAATCTATCCTCGAAATTGTTGACGAATACAGTTTCATGACTTAGTAATCTTTTAGTATGATATATTGTTACCTAACTATGTGAGCTTGTTAGCAACGAACATTTGTCTGTTGTATCTTTGTTTTAATTAGAAATTATTATTAGTTTGTAAGGTTTCAACAAACCTGAATGAATAATAAATAAATTTGAGCCATTATGGCTTTTACACGTTGGTTAAGGACAAAGGGCATTATGCTAATTGGGTAAATACCAATGTCCATCTTATTAAAAGTAATATCGCGAAACATCTCAGAAAATACAATTAACATAGCTTTTATTATTATTACGAATTTCAATCAAATATACAGTAAAATATATTGTTCAGTTGAGTAGTCTAAAATAGTGACGTCATAATTTTGTATTTAGTGCATTTTTCATACAAAATTGTCGTTTTGACAGATGATAAAAAGTAGCTAATTTGACTAAGGTGTCATCTAGCCTCTTGCTGCATTTACATTTAAATGAATCTATTACTTCTCAAATTTTCTTTTATTACGATTGCCTTTAACTTTCTAAGAGAGTTCAAGATTTCACCAAATACTTTGTCTTCAACACACTGCCAAGAAGATACCAGGCATGCATAGAATGAAGAAGATACATTAATTTAAGAACTACTAAGCAGAACCAACAGAAATTCAAATCAGTGTCCATATTATTTAAATGAGGAACACGGCTGTTTGCACAAAGTAATAAAATGACAGCACCCTAAAACGATTCCCGTGGTCAAATTTGTATAGGTGAAGCGCTAGCAGCGTAAAGGTATAACAAATGACACAATTATTCAATAAATTCAACCATTTATGAATATATACAAAGCCCACGTCAGAAATATTCATAAATGGAAGGTGTGATATAGTTAAGCGGTCAATACCTTTATTGTAATATAAAAGGGTACGGTAAAAAGGTAATACAATGTTGACATTGTTCTGTACCTTGTTGTAATAACCGTAAAATACTTATTTAGCATAAATATTTTATGTTAGAACCCATATATTACAAGAAAATTTAAAAAATAGAAATATAACTCGATTCGTTTATGTCGGCACTCAATGTTTTCGTTCATAAAAGACAATTTCTATGATACATACATAAATAACATACATATTACTTTAGAATTATTTTTGTTCCCTTATAAAGTTAAACCTTTCAAATTGAATTTTTCAGTATTCTAAGTGAAGTCAAAGTGTATTCTAACAACACAGTATTCTAAGTTGTGTGTGTGATGTGTTGTGTGTATGTGTGTGTGTGTGTGTGTAAACAGTATTCTAAGTGAAAGTAAGTATAGAATGTGCCCCACAGGTTTTGAACGTTTAACTGCGCATTTTTTGAGGGACAGAGATTGATTAATTAATTAAAGTCTCTTTCTAGTATCTCATTCACTTATTTCGTTATATATTTTTGGTAAATCTGTCACCAGCGCTCTATCTATAATCAACCTCTGTACCCACTGGTGTGCGTATAAAAGTCGCCACTTTACGAGTGCGTAAATATGGGCCGTCAATAAGATTTATTTGTTTAGGCTACCAATAAATCTAAAAGTTCGATGGCTCGTATATCCTCTGAATCATTTTCTTGATACGATTCTCGCTATAGTTGTGTGGATCCTGCATTTGATTGTTCTTCGTATTTATTGTTTGAACAATTTTAATAATAAATTAAACGTTATCGAATGAAATTATAGAGAAACTTTAGTTTACATTTGAAAAGTATTGTATGTAAATTTTATTTTTGGTTTGTAAGACGAAACAAAAAAATTACTAGAATACCACTTAATAAACAAAAACTGGGCATGATTGTAACAAAGACTCCCCCCCCCCCCCTTTAAATGCTTGCATACGTATACTAATATTCTTATCTTAAAAAAGTAGTAGTACAAGTAGTAAGTAGTAGTAAGTAGTAGTAGTCTATGGTAAACGTTCCATTCTCTTTAATTGCTGAATGTTCTCAAATAGCCTCACAAATAAACACAAAATTGTATTTTTTTTTTTCGCCTTTTGGATATGACAATTCGTAGTCGCTACTGAAAACGAAAAGTTAAATTTACTTTATAAATAAATAAATATTTCGGACATTTGACACAACATCATCTAGTTTCAAACTAAGCAGAACTTGTGCTAACTAGACTGACTAATAGAATACTTACATACTTTTATTTGTAAATACATACATATTATACATAGAAAACACCCAAACTTCGAAACAAATATTTGCAAATCATACAAACATTTGGTCCGACCCGGGAATCGAACCCCGACCTCAAGCATAGCAGTCGCGTTCATTACCGCTGCACCACCAAGGCAGTTGAATATTTTATGTATTCAAATAACTTCTAGCTACATAGCGAAGTTAATTGCACATAAACACGAGGATCGGTGTGACTTATCTTTGTAAGGTACGTCTTCGCTCGGAACGCTGTGATTTCCAACACCTATATTTTTAATTCGGTTTCAGGTTTATTACCGATTTAGGTACCTTTTTCAAATTTATTTATGGTCGATGCAATGAGTTTTTTTTATCACTTTCCTTGATACTCGATATACTCTTCCAAGCAATTCTTTCTTTTTTTTCTTTTTTTTTCTATATTAAGAGCCTGCCAAAGTGACTCTACTCTGCCTGATGGAAAGCATGAATAGAATCTAAGAGTTGTGGTCACCATACTCATCGCAAATGCAGACAATGCAGTATGGTGACCCACACTATGACGGCCTTGTGAGTTGCTTTTTCACACCCCGCTTGGGGACGTAAAAGGCATGACAGTCATCGTGACAGTGTAAGGTCTACACAGTTACCACGATAACTATCACCCCTGCATCAATGAGCATCCGGTCTCATAATCACCAACGAAACACGAAATGAAATGATTTAATGCTTGAATATTTATTTGAAATATTCCAAAGGGTTATTGAAATTCAGTTCAAATTATCTTGGGAAGAATAAAAGCTAGAAAAATTATGTATTACGCCAGATTTTACAAAAAAAAAGTTTGCAACATTAAATGGACAAGAAATGCTTTAATCGGGTTTAACTGTGTGATATGATGAAAAAAGCATGTGTTTGTGTACTTATGTACGCACGTAAGAAGTTACACTTCTTCGACATTACAAGATAAAAGTCTTTCTAAAAATTTTATCCTTCGCGTCATCAAATGTTTGTAGAAGAAAGGACACTTTTAAAAGAAAAAAAATAATAACATATTGAAAAAAGTTTTTATTATAACACATTGTTAGCTACATTAATTTTATGTAAATCTCACAAAAGAATTATTTGAACATACGAGGAAATTAAAATAACTAGCTAATTTCATGGTGTCGATTTTTCGTGACGGTGTGCGCGCCCTTCGTAAAAATTTACTCTCATCATTTTTCCTTAAAACACCAAAAGAAGAATAACTACGAAAATATTTTCTCAGGTATTTTTTTTTCAATTTACTGAATTCTGATATACTACTCTGTTAGTTTAGTACGTTTTAATCCTAACTGCTAAGCAAAAGATCGTGTGTTCAATTCCTACTCAGGGTGAATAGTTATATGATGTCGAAGCGGGACCGGGAGATATTTAGGACTCTCCCGGTCCACTAGGGCCGGGAACGTGTCCGGTATCACAGACGGCTCCGGCGCCGGAGATTGCACAACGATCTCCGTCCTCCATAAGCGCTAGTCTGGGGGTGATAGGTGAGGCCATCTATCACCCGAGCAGAAGTAGGCCAGGATAGCAGCGGGACGTGCTCTGGAGCACACGCTCTTTTGGAGCAGAAAAGGAGTCATCTGCGAGCCGTAGGTAGATGGCCCGAGGTACGTCGGGGTTTCAGGGATTTCCTTTCTAGGGTACACCTGATTCCCCGGCTACTGGTACCTGAGAGGGCGTGCGGGTTTTGGTCGGTTCGAGTCCGACATAACCACCAGTAGGTGATATCTGGGGGGATTTCCGCACAGAAAAAAAAAGGGTAAATAGTAATATGATGAACTCGATCTTCGTTTTTGTACCTGGACATAATTTGTAACGTATGTTTTCAGAAATATATAAGTATTTCTATCCGCAATCTGGTTACTGTAATACAGGCTCTTACTACTTTGGGATTAGACGGCCGTGTGTGTGCGATGTTTGCAGTTAAAAATAAAAAACTGACAACTGGGATGTATAAATTTACTTATTAAGTACACGAGTACGAAAGTTTTAATTAATTTCAAACAAGAAGTTCTTGAAAACATGTAAAAAGGTTTTCGTAGTTATTTATAATTCAACGTTCCTAAGAATTAGTCTCAAGGTATTTTATCTAGCATTTTGTTAACAAAAACCTACCGCGGTGATGACACGTAGAAAGATTTGATAAGGAAAAATAAACCGTATTAAGAAAGTTTTAAGAATCAAATTGTAATATCTTGATTATTTAAACATGTAACTAGTCTCAAAAATAATATTAGATATTGAACTTGTTCATCTAGACTCTTCAGAGTACATCTTAATATACCAAATAAAAAGAGGTTAGTTACACCACCCATTGTAGGAATGATTTTCATCAAGTTTATTTTTTTAAATTTTCTCCACTCACAATAGAAGAATTCGAAAATAAACACAACAAAAATATCAAAAAAAAAAACATTGTCTTATATATTGTGTATGAAACCTGATGAAGGACTCAGACGTGAATTAAAATGCAGATGCAACTGTGGGAAACTACTAGTATTCTATATAAATCAAGAATAGAAATTTCAAAATTTCCACCGGCATTCGAAGTATCAATTCACATAGATCTGAAGTTTGTTACATACTATGTTAAAGTGTTAATTTAAATTTCGTACCTTCTAATGTCGTTACATATTTTTATTAGTCTGTGTAATTAACAAATCCAGTCTCTCTATTCCGTGACACTATGAGAAAATACATTGTTAAATCATTTAACTTAAAATAAACATATAAACCAACTTTTACTTATTTAAACTCAACATACTAAAATAAATTTAAAGGGTCCTTGTATAGGTTATTTACAAAAAGTTTTCACGATAAAACGTCTCATAAACTCGTACGTTTCATCATAAAAGTAGGTTGAATAGAAAATTTAGAACAAACAATAGACCATAAAAAATTCTGACACTTTTTTTCTAAAAAGAATAACGGTAATGATAGTAACCAAATTAGATAATGAATGGTTAGATTAATCACTCATTAAAAGGCGAAAGCTGTGTGATTTTATTAGTTAACAATAATTTATGTGTCTTTGTTAGGAATGAAATGACATTCTTATTTTTATTATTTAAAGTTCCATCTGTCGGGTACATGTCAAATTGCATATACAGTCTGTTTAACAATAACGTGACCGCCATTATTTAGAAAAAATAAATCTGAATTTTTTTTTAGGAAATATTTTATTGAAGTACATAATGCTAGCTTTCGCGCAGTTACTCAATAATTTCTCCAATCACCGTAATTATTTAGTATAGCTTCACATCTTTTTTCCATACTTTGACGAGATTTTCCACGTACTCTGATGATAAAGACCGCCATATCTTCCTAATTTGATAACACAGTTGTTTCTTCGTGAATACTGGCCTTCCTCTTAATTGCATTCCAGTGTAGGACCACACATTTTCTATTGGATTCGCATTTGGAGACATTGCCGAAGACATTATAAATAATGTACTAGTGATAAACCTACATACAACTCAATCAATTCTATGTAACCTTAATTTGACACGCTATACAACAACATTTACGCCCATATAAAAGTTGTGTCAATCAAATCCACGACGGAACACTGTCAGCCAAAATACAGGCTTATGCCTCAGTACCGTTAGCGAAATACATACAGTTTTGTGTCTAGCGATGATGTGTCCACTGAGAATATATTCTCTTCTCTTTGTGTCGAATAAATATGTTTATGTTTATTTTTTTATATAAATCGTTTGAAGTACTAGGAGAAAAACAAGTGCTCCTTGCTTTGCTGCTGATTGATAAGAAGGAAAATTTATTACTATTACCATTAATATATCATCATCGTGTGTCATAAAAGTTTTCGTCTGTGGCATTACACATAATGCCTAAGCATGAAAAAATAATTCTTTCACAGTATTCGAGAGACTGCAAACGATACGGAAGGTTAAGTTTCCAGAAACTCAGAAAGAATATGAATTACGATTAGTTACAAGGCAAGAGCATTATGCCGAATCTTTACCTTTAGAAACTGCTACACAAAGTGAAGAAACGTTAGCTGCTGATGAAGACTGAAACGCTATTTCTCGCGACTCAGAGACAGTAAATCAGTGTGAAACACTTTTTCCTGAAGCTTGCTTATTCCATAATCGCATCCGTCATTCACTGAATTGGACATCGATTTCTTCTAAAGAAGAAAACGTATTGAATCAAGGCATGTCTAATGAATCACTGAAATTAAGAAGTAGATTTTCTTTTTCACCTTCAATTGACTACGACGCTTGTGCAAATGTAGGTTACAAGGTTGTGTACTGCAATAATTTATGCAATGCATCAAAGTGGCAAAAAGAGTCAATTAGACTTCTATTCTATTGTAAAAATTCACATGTGTATGTTTGAGGATCCTCTAGAACTCTTGAGGTCATTATTAAATGGAAATCATCAGAATACAAATCATTTTCTGGCACACATTTGTCAGTATAACAACGTGTTTCAAATGACTTCTTTTGAAGCGATACAATTATCAGGTCATTTCATGCCAACTTTTAAAGTGCAAGGTCAAGTATACCATTTCTCATTTCAGATCTCTTTTAGCTGATGATGATCCCAAATTTCTTCAAATTTATTTCATTTCAGATTATAATAACCGAGCAAGTATAAGAAGCCGATATTTGCCGAATTTAAAGTCTACGGTACTTTCGCAACTACAAATTATGTCTCCGAGGTGAATCTTTACGCTATCAATTTCCAATCTACATTGGAGACAATTCCACTTGGACAACGTATGAATTATAAGTCCTCCTAGGAAACATCGTGCCGTGCATAACGCTCCGATAGCCATCGAAGTTGAAGTAGTGATAATAGTTTTGCCTAATTTAAATTTGAATCCACGGACGCGTGAACGAAGTCACGGGTACAGCTCGTATAAAATGAATGATACAAGCTCGTTGTCTTTCTTATCTACAAAAAGTTTTCACGATAAAAGGTCTCATAATTTCGTAATTTTAGCACACATGTAAGTCTGACTGAAAACTTAGATCACGTAAGACTTTAAAAAAATTCTGACACTTTTTTCTTAATGGAATAATGACAATGATAGTAAACATACTAATTAATGAAAAATTAAATTAATCACTCATTTGTATGTTTAAAAACTCTCACAAATATATTACTCTTCATAAAGAAACCTTAGAAACTAAGTCGCACAGGTGCAAACTGGTTTACGTACACAACATTTCTGCAGTATAGCGTCAGTAAGAGTTTACAGACAACTTCACCTTTGTTCATTACGTCAATTATGCCAGAGACTTTCGAAAATAAAGTACTGAAGACTTTTGAGGAAAATATAAAGGTAATCACTACTTCATTCTCTAAATAAACATAGTAGAATCATATCCTATATATGATCCGACAATGTTTTTCGTTTATGCATAAAGGCGTAACTGCCAGACATACATATTTTCGTATTTAGAATCTTATTAACTGATTTAAACCGCTCACCAATTTACATGGGTCTCCTCTTAGGAAGGTGGATTATTTCAATTCATCTCCTATGATATTTTTTTTATGAGAAGGTGTAAGGGCAACCTTACAAAACATATCTGGTGTATTTAATTGCATAAGGAATATAACTGTACTGGATAGGGTGGGCCACGAATTCGTTAATATTTGAAAAAATCGAATAAAAAAATCATTTGATACATTATAAAAATTGTTTATTTACAAGAAAGCTAATTAGTTGGTATTTATGTTTTAAAAATAATATCGTCTAAATGACCACCGTTTCGACGTTTGCCCTCTTCTAAGCGAGCACCGAAATTTTGTCCGAAAAGAAGTTGTGAGACCGCGAGATCGTCGACATCTCTTCGCTAGTTTTTCTTTTAGTTGACATAGTGTATTTGGTTTATTGAAGTAAACACGATTCTTCAAATAACCCCATAAAAAGAAGTCTGCTGGGGATAGATCTGGACTTCTGGGTTACCATGGAATGTCTCATTGGTTGTGTGACAAGTGGTTCTACCTTGTTGAAACCATGTGTTACGATTGTAGCCAGTAAATACCAGTAGCGTCGGTCTCAAGAATTCCCATGACATGTTTGTGCAGAATGTTAGATTCAAATATTAACGAATTTTTGGCGCACCCTATATTTCAATGCATTCAGTTCCTTATTTTCATATAACTGAATACTCATTGACACAAACCAATAATTATCGTAATAATACTCTCTCACAAGGAAGACCAATCTAAAGCAACAGCATCTGTGCTGTCATCTTTCGTTTGTGTGTGCATCATCATTATCAACAGCCTTTAACAGTCCACTGCTGGACAAAAACCTCTCAAAAGGCAGTTTTGGGTTACCTTACCACACTGGCCACACGAGTTAGTATAGGGTTTTTATCAGATTTTCCTTCTCTTTGCAGTATTGTTGTCTTGCATAATTTGCTCCGTTATTTGCCTCTTACGACACCAATAGGATGAATATGTATGAATATATCATTATCTACATTTTAATGAGTATAGTGACCACAACTCTTAGAATCTATTCATGCTTGCTATCGGGCAGAGTAGTCACTTTGGCGGTTCTTAAAATAACAAAATGAAATTATTTATTTACTGCAAATACATTACTTTATAAAAACATAATTTACAACATATTTTGTAAATTAAATTTGTATTTATACACTGGTCTACTCATTTCTAATTTAAAACGAAATATTTAGTATATGTATGAGATTCAAGTTTAATTAATAAATTGTATGTAATTTTACTTTTTCAGAAAAAATATTAAACACAAATACGATTGTATTGAATATAACTATTAAGCATCAAAATATGTATTTCAATGCCAAATAATTATAATTTTAATATAATAGAAAAGTTATATTGAAATGTTTTTTTTTTTGTACAAAAAAATGTTGCCTGTGTTATCCCAGACCCACATGATGCACGTTAAAAAAAAAGCTAATTCCTACTTGAAAGGCTTTGCCTGCCTATGCCATACTACTTAAATTACCTTTCTTGCATGAGAACGGTAGCAAAATTCATATTTAACTTGATCATTCAAAGATGAGGCTGTAAGATGTTACTTTCTAGCTACTTGAACATATTGAATAATTTGATACATATATTTGTGTTCATATCTTTTGTGTATACTAAAACTCATCCTATTATATTCTAAATTATATATTGACAGCTCTTTCATAACATCTCAACAAATGGCCTTTATACTTGTAAGTATTCTTTCCACTTTTTTTTCACCGTGTAGCACAATTCACGCTGTAAGAAAATAAAAAGAAACGACTTTGTAAGTGAATCCATTTGTTATATTAACGCCACATATAAGCTGTTCATGCTAGACCTAATTAGTTCTCAGAAAGTGCTTCAATACCTTTGAATGACGTCTTTAGAAATGCACGAGTAGTTTTGATGAATGAGAAATTAATTTTATCGACTTCAATTAATTAAAATATATTGTTCAATTATTTTCAAGAATTTCCCACTTTAGTGTACCTTAATTCCAAGATACATCTTCTTCTTCTTCCGTGCGAATATGAGGAGTCCGTGAGTACACCTCATATTCTTGCGTCAAGACTACAAGGTGTCTACAGCTTAGTTTGCCATCCTTTATCAAGTCTTGTGGTTCCTGCTGCCCATCGAACTATATTCGTTTCGTTTTGGTGCATTTTTTGTTCACGCTGTTTTTTGACGGCTCAAAATTCTACACCAAACAACATAGTTTCTCTTACTGCTTTTTTGTTCATTTTACCTTTTAGTTGGATACGTATAGAGAGCACAGAATACTCTCAGAATCCTTAATTTTTGCCACTTACCCTATGAGTTCATGATGACACTGGCACCCGCACTTAGCACTAATATCAAATATTTAATTCTGTTTGCCTTGCGTAGTGATTCTATAGAGAATCACTATTAATAATTATGAAATGTTGGTCAGTAAATTTGCAATGAATCCGATTTTGGTTCTGCCAATACGAAGACCATTTGCTTGTAGTCATAAGGGTGTTCTGAATCGTTTCTTCTCATTTGCCGTTTAATACAATGTTATCGGCATACTGCCTACACCAGGGAAGAGCAACCTGGCCATGTTTTTTCTAAATTATATTTTTTTTAAAAAGGTAACGTCCGCACTAAAAATACATCTTATGTAAGACTTTACAGATGTACAGAAACGAACACATAGGATTGTGGATCACACACAAACAAGTGTAGGATATGGAGCTAGAACTCACAACACTTGGCGTTATAGAGAGCGGCGTGATGACCGCTTAAACCACTAGGCAAACCATGCAGTCAGTTTATAAGGATAGTCCATGAATAGATTAAACTCTCTATTTTAGACAACGTACGGCACACATGAACGTCACCACCTCGCGGGTGGCCATTGTAGTGGATGGAGGGGAAAATGCGTCCCGTCTACCCGCAGCCACATTCAAGGCGGCATGAGACGCTGGTACACGTGCCTACGCCGCCCGGTTCGCCGGCGGTGAATTAGGTCCGAATGGAGATCGTCCTCCCGGGCCTTCTCCACCGCCTCCTTCCGCGAAATTACGTCTACGCAGAAGATTGCGACTGCGGTAAAACATCTATCGCTACCAACCATTGAGCGTATAACGGCTGGTAGCGAGAGATCTCCAATAACTGCAGTGAGGGCCCCATGTTGCGCCGCCCAGGCGGAACTGTGAACACTGCAGTCGCAGTGATGACAAGCGGGACTCCATTCCCTCCTGGCGACCGAGTGCGGATACTTCCTGAAGCAAAGACTGCTCAAACCACTAGGCCAACCATGTAGTTAGTCGATTACAAACAAGCATGCAGGTAAAGTTAATAAATGTACCAGATGTGAGATTTTCAATTTACTGTTTCTTCTTTAATAGTTGAAATTACTGAAAAGTACACTAACTACGACAGAGCCGACTACGAGAAAAGTATATAAAGCACATTGACATATTTAGAATAATAATTGATTAAAATGCATGAAAAAAGTAATAATAGAGAGTTAGTTGAAAATATTTTATAAATCTTACAGTCATCTATGTCTAAATTAGGCAAAGCTTGTACTGTGAGACTTCAATTATTTTTCTGGATGGAAACAACTACTGGCTTAGTTTTCTAGCAGTAATCCATTCTAAAAAGTTCCATAAAATGTCATTTGAGTTTAGAAAAGTTTATTGAATTTGCCATCTGTCACGTATGTTCAAAGACCTGAGTGTATTTTACATAATTCGTAGCACTCGTAGCGCTCACAGTACAGGTGGAGCTCGTAGAAGACGCTCGTAGCGTGTATCGAGAATTAGAATAAATATTTGACTTTGTGGAATACAAGTAAGTTGAGGCGGTCTGCATTTTGTAAAGCGAAGTCGTTGACTTAGCAGCTTAACGAGGTGACTTAGTGAGGTTTAATCGAAGTCGTAGTGTTGTATTTGAAGGAATTTTCCAAATAGCAATATTATTCAAAAACATATTTAAAAAATACTGGAAGAATCCAATTTTTTGAGATAACTACTAATATGTGTTCAAGTGCATAATTCTGCAACTAGTTGCTTGACTGGGGAAAAAGTATCCTAACTTAAAGCAAACTGATTACTATCAAACTAGCTGATAGAAGTTCCTTACTTCTTATTATATTATATATATAGATATTACAGCGACGTAAGCTGAGACTGAAACTTGTGTCGAGAAACTTTGTGTAGATAATTCAACTCTATTGTCGCACCCTATCCTGTATCTCACTGGCTTTGTGTTGGAATAGTGTTATTGAATCCTGTACTCCTGAACTCTTGTCTTACAGTTGTCATGGGTTATTGATCGTGTGAAATTGACAATTTTATTTTAAGTTCTAATAATATATACGTTATGGTTGAAATGAAGAAAATACATTTTTTAGCCCAATGCACTATGTTCAGTACGTTCAATTTATCCCAATATTCAGAAGAGTATGAGTGTTGGAAATTTCTATTTTTATCTACGACATTATATACATTTTACGTCTTCGTAAGGTAAATAATGAAACCAATTTTTAGACTTCAAGCAATGTTATTTTGTAATACTTATGTTTTGTGACTGCACGGTTGGCCTAGTGGTTTAAGCGGTCGCCACGCCGCTCTCTACTGCGCTGAGTGTTGTGGGTTCAAATCCCACATGGAACAACACTTTGTGTGATCCATAAATTGTTGTTCTGAGTTTGGGTGTTCTTTGTGTCCGTTTCTTATATGTTTGTAAAGTCCCCCGCGACACAGGATTTATTCCTAGTGCGGGCGTTGTCTTTTTAAGATAAAAAAAAAAAAAAAAAAAAAAAAAAAAGTTCAAGGGAACTACAAGGTATATATGAATTAGAAATATGGATAGGCAAGCCAACTATACTAAGAGATACGCCAATCTCAAAGTTCAAATGTTCTCTAATATTTCTCTACTATTCCTGTACTTGCGGCAATTAATTCTGCTGGTTTCAAATTAGAAGTAATATTGGTAAAAACATGGCAGTTTGACCCATAGAGTGAGGATCAATAGTAAGTGTTGGATAAACTTGAACATCGCATTACGAGAAACTAAACACAAGGTCGGTGAATAAAGGTCATAGCAACTGATGCAATTGTTATCTATATAAATAGATATACAAAATGTTAATGAAATATTTGATGTGTTCAAAGAAACACTCATGTTTTTATCCAAAAAGGAGTAGACATAAGTTTTAATACATTATATTTAATACGCTAGACAGATTAAATTCCCACGTTTTATAATTTTTGTTGCTATTACGTAATAGATAATAAATCTATTGCCGTTAACCATGTCTATGTATTTCAAAATAAATATACTTCTATATTTTTATGTACTTATTTATTAATTGAACATCTGAACTGATAGATCCGCAGGAGATCTCGGGAGACTCGAACAAGATGTAAGTGGGGTCTACAAAAAATTATTAGGTAATTTTAGGTTCTACATAATAAAAATTAAATAATAAAAAACGGTGGACATGATATGCATTTACATTTTTAGAATGCTTCTCAATGTATATTATAAAAGTGGTCTACGAGAAAAAGTTTGAGAACATCTGCTATATCTAATCAATAACATGCATAGTTAATTCAAATTATCTAACTATGTTGAATATTCGCGGCTCCAGGGTGATGTGAAATTAATTGAAAACGTGATAGTAATTAATAGTTATATTATTACAGTAGTTGTAATCAACAGCTGCCACAATTAGTTTTGTGACAATAGAATGACGTAGAGGCGGTGTCTAACTCGGAATCCATTCGTCATACTGATGAAAGGCTTCTAGTCGTACTTGTGATATTTTGAATGTACATTAACCAGTAAATTAGAATAAATATGTTCTGATGTTACATCTTCTAACGGCAAAATTTTGTAATAGTTTTCAATTTCAGTTTTAAAAAAATTATATTGTTAACGATATTGTATTTTATACATTTTAAGAGGAATTTTATACGTAAAAAGGCTTGCATTATTTATTATTAACTGCAAAAAATATAATTACTATTTAAAAGAAATAAAAAACCACTGATGTAAAACAAATAGTGTTAAGAGCAAAGACTGAGTGATAACTTCGTTATCTCATCTATCTCAGTAATATGTTAAATACGCCAGTATCCATTTTATGGACATAAATATTTTATCTATTCATTCAGAAAGGTGTTGAAGGGATACCCACAGATTGCTTAATAATTAATAACAATAATAAATTGAAACCACATACACACAGTCCATCCCTGTGCTATGGTAATCCGTCTGCTGATAAACATACTTCTATATTAATACATACGCACACATTAATTAATTAATGCATAATAATCGTGTACATCACACGATACATCCCATAAAGAAATATGTACATAAATAAAACTACGAGCATATCACTTGTACCGAGTTTTGTTCTCAAAATCTGCTACGATATGGCTATCATCAGACCTCCATAACCCAAGTACTTGTTGATAAATATTGTAAAAGATTATTATCAGACTTTTAGGGCTCTAACTACCTACCTACGTAACAATTGCCAAAGAACTTAATGTGCTCAGAGTCACATAATATTATATACTATGTAAAAATAAAATACCGGGATACCGCAGCAATTTGGTTCTATAGTTGGCTTATGTGTTAACACATATGAGCCAAAAATAGAGCCAAATTGCAAACCTCCTCTTACTTTTAAACTCAGTTAAAATACTAGTTAATAACACCTGAACAGATTCCATAATAATTCTTAATTGTAAAAAGCTTACAGAATTCATATCTAGTAGGTTTTTTTGAATATCTCGAATACCGTTCGAGTTAAAGAGCTAAAAATTGGTGTGAATTTTTTTCAATTGACACTAAATTGACCCCCTAAGTATGAGCCAATAAAATTATGGGGTCAGAATTCCCATATTAATCCGGCTATGCCCTTTGATATTAAATTCGTAGTAAATTTTATGAGGTATCTCTTTACTGTTTCACAATTGCACTTTCTATTAAAAAACATATACATATTTGATACAAAATTTTTAATTATATTCTTTTCCATTCCAGGCCCGATTTCTTAATAAAATAAAACAGTACCGTTATTTATTCCGACAGTTTATTATCTCACAGAGAAACAGTGTTAATAAATCATCCCGTTCAGACACTATTTCAACAGACATCGTTTAAATAGATATAAAGATGAAATAAGTTACCAGATTGCTAAGTGAACGTAGCCTTTTCTTTATGACTCTCTTTATGAAGCTCACTCGCAACATATATACAACTATTTACTACACAGATATTATTTATCTTGTGACTATGTTTCATTCTATCTCTACCTTAAAAATAGTAAGAAGGTAAATTGAAATCACTTGCCGACATAACGACAATGAACAAGCCAGTTTTCTCGAAATCAAATACCTTCTCATGCGTTCCATAAAGACACTGCTTTGACTTATAGAATTTTTTTCCTCGTACTGTAATATCTTAATGAAAAACCTGTAAAACGAATTCTTGTTTATAATATTCTCACGATTTTCAAGCCTCAAAGACCACGAAACTTTCTGTGTCAGAACTCTTAGGTCAAGAATTGCACATTGCCGTTGCAGTAATAATACGAGTAACTTACCATCAGGTTTCTGCGTACTGCTTATTTGCCCCTTATGCTGTGAAATAAATGTTTATCAGCAGTTTTTTTCTCATTGCACAGGTTCTGCAAAATTTGGCTTTTTTAAAACTAGTCAAGTTTCAAAAAATAAAACCCATGAAGCAAAAAGTTGAAGAGTTTATTAAAATGTGTGTTAGGTTAAATTATTTTTATAGGGAATGGGCTAATAATTGAGGGCGATTTAAAACTCTGTGACGTCATCCTTATAAAAAAGTTACGAACCTAAATCCGCCATGGCATGGTTAGTAAAATATATAAAATTTATTGGTGACTCGTGAAAGGAATAATTTGAGCCCTCTCTGTCAAAGTTGCTCCTCAAGTTTGAGGAACATTTTGTCAATCTTATTAGGCGTAGAAACCAGACGTAAACATATTTTACTTGACAAAGGGAAACTAAAACTTTGAACGAACTTTTGAGGAAAATTTATTTTGTATTTTAATAGAAATGGGGCACAGAGTCAGTGAACTGTATAGGTTTTCTTTTTATTAATACATATGACGATGCTCGGATCATATTCAAAATTTTTATACATATATGTGTGTAAAAATCTGTAGCTACATCCTTCTTACTAATATTATAAATGTGGAAGGTTGTGCCAACAAATGTATAGATATTTGTTACTTTTTCAAGCATAGACTACTTAACGGATTTGTATCAAATCTTACAGTAATTCATTGTAAATTATAGCCTCCAACTACCAACTCATTGCTTCTCTTAAAGACACACGTGCACCTTCCATGTCGGTTACTGAACCACCTAAGGGTTAACTCGTAGAGAATGCCATGTGGCATTAAGTCCGCCTCATGCAAATATAATGCATGAATTATTATAAATAAAAAATAAAAATAGATTGACCAGCATCAAGTGTTAGTAAGCGCCTACGATGACAGACCACGGTGTGGGGATAGAGGGGCAGCCCATGCAATGTATAATGTGTAATCTGTCTGTTACTCTTTCACCGCTAAACGGCTACACCGATTTTAATGAAATTTGTAATAACATTCTTTGATTCTTAAGAAACGACATAAGTTGCTTACTGCGATAACTAACTTACACGCAGACGAAGCCATGGGCATAAGTTAGTAAATTAATAAATCTAAGTACAAGTCACAGCTCTAAAAATTAAAATGACTTAATTCAATAATTAATAATATAATATAATATTTTTTTGGGAATTTCAGTGTCAAAGTATTATAATAATTGGTATTTTTGTGTTAAGTTCTTTTCATTCTTAGGCAATGATGACGTAAGAATAAAGTCAAAGTCAAAGTCAAAGTCAAATTCGTTTATTCATTTAGGTCACAAAAGACACTTATGAACGTCATAAAAAAAAAACAATAAAAGATGAAAGATGAACAATCTGTCGATTAAAATTACAGCTAGCTGGGTTCGCAGATTGTTCATGGTAGAGTGGTGAGAAAAGAACCCAGGAAAGAAACTCACCACCACTCTTTTAACTCAAAATCTTTTAAATATTAAAACAGCAGTTATATTCACAATCGTAGGTCTTAAAAAAAGAGCAATTCATTTCCAAACATCTAAATCTGTGACATAGTCTGAAACTGAGTAATAAGCTTTTTTGGACAACCTCAGCTTAACAAATTTCTTAAATTTACTAATAGATAATAATACTATGTTGTTTGGTAATTTGTTATAAAATTGTATACATTGACCCACAAACGAATTCGATATTTTATGGAGCCTAGTAGTGTGCACGGCAAGTTTATTTTTATTTCTTAAATTAAATTGATGGAGATCACTATTTTTCTTAAATTTACACAGATTTTTATGAACATACAAAAGATTCTCGCAAATGTATTGTGAGTGTAGTGTGAGACACTACACTCACAATACATTTACGAGTGTGTGTGTGTGTGTGTATACACATGGATAACGACCAAAACATAGGTAGGTAGGATGATTTTCGCACACAACAAAGTTTTAAAACCATACTTTGTAATGCAATTGGCACTAATTATTCTCTACAAAAAAAAAATTAAAAAAAAGACAAGTATTGTAAAAAGTTGAATTGAAAAGTGGAAAATAAATACTATTTATTTTGTTTCTAAATAAAACTTTGAATTTAGCAGTTTAATAAATTAAAACTTAACCTTGTACTTGTACTTCCATGAATGAGAGTTTAAATAAGAAGCGTACTGTAAATGTTATTGTATTTTTGAACAAATAGATGAAAGGAAACAATAACGAAAGGTACCTCGTTACCCTTTCAAATATTTGAAATTTAATTGATTTAAAGCTATGAGAGCTTCGAAATGGAGAGGCATTCATTTTCAAATCGTTCAAATACTTACCCACTTCTGGATTGAACTATTGTTGGTGTAGAGAAAATCCTCGCAGAGGGTTCGAAAGAAATGCAGCTTTCTCAAGCGAATATCTCGATTGAAATGCCGAGAATGTTGTGAATTTATCGAGGTATTTAGTAGTTTATTTAAGGTGGTACTCGCAGCACATACGTAAAATCACGTCTACATTTTTGAAAAAGGTAGGCAGAGGTGTTTATTTAGGCACATTTTACCAAAGATATATAAGTTCCAATACGTAATGTGAACTAAAACTATCTGTTTTGCAGCCTAATAGGATAGATGACACCTTAGTCAAATTAGTTACTTTTTATCATCTGTCAAAGCGACAATTTTTTATGGAAAATGTACTACGTAAAAATTCGTGACATCAATGCTATAGAAATTGAGATATATTTCAACATTTATTTCATTTAAATGCGCAATAGTAATTATCTATGATCAAAACAAACCTATAACTAGGTCCACGATAAACGCAGAATAAAATGCAAGTAATTTTGTCCTTGGTAACTAGATGGCGCTGTACCAGTTCTCTGAGTCACGATTTTGTTTGATTACCGGGCTCAGTGTAAAAGTTACTGCAGGTGCATAAATTTAGACAATTAATAAATAGCTTGTCAGATCGGTAGATCAGTTAGTCACAGTGGTTTTATTTGGAAAACAATTAACGTCCTATTGTACACAAGACGTTAAGTGCTAGTGTGGCATTTAACAGTAATAAAAAGCTATAATAATTATATTTTTCGACATGTTTTGTGATGATTGTTTTAAAGAAGCGGACATTGATACAGTCAACTACCCTATTAACAAGTCCCGAAACTTCTGAATAGCTCGCTCTGCTAATAACTTATAGAATCTTACTTTTACTGAAAATTTGCCCATCTGTAGGAGAAAATTCAGATTCCAATTGGAAGAATATCTTGAAACAGCCATGCTTCGGTACACATATGCCATCATAATTACATTCTCCGACTACACTGATAGTGTACCGGCTTAAGCGGTCGCCACGCCGCTTTCCACTGCACTGTGTGTTATGGGTTCAAACCCCACATGCAAAAACACCCTGTGTGATCCACAAATTGTTGTTTTAAATCTGGGTAGTTTTTTTTTTGTTTTTTATATATTTGTAAAGTCCCCACGACACTGGATTCATTCCTAAAGCGGCAAGTTTTTATTACTTTTCATCGAGTCTTCTATCCTCCTAATTCTGAAGACAAGACCCAAAAAACTTAATGCACTTGTAACCTAGAAGTTGTAAATGTCCATTAGCGGTGATATTCATTTGCCTATGCCATGAAAAAAAAACACTTAAAATATGCCCTCAAACTAAACGGATCGGCTCCTTCATCCTGTATCGAGTAGTCAAAAGCTGGAACTCGCTACTAGTGCACGTTTTTCCCTCCCTCTATGATTTCGGGTCCTTTGAGCGGAGTGTGAAAAAGCATCTCATTAGGTCAACATAGTGCAGAAGTCTACTCATGCTTTCCATCAGACAAAATAGAGTCATTTTGGCAGCTAGCGTTAAAAAAACACCACAACTATTTTAAAAATCTTTAAATAATGGTCATCCAAAAATACCTAAATGAAAAATACAACGTGGCGATAGTGCATGCAATCTGGTAACTATGTTCGGCCAAAATATGTTGAACGCAACAAAAAGTCTCTCAATCAAAAAGCTTTCAGCTACACCCAGAAAAAAGGTATTCCCCGAGCTCACATAACAGTGTTGAATTTTATTTGAATCACTTCGAATAGTTTTTGTACATCCCATGTTCTGATAAATTTCATTATCACTTGAGACAATAACGTAATGTTGTCTAAGTTTAAAGCTTTGATACATCGGCTTATAGGATATTTATACTAGTTTGTGTATATCTCTTGGAAAATCTATTAGTGATTAAATAATGGATTCATATCAAAGGATATGAATAGCTAGATTATTACATCGATATATCGTTCCTCAATCATGTATTGATATAGTCGTAAATGGGGTAAGTTTAAACGTTTCTCATATTTACTTTATTGTAAAATGTACTTTTTGCACCAAGGGAACGAAATTTGAGAACACAAAAACAAATAGATTTTAAAGGTGCTAGAAAGAGAACAAGAGAGGTCTAGATCCAGTAGTGGACTATTAACGACTGTTGATTATGATGGGAAAGATTTATTTAAAATAAACAATTGAACATAAAAATAAATTTTGTACTTTAAATCAACATTCAAAAGTTAATTTATAATAATGAAGTGTTAAAATACAAACAGCTCAACGAAGCCTGATATGTTAAAATATGCATTGGAAAGTCATAAAGCAAATATTTATTCATGGTTGTATAACTTTTGCTTACGTCTCGGATCCGGCTACAGTAGAACATCAATCATTGTCATCTCATTTTGAGTTAGAAAAGTACGGTCGAATGTTGTTTTTATCTCAGATTGTTCAGATTGTCACTCTACTTAGATGGCTTGTAACTCACGCACACGAGAATGGTTAAACTGTTTGGAATGGCATTTATACAAAAATATAGCGTATAGCCCTGAATGGTGGTCGTTTAGCATCAACATTATACTACAGTTGAAATTTTTGTTTATTTCTTTAAATATGGTTATCTAGAGCTAGCAGTCTGGTTCAAAAAAATTGTTAAGTATTGAAGAGAGTGTGTGTGGTGACGGATTAGGAATACATAGTGTTTCCACCCCTATTCATCCCGTGGGTGTTGTAAAAGGCGACTAAGGAAACAAAATGTGCAAGACAACATCATTACAAAGAGAAGGAAAACTTGGAACAAACCCTATTCCAACCCGTCTGGCCAGCGTGGTATAGTAGGCCAAAACCTAGTAAGTAGAGGCCTATGTCCAGCAGTGGACTGTAAAGGCTGTTGATGATGATGATGATGATGATGATGATGTATTGAAGAACGTTATGAGTTACGACCCTGTTTTAACTTTAATAATATTAAGTTTTCAACTTTATTTACGACTTTGTAAAGTCGACACGAACATCTGTGGCAATCATTATTGGCAACTCAGTTCTCTCAAACATACTGATAACTTTTTTTATATGTCTAAACCCTCTCGTGTCGACATCCCACCGGGGTTTACGAGCGGACAGTGTATCGAAACCCACACTGTGCCACTAAGTGTGCGTTATAACGTCATCCAGACGCCTGCCCACTAGCACGGGCTCCACCTTCGGGGGAAATATATGTTTAGATGACATACACAGCTTTTCGTAGCTGGTCACTGAAGCGGATGGAGTGAAAAACCAATCCTATCCGCCTGCGGTCACACATAATGCCCTTAAATATACTGATAACTTTTTTTTTTAACGTGTATAAACCTCCTCGGGCCGTCACCCCACCGGGGTTTACGGCGAGGTGGTGTGTCGGAATCGGACCGACTAAAACCACGCAGTATGCCACTCTGCGCCTTACATAGGAGGGATTCGGAAAAAATATACTGATAACTAGTTCAACCTTCGCATTCAGTTCAACTTTCGCATTCAGTTCAACCTTCGCATTCAGTTCACCCTTCGATATTCAGATAAAACCGGTTGAGCTACAAGATAAGAATCAGGAATTTATAAGGATTTATTTAATGCCTAAAGGTAATCTTTAACAGTAAATGTTTAGTTGATGTAGAATAATAAATTAAGTTCTTTAGAGAACATGGATCTCTGAAACGAACTATTTTGCAACAATTTTATATATTAAAGCATAAAGTATATTAATGAACAATTATATTATCAATGAGAAAGTTTGTGAGAATGGAGTGACTTTACAATAATACAGTAAATAAATCAGAATGATTCATAGGCAACTTTTTACCGTAGAACCGCGAGCAAAAACCAGCTCACCAAATAAATCTGTCCAAGAGAGCAATCATTTTTATGCTTTAAATACAAGAGTATGTGGGTCACCAGGTTGTTAATGACTACAGATACCATAGGTTTCTACAACTCACTGAGGCACAATTGCGTAACCGACTCTTTAGAGTGCGAAATCGCTCCTTATATTTACGTTGTATATTAAATTTTATACATAAATCTGTCCCTTCGCAATAATAGCTTCTTACCATATATATTCCCCTCAGAGGTCCAATTCTAAAGAAACCACGTTTAGCTCAAAACGGAAACATTTCGCATAACAAAAAAAAATCTTTTACATTTACATAAAATTCTCGTAACACTTTAAATCAAACAGCAGGAAAAACACATTGCAATATCAGCTTTGTGCTGCACGTTATAATGTGTAAATTGGCCTGGTTTTTATCGCGGTGACAGAGCACTAATCTGGATTTTTTTATCCTTTTTGTGAAACAACCCTTTTAGTGTATTCATTTTACGTTTACCCTAAGACCGCACGAACGTTACGATAAGACAATTCTTAAATATGTTTATTTAATTTGCACCTACTGATATTTTAAATCCGTTAAAATAGGGTCAACAATAATACTCACGAATGAATGGAACGTTATTAAAAAAAAGAAAACTAGAAGATCAACTTAAAACAACAGCATCTGTGCTGTCGTATTTCATTGGTGAGTGCGACCGGACGCCCATTGATGTATGTGTGGCAGTTATCGTGGTGACTGTGTGAGCCTTACACTGCCACGATGATTGTCATGCCTTTTACGTCTCCAAGCGGGGCGTGAAAAAGGATCTCACTAGATCGTCATAATGTGGTGACCACAACTCTTGGATTCTATGCATGCTTTCCATCAAGCAGAGTAGAGTCGCTTCAGCAGGCTCTTAATATAGAACAAAAAACGTAGAATCGCTCTGGTTGGGCAATTAGAGTTACTTACCATTAGACAGACAAGCCAGTCCAATCGTTATAAATATTAACTTGAATTTCAGTCAAAATCGCTAAACCGCACGTCCTACTAAGCATAACCGGCGTGTTCAATCTTCTGAAACTGTGTTAATCCCCTGCCCGTTATAAATCGCCGGCAAATGATAAAGCGGCCTACTTGAAGTCTTACTTGGTATCTGGAATACAATATCCGATTTATCCAACCGAAACTTGTTTAATTTTTTCGTAATCTGTTATTTCAATAATTACATTATAAATTTCTATTTATTACAATCGTGAAACTCAATTGCGGATATTGTTCTAAAATATCGTAGAGTATGATTAAATCATCGTCATTCTGTCTTTCCTTAGGGATATTGTTTTTTTGAAGCTTGAATATTTCGGTTCATATTTCAAAACCTAAGAAATGTCTCAGGCAATAAAGTACTGAGAATTACTTACCTCACTTTGTGTTAATCCACAATAACTTACTGTACATCGTTCTAGGGTAGAAAAGTGCCGCTAAAACCACCTTAATAAAACTATAACGATCCCAAAGAGCAGTCTTAAAAGTGGCACTATTCTTGCCATTCTTGGATTCTAGAGTCAATTTATATACGAAGTTATATGAGCTTCCACTCGAAAAATATTTTTTCTTCGTGTAGCTGATAAATCACACACATGATCTCACTTCGACTTCAATTAACCTTTCTAAACGCTGCAAAAATAAAATCTATCAGACGAATGCATTACATAAAATAGGTTCGTAATATAGATTTTACTGTTTTCTAGGTTTATACTTATTGGAACGAGAGAGAGACAGAAAGAGAGAGAGAGAGAGATAGAGGGAAAGAGATAAGGAGATAGAGTATTGTACCTTACCTTTGTGAATGAGGCAAACAAATAAACTACTATTATTACTTTTGTTATGTTTATATTCACATATTGGTTACATTTTTAATATGTAAAAAGAAAAGCAAAACACATATTCAAAAATATAAAAAGTAGTAGACAACCGACTTCGGGTACAAGGGTCACGAAACCGGTGGTTAGGGCTCCTGACAAGAACTTCCTCACTAAACTAGTCGTGTCAAGGAGTACTACCTTCTTCTTCAGATACTGGATCCAGCCTTCTATCGTGAGCCTCTTTAGGTGTTGATTGAGGCTCTTGGCTATTGATTCGTGAACAGATACGACTATCAGAACAATGACTGGTAGTAGAGTCACACTGATTTCAGCACAAATGGGCCGACTCAACTAATACTACCTTCCCCCAGAAGATTAACCTTAAGTGACAGTATACGTGCTGTTGTGTTTCGTAAGTGAGTACGAGAGGGGAAACCCATCGATGCTGGGGTGAAAGTTATCGAGGTAAATGTGTAAGTAAGCATTACACTGTGATATTAAAAATCATTATTACATTTTATATTCACGTTATTAAAGTTATGGCACAGAGCTTGATATAGAACCTTAATTTATTGGCGAGGCAGGTAAACTCTTTGAGAAAATACTCTCTGTCCACATCACCCGGTAACTCTGTGAGGTGGGCCCCGATCTGTCGGACGTGCAACCGTCAATGTCATGTTACGACTGAGGACCGTGACCGAAGAGGAGGTGAGCTGTGGCGGCGTGCTGTTGGTAGTGTCATTGGACGTAGCCAACGTGTTCAATAGCCTGCCATTTAGCTGCATCAGGGAAGTACTCCACTACCACGGGGTGCTAGAGTACCGGAGGCGACTTGTGCAGACTATTTAGAGGAGCGTACAGCGATGGCTCATGTCATGCGGTGCTCCTCAGGGGTTTGTCCACAGACCACTTCTGTGGAACAAGTACGCCAACCCAAAGAGGTTCACGAGTGGCGTGAGGCCGCTCGATGAGCCACGATGGCTCGTTGGTCGTTCCAGCTGGAGGCTTCATGCGCTGGTTTTACCACCGTAGAGGCTCTCCAGACAATCATCGTCGAGTGGGTAGAACGGCAGCACGGGACCCTTTCTTTCCAGCTGACGCAGGTCCTTTCCGGGCACGGTTGCTTCGAGAAGAATCTTCATTCGGTCGCTAGGAAGGAGTTGAGTCCCGCCAGTCACCACTGCGACTGCAGTGGCCCGTAGAGCCCTCACTGCAGTTATTAGAGGAGATCTCTCGCTACCAGTTTTCATACGCTCCATGGCCGGTAGCGACAGCTGTTTTACCGCGGTCACAACCTTCTGCGAAGACGTTATTTCGCAGAAGGAGGCAGCGGAAAAGGCCCGGGAGGACGTTCTCCATTCGGACCTAATTCGCCGCCGGTGAACCGAGCGGTGGAGGCACGCCTATCAGCGCCTCATGCCGCCCTAACTGTGGCCGTGGATGAACGGAACGGGTTTTCCACTTCATCCGCTATAGTGGCCAGCCGCAAGGAGGAGACGTTTACGTGTGTCGTATGTCGCCTAAATAGAGAGTTTACCCGCAGATGGTGCCCGCGGTAGCGGGTCTACCCAGCAGGGATCTATATGTCGTAATAACAACTGTCCCCGAATCCCTCCTATCTCAGGCGCTGAGTGGCACACCGTGTAGTTTTAGTCGGTCCGATTCCGATACACCACCCCACCGTAAACCCTGGTGGGATGATGGAGGGGATTTTCACACGTTAAAAAAAAGAACCTTAATTTTTTGTTTCAAAAGATTTCATATTTGACCCATGACCCGAAGCTAGGAGAAATCTGCTATCGTTCGTGCAAGCGTAAATTTATACCCAAAAAAGGGTTCTGCAGAAACCTCGGCTGCGATGGCGCTTGCGACCGAATTACCTATCAGTCATGCATCCCCTGGCTTGAAGCCTACCGAGTTAACTACATATATATACTTATTATTGTACTTAATAAATTAAAAAGTACTCTAAAACCATAAAAAAATTTTGCTAAGCCACATTAATTTAAAACTTGTTGACTTAACATTTTGCTTCAACCCACGTTCGACTTCAAAGACAGTACTAAACTGACTAAATTATAGACTGATCCCTAATTTACTTGGTTTATTTTAAAAGCACGAGAAAATTCATACATCAACCAGAAATCCAAACTTAACAGCAATTGATGTGGGTCCAATCAATTCGAATCGATTATGGAACATTGTGAAATTCCCCAGCATTGCTCGCTACTTTTGAATTAGAACTGAAAACGCCGCCCTTACACAAATATACTGCGTGTTAATTACCTAATTTTGTATTGTACTTCAGAGAATACAAGTCTAATATTATCTAATACCTATTTGTTTATAAAGTTACTGTATACGTATATAGCTTCTTGAAACTTCTAACTTAATATCCTTTGCCTCCAGCACCCGCTCGACTGTTGCGTCATTAATTGAATAGCGTTAGCGATCTAATTACAATTGAAGCCAACAACTCTAGACTGATAATTCAATTAAACATTAACCTTATAAGATGAGATAGAGACAAGTGCTTTGCCACCATTTATATGATAACGAGCCACTGGTACCTTAAAATTTAGTGAAAATCAAGGCAAGAATAATTTAACACCATTTTTGTGTCAGATCCATTGTTTTTTACTTACTACTACGTACACGGCCCATATTTTGTGCAAAAATATGATTTTCTCTTGGCAATCTGTTCCTACTGTTCATAGGGTTCCTTGTCCGTGTGGTGACGGATTAAGAATACATAGTGTTAACACCCCTATTCATCCCGTGGGTGTCGTAAAAGACGACTAAGGGAACAAAGTACACAAAACAACATTATTACAAGGAGAAGGAAAACTTGGAACGAACCCAATTCCAAACTGTCTGGCCAGCGTGGTAAAGTAGGCCAAAACCTCCTTGCTAAGGAGAGGCCTATGTCCAGAACTGGATTGTAAAAGGCTGTTAATGAATCTATTGCTAAACTGTAAAGACGCAGATACAGATGTAGAGTAGTAGTAGAGTAGAGAGAAGAGTCTCACTTTGTTAACCTGACTGGTGAAAAACGCAATTGAATATTACTAAAGACATACATCCTATACCTAGATTAGCTACAGCCAGGCACATAACTAGTGATTGTGCCTCGGCGGTGCAGTGGTAGCGTATACGACTGCCGTGCTTGAGGTCTCGGGTTCGATTCCCGGGTCGAATCAAATCTTTGTTTCAGAATTTAAGAGTTTTCTATCTACAATATGTATGTATTCATAAAAAGATGTATACATGCATTCATATCAGTTGTCCAGTACCCATAGTACATACTCTGCTTAGTTTGGAACTAGATGGCGTTGTGTGTCAGATATCTGAATTTTTTTTTTTATATCCTAATATAAAATTGAACTCGATGAGCTCGGCAGTGAGCTTTAGCAGTCAGAACTACTTAATTCTAAATCAACATTTTTACATATATATGTATATATCATAACATATTTTGGACACAAATGTTGGAAAATTCAGTAAAACTTCTGCGATCACATCCTTACACAAAATATTATTTAAGTAAATCATTTATATTCTGAAAGCTGATAACGCCATGCATCGTATGACAAGTTTCTTGTACAACAAGATAATGAGTGACAGCTGTCAGAGACAATCCCGAAATGATTCAACAGAAGTCGTAAAACTGTACAAGTTTCAGAGGTTTACGAGTTCTTGCGATGTTTAGTTAGCCCGGAACGTCTTGTTGAACTATAAATATAAGAGTATAACTTTTCCCTTGCACGACGAGAAGTTGACTCAAAGGGCCTATTCATAAGTGGTAGTTTGTATATCCAACTTTCGTTAGAACTGCAAAACTTACAGTGAAATTGGAGACAGAAACGTAATCTCGACGCTTTTACTTTATGTTATCTTACCTAATCCATTATTTTTTCGAAATATATGGGAGCGAGAAAGCAGCCGTGTATTAAAGACAGCGGTAGTATACAGTAGCTGAACAACATAGACTTTGGTTATACTTAAAGTACAAGTCAGTCTATTAAAACTAATT
The DNA here is from genome assembly GCA_949316085.1 of Hypercompe scribonia. NCBI lineage: Eukaryota > Metazoa > Arthropoda > Insecta > Lepidoptera > Erebidae > Hypercompe > Hypercompe scribonia. Next base: position 21,021,703 of record OX438977.1, read on the forward strand.
TAAAATTAGAAATAATTATAAACTATTTTGCCAAAACATCCTGTTATACATAAAAGATCACACAAACTTGGTTCTAGCCCAAAAAGTTAAAACCCCCCAAATTTTGCATATACTACGATATAAACATTAAGAATGAACTGAAATTTGATATCATGCGAAACAGAAATTAAGACCTAATTGGATTGAGCTTAGGAAATTTTTCGGCTATCCAATTTGAGGCATTATCGATTCACGACATTATCTTGGGATTACAAAACATGGACGAAAAACCTTAAATATTTTCATCAGATTCATTAGTGATATGGAGATTAGTATTTCAGAATTGTGCAAATTATCGCTGTTGTGGCAATTGTACTGTTTTTAACTTACCTGAATTCTCTTTCACTTATGATTGAAATCTATATGTATAGGGTCCGGTTTCCTAATTATTTCTTTTTATTTTTCACCAATTAGGTTCGTAAGCACACTAGTAGATGATCAGAGTTTACTTATTTGTAAGTTAAGAATAATAATTTGGCTAATAATTTCCTGGAGAACGATATTGGTGAGTTGCTCTAGGAAATAACATCATAAAGTCTTCTGAACAAGAGCTGTAGTTACAGAGTTTAAACAATAGTAGCATCCAACGCATGAAGAAATAAAATAAAAATGTTCAATCATCGCCTTCCTCAGCCGATACTACGAATAATATCGCAAGACTTAGACAGGGCCATTTATCACCTATTTAAAAGCATCACTGACAAAGTTTCTCTCGTCTTATTTCTTACTGATTTTTTCATTCATTACCATAGTACATTAGCAATCACTTGATAAATCTTCATTTAGCATGAAATAACGTATGTCAACTGACGTACTAATCTGACTAGTTTTTCTTTTACTTTGTTACTATCTGTGAGAGTAATTTCATAGACTGAGGTTGACGTGTGTGATAAAAAACTTGGAAATTAGCGCGTTATATGATTTGATCAAAATGTGTGTTAACTTTTATACTTAAAAGAAAATTTCAATGTATTTATTATACATGTTCTGTAACGTATGTATACGTACAACATGTACATGTATATATATGTGGAGGGACGAGGGTCTCATGTCCTTCCGACACAAAAGGAGGATTCTCCGACCAAGCGAGATGATTATGCCTGGTGGGCCACGGCCCAACGGTAGATGTTGGGATATTGTATATAGGCTAATTGCCACGCGAATCTCTATTTCACGATACAGGATTAGTAGTTGCTTAGTAGTACATCATACTAAGTAGTTCAATGTATCTTCGCTAGATGGCTCTGTTGTATATTTTTGTTTGTGTTGTAATGTTGAAGTCGCCACAATAGATATGTACAAGTGTATCTTATACGTGTGTTTAATGTTTACTAAATTTGAGTCTATACGTTATAAGGTACCAAACTAAATGAATTATTAGGATTTTGTTGCACATTAATGCATAAATGTAAGCATAATGTAGTGAGTGATGGATCAACAAGAGTATGTAACAGAGCACGCAGCCATTAGGCGTTCAACGGTGTGCACGTAGACTAGAGTCAACACGCGAACATAACAAATATTTGCGTGATACAAACCCCTTTTAATTGGCAAACACACTGCCAGCATTTCCGTTTATTGATTTTTGGATACAAAAATTCTTATCTGAAACACAATAAGTAGACGTGTGCGGTTAATGAAGATAATATTTAAGTTGACATTCTTAAACTGGTTAAGGAGGTGGCAAGAACAAAACTAGAATCAATTTTGGAGTGCGATCTACAAAAACAAAAACATAACCTTTAAAGGAAAGTCAAGTTCTATTATGAGAAAATTTTGATGAATTTGTTTTTGACCTACGTACTTGATATCGTTCCACGTTTTACCGATTTTCTTCACCTCATCTACTATAGTGTGTCGTCATGCGGTCACCTTTACCTTTTCCGTGCGGGTTCCAATCTAGGGCCCATTTGGCGGTATAATCAGTTGTGTGTATGTTTTACTTCAGCTTATTGCCGTCTGCTGCTGAACTAAGACCTCTAATATTTGATTTTTTAAATGAACTAATTACACAAAGTTTTTATTATAAGTTTGAAGCATTGTATAGCAAGCTTTTACCAGAACTCCGCTACTTAATATTGATTAATTAATCAAATTTTGCGGGATCAATTGTGGCAATCAAACACAAAGATACCTATTTCTGTGGAATGATTTATAGCAGTCTCCATTAAGTTCGTTAAAAGTTAAAGTTAAAGTTCGTTAAACTTAGATCAATTATGTAAACAGAACTTTCGAGAACCATAAACATGGAATATCTGCAACTCTTTTTTCGTTTGTTCATTTTTAGGGAAACTCTAAACTATTTTAGAATGCCGTTTTAACTTCCTTTTGGATAGCATCCTTCCTTCCTATAAAATTATATTATTTCTGTCATATTGAAATAAAGAATTTATTCCGACGGAAAAAAAAAATCTTATTTTGCATTAAGCATTACTGCCAATTGGAGCTGTATACTTCAGGCTTCAAAGACACCATAAAACAAATCGTAGCACTTTTTTAAAATATAAATCGAACAGTGGTGTGATTCTTCTTATTTCAACTCTCAAATCGATCCAGAAATGACAATCCAAAATTCACAAAGTCGCCTCATCATTCTCATTTATTGTTTCAGTCTCTACAACTGCTTCAAAACTCGGACTAAGTGTAGTTCACATAAAATATAGCAGTCTGCGGTATGCTGCTAAATTTAAAAGAGCTTAAATATTTACAACTTGTCTCTTTATTCAATGCCAAGTTCTTTATGTTTTATACTGTTGTTAATATTTAGTAGAAAATTTTAATTCGAAAAGTTTATTGTATTTGGTAACTGTGGCGTTTTGTGTTTTATTCTGTTTTATTTTTTCAGCGAGTTTCATTGCTGTTGCTTACAAAGAGTATTACCGAGAATCATATTGTATTTATTCTTTATTGGACACGCTAAATACATATATATAAATATAAGGTATAAAGAAACGTCATGTGTAAAAGCGAAATGTTGCCGAGTTTTGTTCCAGCAAACCATGAGTGAGTAAAGGATAGCAGGGAAACTTAATGGCCAAATTATACGTACTTGGAAATCGATTGATAAGTACTCTTGATTTCAGTATATTATTTATAATAATCTAGATACAAGAATACCAGCATTACGCTCTCTTTTTGCTTTCTTAATGGGTTAATCAGTGTAAAATATATTTGCTTATGCTTATAATACAATACATATTTACAAATAAAGTATCTTTTATAAAGCATTGAGTATGGCATTACCAGAACTCTGTAACCATTGAGCAGTTTGCAAGGTCGTAAAGTCAAGTAAAAGATGAAGGGGAGTCATGGAAAAACAAGAATATCTGGCTGGAACTTGAAACTTCATTTTACCTAAAAGTTGTGGACAAACTAGATTACATTGAAAAAAAAAAACTTGTATAGAATCGTGTTTTCCCGAAGAGTTGCGGCCAGTTTCATTTAGAGCTTTATGACAAACGTAAATCCTCTTTGGGCATTATAAAAACAGAAAAGAGAAAAGAGGTAGGTTATAAAGATAGGAATGGATGGTGTCTCTTCATCGCCTTAATCGATTATCGGAAATAAAACTGAACTTAGACTGAAGTGATTTAAGGAGAATGGCGTACCTAAATATCGTAATAATTATTTAGATTAATTCATGAATATGAACTAATTAAATAAATGTCTAAATGAAATATACAAAAGTGGAAAAATATTTTATCACGGAACAATATAATGAGAAATGAGATGAATTAAGCAAATTCTCATGTTCCTAAATATATACGCAATATTTCCAGATTTCAAGCCATTCATTTGACTGCGCGTCCAGTGTATACTATACGCTTATTATTCTATTACACTTATAGTTAAATTTCGACAGGCCAGCTTTAAATAACAGAAAATAGCGTTAAAAATTACTTAAAAGGCTTTTAGAGTCTAAGAAACGGAGTCTTGGAGCAGAATGCGATAACTGTAATTAAAAATCCTTTAACTAATTGAGAGACCGATATCAATAAATGTATTCTGTTAAATTTCACTGTACCTTGTCACGTTTAACTGGGACATATTGGCGTGAAATAGAAAACAAAACTCGTTATCACGTTAAGCAAATAAAACAGTGTTTAATGCAGGGAGAACTTTATGAGTTTTAGAGGCGTACACAAACGAACTTCCTTTATTTATGTACACAGATAGATGTTTGCTGAAGTACAGCGTTCCTATAATAGGTTAAACTTCCTTACCTTGTACCACATCCAGCTTAACTTTAATACTATTGTAGGCAACACCGCAGCAACCGCAGCATCTGAAGTTGCGCTCCAAATATTTTCCTGAACTACTGGCTCGGTCAACTTTGTGCCTGGACAGACTGTTTACTGTGTTATCTTAATGTTTTGAACGTGAAATTTTTGATGAAGCCAACGGCCAAGGTCAGTATAATCTGGATAGCAACGTCAGACATAAATTGTGGACAGTAGTGGAACACGAAAGTTTAAAAGTTAGTAAAAGAAGTAAGTTTCTTACAAAGTAAGACACGGCAATTTCGTTAACACTGTACAAGGTCTTGCAGAAAAACTTGAAAAAATTGTCACCCAGGAAGCAAATAATAAACTAATCTTTAAAAACATGCAGAAAAAATAGGTGGGATTTGCAGCATGACCTAATAAAGAATTATCACCTTACACAAAGTATTATATGACCAAGTATAGGAGTATAAAAATTGCGGAAGAAATTAGCAGCAAGGTCTGTTCTAAATTAAAACACTTTTATAAACTTTTAATACGCATGATTTGTTCGGTCATATTTAACTACTGAATTTGAAACGACTATCCTCAAACGATTGACATGAAATTTTTGACACTTTTACTTGGACAGTTAATAGAACGGGGTCCTTGGCGCTTCTTGTGAAAGCCTTCCTTAGCAATGAACGCTAATAGGATGATTGATGATGACAATAAATAAATTAATTAAAAAACTATACATTGCGTAACTATATATTATACAGTGAAAATATACAGTTAGATGTATGTGTATTACGGAAATATATAAAATGTAAAGTTAATTATGATAATTATCACTTTTCTAATGTCACAAGGGTGAAAAAGGAAAAAAGCATCTTACTAGGTTACCATAGTGTGGGTCACTATACTGCATTATTTGCATTTACAGTGACTATAGTGACCACAACTCATAGATTCTATTAATGCTTTCCATAAGGCAGAGTAGAGTCACTTCGGTAGGCTCTTAAAATGAAAAAAAAACTACGAGAAACTTCTAATTAGTCATGATTCGTTGAATTTGTAAATACAGTGTACTAACATAACACACAATTTTATACCTATTTACATATGTAGCTCAGTAATCCAAGAATATTTGTGGTTTACAGTCTTTGACTTCTGTTATAAAGCTTGCGCTGTGTTTGCCTTAGGTAATTAAGAAATTCTTTTTAAGAGATACAAATTTTAGCTCAAAGTGGAAATTTTAGCCTCAAATAAAACGTGATATTTTATAGTATACTTTTTAATGGTGTACGTTTATAATCCCATGTGTATTTAAGAGATGTCCGACTAGAATTCAAAACTTTCAGAACGGATATTAAGTGAACTGTAAACTGTTATTATAAGGATTAACGTCTAATATGGAAACAAATCTATAATTAGGTCCACGATAAACGCAGAACACAATACAATTAAGTAACACAAGTGTTGTCTTTGACAACTAGATGGCGCTGTATCAGTTCTCTGAATCGCGATATTGTTTGTTTACGGGGTTCAGTGTAAAGGTTGCCGCGAGTGTATGAATGTATCAATCAAATAAATAGCTTGTCAGATCAGCAGATCAGTTCACAGTGGTTTTATTTAGAAAGCAAGTAACCCCCTAGTGTACACCACACGTTAAGTGCTAGTACGACATTTACGATAATCTATTTTTTTTTAAATCGACAAAAAGCAATTCTTAAGAATGTAGGCGCATTGACGTCAATAACTTTTAATTAGTTATTGGTTTCATAGTTACTTCTGTCAATTCGTAATTGCCACGTAATAAAAACGAGCGACATTACTTGTTTCTTTTCTCAGATTCCAACTTTGAAAATTAATCTTATGAAGGATTTTACAGGAAGTCTTTGTATCCTGTTTTTTTTAACACGTTCCCGCCGGCGCATTTTTTCATTTGATGCGCCACCCGGCGGCGCGTAAAACAATGTCGCGCTTCATCTGGCGGCGCGCTGATTTCGCGTGTTCAAGCCTGTACGCGCTTCTTGTTTCTTCAGATAAACATATTCTGCAATCACACGAGGGGTCGGCAAGAGAGTTCCGTAAACGCTGCAAAGAATGCTACAAAAAATTGTCCAAAACTAAGGGTAGAGATTATGCCACTGCCAAAACAACAAGAGTAAAAACGTGTTGTGGTCGCTGCGAGGGTCAGCCAGCACTTTGCTTGAAATGTTTTAACAAATTATACAAAAAATAATAAATCAATAAGTTACAAATAAAATAATATTGAATTATTCTGTTAATTTTATCGATTTTAAGTATCATTTATAATATTATAAGTTATTGAGCAAAAGTTATATTTATAATACGTTATTAAATATAACTTTTATTCAAAACAAACGTTTTTATATATGTACGTTAAATTATTAGTGTCTAATAGCACAATCGAATGCGAAACACCTGTAGTACACGACGCCCGATGAGGCAGTCTAGCGCGAGCCACCGGTGGTACACGCCGCCCGATGGCACAATCAAGCGCGGGCCACCGGTGGTACACGCCGCCCGATGGCATAATCATGAGCGAGCCACCGGTGGTACACGCCGGCGTGAACGTGTTAAATTCACGCTTTGACAAACATACATGACGCTGTACGTTAAGGAGATCATGATTGACACAGAAACGACTCGACAGAAAATCATTATTCTAATTCTTAATTTGAACTAACGGAGGCAACCCTATCGTCGTTGAACATCAACGCTAACCTTGAAACGTCGACGTAAGCGGTTTCGGTTTACACCATACAATGTCATTGAATTTGTACCCACAGAACAAGATCGTGATAAGCTATTTTATTTCATGCGAATATTGAATATGAATGAAGGGAAAATGTCACCCATGATTGGTTATAATAGTATTAAATGTTATAATTCTTTCATTGATTTTATCAAGTAAGATTTATTGTCGGAGACGAAGACCCGAACTGTTCAATTCTGGGAGAAGGTAATTTTTTTTTTCAATATTAAAAGAATATATAACATTGTATGTTAAAATTCTGTTGTTTCTGTTAACCCATGTTACTGAAGGCAAGTGAAGTTACTGAAGATTGAATTTCCTGTCCTGACTAATTCTGAAAGTCTGGACTTTTTTAAATAAATTTTAAGTTTGTATTGAATATTATGAGGTAATCCGTGTGGTTATGGATCAAGAATACAAAATGAATTCCGTGGATATCGTAAGAAGTGACTTACAGAACAAACCACACAAGACCGCATTACCATAAAGAGAAGAACACTTGAAACACACCCGTCTGGCCAGTGTTTAGTATGCCAAAACCTCCTTGCTAAGGAGAAGCCTATGTCCAGCAGTGGACTGTTAAAGGCTTTTGATGTCCAGTGATTATGAGGCTTAACATTTGCACCTGTACGTAAAACTGGTGGTAGTACATTAATCAGTCCAGGAGCTAAGTAAATAATTTGTTTGTCGTAGTATTACACAACTTCAGAGTGACCGCCCGCCCGTAATATTTCAGTTGTTCATTATAAAAGTTTTGTTTAGGTAGCTTTTGTTTTACTTGAGTTTGTACTCAGTAACACTCAGAATTGAAAAGAATTTTTGAGTAAATTCAGCTGTAATGTGATCATTTGACCTTTGACTTTTATAATTATATCAGTGAAAGGAACCCTTCGGGAATATGACTAAGTGTGTACAAAGTTTGTTTGGTTATAATGACGAGATTATAACTCACGTGATAGTTGTGATGTATTTAGTTTGATGGACCTATGGATTGACTGATTAGTGACTATGACTTCGAGGAGTTAGACCAGTGGTCGTGGGTTCGATGCCAACCTAGGAAATATAGTGGTGTAATGAATTACATCCAGACGTAAAATAAATGATTATATTTTTGTTGCGTGGGTATAGTTTGAAAGAGTAGTTTGATTCCAATAATACACTCTCTGTGTAGTTTGGAATCGGTTATTTGTAGGGTTGTATAAGTTATAGTTAGTATTATATTAGTCAATAATGTAAGAACTCTATAACATATGCATCAAATAGTAGACTTATACATTATTACATACAATATTACTTACATATATATATACATTTACAAGCGGAGCGTGAAGAAGGTAGGAAGGTATTCTAGGTAGTACCGGGACCGGGACGACCGGGACAGTACTACCCTCCCACAGAAGACCAACCTAAAGCACCAGCATCCATGTAGTCGTGTTTCATTGGTGAGTGTGAGATCGGAGGCCCATTGATGCAGGGGTGACAGTTATCGTGGTAACTATGTAAACCTAACACTGTCACGATGACTGTCATGCCTGTTACCGCCCCAAGCGGGGTGTGAAAAAGCATTCCACAAGGCCGCCATAGTGGGGGTCACCATGCTGCATTGTCTGCATTTACAATGAGCATGGTGACCACAACTCTTGGATTCTATTCATGCTTTCCATCAGACAGAGTAGAGTCACTTTGGCAGGCTCTTAATATAGAAAAAAGCACCTCACCGTACCGCCACAGCGTGGGTGGCCATACTGCATTATCTTCATTCGCAGTGAGTATGGCGTCCACCACTCATGAATTCTATTCATGCTTTCCATCAGGCAGAGTAGAGTTATTTTATAAAACTTATTCCTTCTAGTGTGCATGACACTATCTTCCTTCTACGTAAAGTTATGTGATCGAGAAGTGAGCCATGACGTCAATTGATGAACCAATGTAGGTTAGACTGTAATAACCAATCACTTGTATCGGAATTTCCTTGCGAAGAGTGTAGATCATAATAAGGCTATGCTCACAAGACTGTATTGAAACAGGGCCGTATGAACTAAAATACATCAATACGATAAATAGCTTTAAAGCGCACTATAAAGACATGATTACTCATTTCTTATTGGCTATGGTATGCATCGTTGCTCCCGGAATCATTACTTATTTCAACTTAACTTTGAAAAATACTGCTTCCAGATAATCGTTCTTCTCTTAAAAGTGAAATATCCATAGTCTTCTAAAATTGAAAGTATCAAGATTATTTTATGAATAATAAGTGTAATGGAATGTGATTAGCTTTAAATTGATCAGAGTGGCGTGCAACGGGAGAGACTTATATCCAGCAGTGGACTCAATAGACTGATGATGCTGATGATGAAGTATGATTCAAGTCAAAAGTCAGCCGGCATAACAAATTTGAAAATAAGTTTTCTTCTTTATTTCAAATAGCTGCACAAATAACTAGCAAATTCACCATACCTAAATGCTCACTCACTAACCAAAGCCAGTCAATATTCTCACTAATAAACCAAGGTGTTTAGTGCAAACAAGCAATGTCCTAATCAAGTAGGAGCTATTTGCTCCGAAGGTTTCAATCAACCTGTTGATTGCAAGTTAAGTGCCAGCCCTACTGACATGTGCTGGTTGTTACGTTATTTTATGTTCTCTGTTTTATGTCATAGAATTCAAAGTTGTATAACAATGTCGTTATTAGAAAAGTTTCTTCGTCTTTAAGATGACTGTGAGGATTATTCAGTACAATGTTTATGCCAATCGGTACCTCGACCGCTTGATCGCAAATTTTAGCTGATTGAAACTTTGATTGGTTTACTTTTGGAGTACGAATAGTTACTTTCGTTTAGTTTCTATTTTTTATGTTGTTCTTTGTCATGAACATAATGAGATATTTTATTTAGTGTTAAATTTTTAATAATCAGTTACAATTTCTGCAATTAGGATCATTGGAGATTTTGGATTGGAGATTACTTAATATATAAAGAATTCACATATCTGTATTACGTATCTAAGCATAAATAAAATAAATAAATGTTCGGACATCTGACACACAACATCACCCAATTTCAAACTAAGTAGAGCTTGTGCTATGATAACAAGACTGACTGATAAAACACATATACTTTTCTTTTTGTAAATACATGCATGTTATACGTAGAAAACACCCAAACTTCGAAACAAATATCATACAAACACTTAGTCCGACTCGGGAATCGAATCCGAGACCTCAAGCACAGCAGTCGCATTCACTACCGCTGCGCCATCGAGGCAGACGCATAGATATAGCAGCATATGTCCAGTAGTGGACTAATAAGGGCTGATAACGTGATGCATCTTACAAGTACAGGAAACACTGTCTTATGGTATTATGATTTTAGAACGTTCTAGATTCTAAGTAGAGTTAAGATTATTCTTTGAAATTGGAAAATTTTCTTAAGAAATAAAATTTACATTTCGAAAACTGAGTCTTCTTTTAGAAGAATAAAAGTAAGAGAAGGAAAAAGGATGTGATGAGAGAGAGGAAATAATGTAACGAGTAACACAAATTTCTGATGTCAAAGTTCTATAGAAAGGCTTTTTACTGCTCCTACTATCCATAACAAATGCCACAGCTATTTATGTAACAATACGGACCGGCGACTCGATGTTTTAATAATGGTCACCCATCCATGAACTGAGCTGTGTCAATTTACTCAGTTATCACTTAGTCATGAGCCCCACTCCACAAAGTATTTATTTATTTAAGTATTTTTTCAAAAAAATATTTCCATATAAACATATATGACAAGTTTAACTTATACGCTACCATAATAAACAAAACTGCGGCCGATTTACTTTCGATTTTACTTGCGGTTACATCGTACGTTATAAACTACATTGACAATACTACCTCTAATCTTAGATAATCATCACTTACACAAAATCCAACAGACCTCATCCACCCTTTGCATTCTAAACGTACGAACGGATCATCCTGGCCTCTCTTGCATCACGCTGTGAATACTGAGTGAGTTCCCATGTACGTAATACGTTTTTATAAATATAAACATTATATTCTTGGCAACATTCTGTTTTCTAAACAGTGTTAAAAATTATTGAGCAAATTATCAGCATAATGCAGATTTTCTTTTTGCACAAATGCAGATTTTCATAGTAAAGATAAAATGTTAATTTTTAATGTGAATTGAAGGTTTTATTCAAAACGAATAATTGGTGAAGTTACATAAGTTGGCTGTTGCATAGACGGGAGAGAGATGCCTACGTGGACCGTAGGTGCATTGTGCTGTGCTTAGACACTGATGAGGCCATAGGGATTATAGGGCTAGACTATAGGATAGGATCAGGCGGGAGCGGTCGCTACGTGTGTCTGGTATCCCTGTTGGGGCCGAGGTTGATGACTGGCTGAGACTTGATTACCGCTCGCTGTGGGAGTGACCCTCCTGATTTGCTTATTTGAGGTCTGCTTCCAATCACCGAGTTCAGCACTGTGGAGGAACGAGTGTCATGTCCCTCCGATACAAAGAGAGGATTCTCCGACCAGGCGAGGTAATCATGCCTGGCGAGCCGCGGCTGAACGGTAGATGTTGGTTGATGTCGTGTATAAGCTAATCGCCACGAGAATCTCTATTTCGCAATACAAGATTAGTAATTGCTCCGTAGTTCGATGTATATACGCTAGATGGCGCTGTAGTATGTTTTTCTATATGTGCTATATGTGCAAGTTGCCACAATATAAACATTTATAAATTTATTTCTTTATATGTCTTTTAATGCTCAAAATATATTTTATCACAGTATAGAATTTCGTAAAAGACATTACGATAATGCATAATAATAATTAGAAAATAAGATTTAGACTAAAAACCTTTACATTTAAGGATTAATCATAAACAAATAAGAAAAGTTTCCGTAAAATTTTAAACATCAATTGTTCATTTTCGAGACAATTTGAGGTATTTTGAATATAAACAAAAGTTGGAATCAAAAATGCAAAAGGTATATCTCGTTAAACAGTATTTCTGTCCTCCTGTATGGTTACTGTATTCGTCTTATGCCTTTGTTTGTCTAGGTATTCGAAAAGTCAATCTGGTAAGTTGATTAGTAAATAAATTCTAGTTACAGGCAGCAAAGATCCTAACAGATTTGCTACTTAACCTACCTCTAGGAAAGTACTGCAGCAACTGTTGAGTCTAGTATTTAATTAAATAACATAGAAAAAAAGAAATACATACAGATGAACATATATTAGTCTTCTTTTTTGAAGTCGGTTAAAAAAGTATCACCGACTCCAATGCCTACATTATAATTTTGTTCCTTAAGAGTGGTATTTTTTATGTGAATTTCAATCGGACCAAACGGAAAACATAGTACCAAGAACAAAAAAAAAACAAAATGGATACCGATCAAGTTCTAAATAAAAAAAATTAGCCAAACAAGGGGCTTCGTCCTTTTTGCAGTCGTTTTAAAAATATCAAAACTAAAGATGTTATGTAAATAAAATTTATCATCGGGCATATGCATGCCGTGTTTGCTTTCATACCAATGTTATTTGTTGACCCAGGAGAATGAAAAAAATAGACGACGGGGGACGGAACGAGGATAATGTTCCGCCCGTCAGGGAATCGGAGATAGGGGCGGTCGTTCTACGGATTCGCTCTAAGAACACCGGGCCAGATGGGATACCTGCCCGAGTGCTGGCGCGAACCCTCGACCACATGTCGGATCGCCTCGGGGAAGTCCTAAATGCCAGCTTGGCGACCGGGCGCTTTCCTGAGGGTTGGAAGAGCGGGAAGCTGGTCCTGCTACGGAAGCCGGGACGGCCGGCCGATTCGGTCGCGGCCTATAGGCCTATCGTGTTGCTGGACGAGGTGGGTAAATTGTTTGAGAGGATACTCTCTGCCCGCATCGTCCGGCACCTCTGCGAAGTTGGCCCCGATCTGTCGGACGCCCAATTCGGGTTTCGAGCCGGGCGTTCGACAGTCGATGCTGTGTTGCGCCTGAGGGCCGTGACCGAAGAGGCGGTGAGCTGTGGCGGCGTGCTGTTGGCGGTGTCGTTGGACATCGCCAACGCATTTAATAGTCTGCCATTTAGCTGCATCAGGGAAGCACTCCACTACCACGGGGTGCCAGAGTACCTGAGGCGGCTTGTGGCAGACTATCTTAGGGAGCGTACCGTCATGTACGAGGACCGAGATGGCATTCTGAGGCAGCGGCCCATGTCGTGCGGTGTTCCACAGGGGTCTGTCCTCGGACCACTCCTGTGGAATATGGGATACGACTGGGCCCTTCGAGGTCGTCTTCCCCCCGGGCTGGGCGTAATTTGTTACGCCGATGACACATTGGTCACGGCCCGGGGGGCGAACTTTCAAGAGGCGGCGCGCCTGGCCACCGTGGGAGTCTCTTTGGTGGTCGGGCGCATTGAGGCGCTGGGTTTACGAGTGGCCCTAGATAAGACGGAGGCCCTTTTGTTCCATGGGCCCCGTCGTGGTCCACCACCCGGCGCCTCTATCGTAGTCAATTCGGTCCTCGTACCGGTTCAGGCCCAGATGAAATATCTGGGCCTGTTCCTCGACGGCAGGTGGCTCTTCGACGAGCACTTCCGACAGCTTTCTCCAAAGCTGGTCAGCGCTGCTTCTGCCCTTGGGCGACTTTTGCCGAATTTGGGTGGAGCCAGCGTCGCGACGAGACGGCTATACACGGGGGTTGTCCGGTCAATGGCGCTGTATGGTGCACCGGTGTGGGCGGCGGCTCTGACCGCCCAGAATAGGGCTCGCCTCTGGCGCCCTCAGAGGATATTGGCGGTTAGAGCCATACGCGGTTACCGCACCGTATCGACGGAGGCGGCGTGCGCCTTGGCCGGAACTCCCCCGTGGGATTTGGAGGCGGAAGTGCTCGCCGAAGTTTATCGGCGGACGGCTGACTTCCGGGCGGGTAGCGGCATACGGCCCCCGCCCGAAGAGGTACGCGAGTGGCGTGAGGCCGCTCGTCGAACCACAATGGCTCGTTGGTCGTCCCGGTTGGAGACTCCACGTGCTGGCTTTGCCCTCGTGGAGGCTCTCCAGCCGGTCATCGCCGAGTGGGCAGGGCGGCAGCACGGGACCCTTTCCTTCCGACTGACGCAGGTCCTTTCCGGGCACGGTTGCTTCGGGAAGTATCTGCACTCGGTCGCCAGGAGGGAATTGAGTCCCGCCTGTCACCACTGCGACTGCAGTGAGGACTCGGCTCAGCACACGCTAGCGGTTTGTTCCGCCTGGGCGGCGCAGCGTGGGGTCCTCACTGCAGTTATTGGAGGAGACCTCTCGCTATCGGCCGTCATACGCTCCATGGCCGGTAGCGACAGTTGTTTTACCGCGGTCGCAACCTTCTGCGAAGACGTAATTTCGCGGAAGGAGGCGGCAGAGAAGGCCCGGGAGGACGATCTCCACTTGGACCCAATTCGCCGCCGGCGAGCCGGGCGGCGGAGGCGCGCATACCAGCGCCTCATGCCGCCTTGAGTGTGGCCGCGGGTGGACGGGACGGGTTTTCCCATCCATCCGCTATAATGGCCAGCCGCGAGGAGGTGACGTGCGCGTGTGCCGTACGTCGCCTAAATAGAGAGTTTATCCGCAGATGGTGCCCGCTTTAGCGGGCAGGCGCTAGGAGGGATCTGGATGTCGTAATAACAGCGGTTCCCGGATTCCTCCTATTTTAGGCGCAGAGTGGCACACCGTGTGGTTTTAGTCGGTCCGATTCCGACACACCACCCCGCCGTAAACCCCGGTGGGGTGACGGCTCGAGGGGGTTTCCACACGTTAAAAAAAAAAAAAAAAAAAAAAAGGAGAATGAAAATAAAACTGTGTACCTTGCTCTCTACGAAAAGGCCGATTGGTTCTCGACATTGTAAAACTACGTCAATATACACAGAATATAGAGAGAGCTGTTTTCTGCCGAATGGCGGTACAATAAAAAGAGCAAAATGGTTATTTTTGTGAGAAATTTTACTAACCAAACGGAAGACTGAATTACTGCTCGACATGAAAAGAATTGATGTCTGGCACTTCCTACAAACGTAGCATAATGATTTCTAGATAATAACTCAGTAATATGCCAACTAATTATTGTAAGATTAGATTATACGATTAGATTACTCATAGAAGCAGATATAAAATCCTTTAAATTTCGTCATTATAATGAGTTTATATAATGTGTATTTTCGTAAAAACAATTTACAATTTACTTACATGAGATACAATTTTATATAGAACATCGCTTAGTGTCATCTTGCAATAAAGCATACTAATTAAAACTAACAACATATAACATAAAAATCTAATCATAAACAGTCAGCCTTTTACTCCACTGCTGAACATAGGCCTCTCCTTGGCAAGGAGGTTTTGGCCTACTAAACCACGCTGGCCAAACGGGTTGGAATAGAATTTGTTTCAAGTTTTCCTTCTCTTTGTAATTATATTTTCCAGAATAGTTTGTTCCCTTAGTCGCCTCTCACGCCACCCACGGTATGAATAGGGGTGGTAACACTATGTATTCTTAATCTGTCACGACACGGACAATTTTACACTCTTGTAGTACGTAAACAATGTAATATAAAAATTAAAAATTTTGCAATAGAAACAAACAATAATTAACTATATTATATTAAGTAGATAGAAATTATTCTTTCTTATTCTTATAGTAATTGAATGTAAAACAATAAAACTATCTAGTCAATATTGTGACTAGGATACGTTCAGTAACAATAACGTCATCAAGTTGCTTTTTAAAATGAATTTAATTATTATACATTTAGTAGGTAAGTATTAGTAAATATGCAGGTGTTCACGCATTCTGTCATTCCGTAATTGCACAAAAGTAATATAGTCATATTAAGTTGACCACTTGTAACCATACTAACTAAAAATAATATACTTGTTTCTTAAATAATGTACTAACTGTTTAATAGACTAATAATTTCAGAAGTAAAATGTACATCAATATTTATTTTTCGGATAAACAAATCTTCGAGTGTTTTATTCTACTTAAGAGGTATTTTTTGTGAAACAAATTCTCTAGTTTTTCGTTTAAGTGTATGTATACTTTTGGATCCTTTTATTTCCTTTGGTAGTTTTTTGTTTAACTGAACTTCTTTGTTTAAAATGTTTTTTTTACCATACTTTTGTGTTCTAGGGGGACGAAAGTTAATTTTATTTTTGGTCTTGAGGTTATAATTAATGGATTTCCTTGTTAAGATAATACTTAATAGTTCTTAAACTTGCGTAAATTCTATTATTCATGTTGCACTATAATCCTAAATCTTTAATAGTATGGGGACTTTAAAACAGACTCGTTATTTATTTATTTCATAACTTAATGCCTAAGGCATTTTCTACCAGTCAAACGATTAGGCGATGCAGGGAAAAGTGGGATATGTGCCCTTAAGGATAAATAATTCGCGGTAAAAAATTCATCATATTTGCAATATTTTGATCTTAAATAACTAAAAATAAAAATATACATACACATTACCCATACTTATAACACATACATATCCACACATACATTTTACAATAAAATAAAACTAGGTGATGAACTAAGACCTCGCCAGATCGGTCCATTCACCCAGTAAAAGCTCCTTTACTTTGATTTGGAAGGATTAACGACTTCTAGTTATCCTGACTTCGACAAGAAGCGCATTCGAGAAAAGAATAGACTGCATGAAAAGCTAAGAGCCAACAAACCCAGTAGAATGAGAAAGATAAAGTAGAAATAAAGTGTTAGTCGAACGTAGGTTTCTGTTATGGTTATTGCTTAAAATCTGAATGTGTGCTGTTAAATAAGTTGGAGGAGATAAAAAATTGAGGATAGTGAAGAGGAATGTGGGTGCGCGTAATTTTCACCATTGGCTTAGGTAACCATGTAAGCTGCAACCGAAAACTGATGATATGGTCATACTTACAAAGATTAAGATAAATCAAATGCTTGCTTTCAGGTCTTAGTATCCAGAAGACTATTTAATTCGAGAGCTACAATCAACTTTTTATTGTCAAAGAACGTCTATTACAAAACATATACTCTACAATATATATTTCATATCAATGAACTCATTTAGTAACCCAAAAAACCTTTCTTCAAAGCATTCATTTAAAAATCTCAAACAAAACCACAATGTATACAATCAAACGAAATTCGACCTTATTATTATAGTCATAGAACTTGTATGAGGCACAAGTTTTTTTCTTTGAAGCAGCAGCAAGGGAGATTGCATTCTGTTCATACTTCGTTCATCACGAGGTCGTGAGCCGAAGCCTAAGCGCGGCTGCGATACAAGCCATAGACAGATATCAGCTGGCAAATTTTTAGAAGACCTTTAGTCAGTTTGGGAAAAAAGGGCCCGGAAGAGGAGGAATTTCAATTCTTATACGAAAATTTAATGACAGATAAAGACAAGATAAAATTAACTTAAAAATGTTGTTTGAAAATTTAGCTACAACTGCAGTTAAATAAAAGCATGTTAAATCAGTTACCCTCGTAAACAATCAATATCAATTTATTGCTTTCATCTGCACAATCGTAGAAAATTTAATGACGCTATAAAGCTTCTGGCAATAAATAAACAATGTCGATGTCTTAAAATAATGACCTGTTTCATGTCCACAAGTAAATTGATAATATTTCAAACAAAATTGATGAGATCAATGTAATCAATTCAAAGATAAGAAAGCAGCATATCAAGTTAATTAAAGTTTCAAAACGAAACGAACATATCCAGAGGGACTGTTTGGACTTTACCAGAAGCTGTATCGTACCATCATCTTCAGTTTGATTTTAAATATTCACCTCCATCAGCTATATGATTTACGAGCATATCCAGGAGATATACGATTTTAGAATGACTTTTGTGAATCGCTTTATGAATGACTCTAAAACCGACATCTGGAAAAGATTTATCGCCTGTATATAAAGGTGATAAATTTTAAACCACAATACGAACATTAGACCTTCAAAAAAATAAAATACCTTAAAAATTAGTTGCACACTCATGACGACTGAGTTGCAAGCATCCATTAGCGACTTTAGACTGCCAAAATGACTCTACTCTGCTTGATGGAAACCATGAGTAGAATCCTGTAATGGTGGTCACCATCCTCATTGTGAAAGTGAACAATGTTGCATCACATGAGAACACTTTCTATTAGATAACCCATCTCCTCATTTCCCCTAAATATGTACCATTAAATTGTATACTAGATTGCGTCTGGCATAATAACTCAATCTTCGTATTCTACATATCTATAGTATCAGCCGTTGCTCATACATTAACTTAATTTCTCGCTTCCCTCTTCTGCCTTTCGGCTTACCCCCTTCCCATTCTACGAGCACGTGGGATCACATGAATACGAAAAGAGGCCCTTCATTCAGTCTGTAAGAAGAGGCTCGTTACGCATCTCCGGCTCAAATGGAAAGTTTTATCGTGCTGCACACATATTCCACAGGAGCGCTAACATGTTTTATAATCTCCTATTGTTCAAGGGAAATAGTTTTGATTCAGTACTCATAGTTGTTTGTGTAGTTGGAATATAAAAAATGGAATATACAAATGCGAATGGTTATCAGTTTGTTTACCTTTATTACTCAACCGAATATTTTCCATGTCTCTTGTAAATTTCATCAGTGAGTTAAAAAATATGTATAGAAGATAGTCAATCCGAATCGATTGACGAAGAGGGCCAAACCTTGAAATAACATAATAATTTACGATCAATTTTATTCTAAAGCTAAGTATTATAGTGTTTTAATTGTGAATTTTTATTTATTTGCATCCTTTTTCCAGTTGAGTAATAAATTGAGTAAAATTGGAGGCATACAGACTATTCCTTTTTACTTCACATGGTAATTTCAAAAGTGAAACAAGTGACACTTCTGTTTTTTATAATAATAAAAAAAATGTAAATATCAACACTCCTTATTTGCAATATATGTTTAATTATTAGATTTAGGCCTACTTGGGCACAATATTCCTAATATGTTGGTCTATTACTTTATTCATATCGTATCTTATCAAACACGGTTACAGTACATATCTATTTCAACATTTTGTCCTGTATGACATCTTATTTCATTATCTGCTCTCTTAATATCCTTGCATGCTAATATTTTAGTGAAAATATTCGTGTCTGGAATGCTTGTCATTGTACCATTCATTATAACACCGCACACAGTATTTTTTCAAATAAATATGATTCTGATTCTGAACTAAGTGAACATTTAAAACATACCTACTAACATCGAGAAGGTTATTGGAAACCATGAAATACTTAGTTTTGTGCTCAAATACAAAACAGCTCAAAGTAAGTACAATACTCTAACATTAAAAGATTAATTTTTAATAGCCTCTTGGTCCAGTCGTAAAGTACACTTACAGTAAAAAAGGTCTCCATAAAATTTTAACCATGCGTGAAGGCACTTGACCGCTGCCTCGGACTACGGTTTTTGCCAGTCAAATGTCAAACTGGTATAAATTATTTTAGGATGTAGTAATTTCATGTCCTTTAATATTTGATAATATACTTTAAACGTAAGAAAAGGCTTTAACTTCTGTGTGTTTTTCATATCATATACTAGCATTGTCCATAGACATACTCCCGCTTACAGCGAAGTTTTTGTTTTGTATAGCTGACCAAACCAAAACTAGAAATGGCTACCAACGTGAACTCAAAACAATAGAACGACTGGTTTAACCCTTGAAACTGGACATCAACAACATGATCGACAATGACGTTCTCACATCAACTGTGGTGCCAATTGTGCTAATTGATAGTCTAAAGTTTATCTGCGTCTCGGTCAAATAGAGTAACACTGGGTTCACTGTCTCGAAGTGCTGATAGATTAGTACTGACGATAGAATGTGAGTCCGTAACGTGCTTTATGCAACCTGTCATATACTATTCTCAGCTCTTTTATGAAAGTAAGATCAAAGTTAAATATAGATATACATCAATAACAAACAACGCATTTGTCAATTTTAATTGTGCTTCATACTTTATCACACTATGTTATTGTTTCAATCGTCATTAAATTTTGTTAGAATATTAACAATTCGCAGCAAAGGTGCAACCGGGTCGCGACGTCAGGATTGAGGGACGGTAGTAGATAGGGTGTGATAAGGAATAGTGAAATGTCAATTTTGTAAGGACCTGAAATCGGGATCCTATCAGAATAGGGCGCCAGAAATCAGCTGCCTTGATAATTTCCCACTCCTCATAGTCCTGACTTCTGAATCGCCACAGAGCAGGAGATCCTAAGGATTTTCCACCTGGTCAACAAAATAATGCAACTACAAATAAAAATTTAGTTCAAAAGAAATATTATACTCATCTCAAGAATTCACAACCTTGTTTGTTAAAAGTATTGAAACGTGTTCACATCTGTTCAATGAATTGAATATACAAAATGCGCTTCATTTTCTT
This sequence comes from Hypercompe scribonia, assembly GCA_949316085.1. Classification (NCBI taxonomy): domain Eukaryota; kingdom Metazoa; phylum Arthropoda; class Insecta; order Lepidoptera; family Erebidae; genus Hypercompe; species Hypercompe scribonia. The sequence goes on from OX438977.1 coordinate 21,042,168, forward strand.
TGTGGGCAACCTTCTCTGAAATGCCAATCCTATTCCGTTTGGTTGAGTCTGTTTGACTGCAAACAGGGCAAAGTGTTACATAAATATAAATAATTATATTTAAAGATTTAATTGAATTCTCTATATATGTTTAATACTGTTAAACAGCAATTAGAACTACACAACACATGCAATAAGTTCATAAAAAATGAACTGTTCTGATAAACACTGACAATATACTGCCTTATTACAAATCCATCTTAAAAAACTATGCATTAACGAATTCATTTATTTTTTTCAATATTCAGAACCTGCCAAAGTGACTCTATTCTGCCTGATGGAAAACGTGAATAGAATCCAAGAGTTATGGTCACCATACTCATTGTAAATGTAAACAGTGCAGTATGGTGACTAACACTATGGTCTCGCACTCACTAACGAAACACGACAGTACGAATGCAGTCGCTTTAGGTTGATCTGTAGAGTACTGCCCTCTTCGATATTTAAGTGAACACTTACACAACACAAGTGATATTGAGTTTAAATTTATATACATAAACGTGATTACTATATAATGCATGCAATTTCAATGTATGCTTCTGTACAAGTAACATTTAGTTACTTACAATCTGTCAAAATTATGTATACTCGTACAGTGTACGAACAACGTCCAAAAAAAAATATAGAATCGATTTAAGTCCTTAAATGCATAGAAAAATAAAGTAGCGAGTATGCCGAGACCGTTTTTGAGTGATAAACATTATTTCACAATAAATAGAACGAGATAAACATATTTTTAATAGTTATTGATTCGCAAAAGTGACAAGTACATAAGTCGCCTATAGATGATTAAAACTAATTAAATGTATATTAGCAATACCTGACGTTTAATCCCGTAAGCACTGGTTATCATTTTTTTTAAAGGTGTAGAAACCCCCTTGGGCCGTCACCCCGACGGGGTTTATGGGCGAGGTGGAGTGTCGAAATCAAACCGATTAAAAACCACTCGGTGTGCCACTCTGCGCTTGAGATAGGATAGGAGGGGTCCAGGAACAGCTTTATTACGACATCCAGACCCTTCTTAGTGCCTGTCCGCTAGCGCGGGCACCCTCTTCGGGTAAACTCTCTATTTAGTCGGTAAAGCCAGCACGTGGAGCCTCCAACCGGGAAGACCAACTAGCCATCGTGGCTCGACGAGCGGCTACACGCCATTCGCGTACCTCTTTGGGCGGGAGTATACTTCGGCGAGCACTTCCGCCTCCAAATCCCATGGAGGAGTTCCGACCAAGGCACACACTGCCTCCGTCGACACGGTGTGATTACCGCGTGTGGTTCTAACCGCCAATATCCTCTGAGGGTGTCAGAGGCGAGCCTTATTCTGAGCGGTTAAACGCCCCGCTCGAACACCGAATTTTGCGTCCGATAAATCGGGTCCCAACTCGCAGAGGTGCCGGACGATGCGGGCAGAAAGTATCCTCTCAAACAATTTACCCGCCTCGTTCAGCAACACCATGGGTCTATCGACCGCGACCGAATCGACGGGCCGTCCAAGCTTCCTCAACAGTACCAGTTTCCCGCACTTTCAGCACTTAGGAAAGCGTCCGAACGACAAACTAGCATTCAGAACTTGTCTCGAGACGGTCCGACATGTGGTCGAGGGCTCACGCTAATACTCGGGTAGGTATCCCGTTACGCACACACTGGTTAGCCTTAAGTCAAAATATAATCTTCTCTAAAATGAGGATATTGTTTCACTCAGGCAATTTCAATTACGCTAGGACTTATCTATGACATACCTTCAAGTAGCTAAAAATTTTTAATCAAGTCTATTCCAGTACTTTCTGTCATAAAAAGTAAGCACATTCATAATAATATCTTTAAATTCTAACCCGCCTTACCTCGTAATTTTTAAGTTGAGAATAACAAACAAATTCCGTGGCAATAATTCCAGTAAGTTGGCCGGTAATGAGATTTCAGTCGGGACTCAAACGCTTCAAGTGGCTTAATTGACTCTCAGCCTAATGGCAGACCCTGCACCTGCCGGCAATTTAATGCCAGACCAAAAAATAACCGAGTTTTTACTGTTGATCATAAAAAATACGGATTGAATTTAAATTGAATGAACTTTTTATAAAAAAGTTACGGACTGACTAACTGAAATGATTTTACGTAATAAGTAATATTTGCTTTGTCTTACTGAGGTGAGAAGTATTGTGAATAAGTATGTGTGTTTTTTATCATTTTAAAGCAATTCTAATTTATTACAAAAGTTGAAACTAAATTTATGCATCCAGAGACTGAGGAGCTTCTGTGACAGATGAGAACGCGATGGCGATAAGGCTCCCCGCCTGGATAAGGCCTATTTAAGCACGCGCTTTGGTTCAAGAGATGGACCAAGGTCCCATGGACAAGATGGACCAAGGTTCAATAATAAGATCTGGGCCCTTTCCGTAGTTAGGCGTCTCAGTCTGGTGGTCTGATTGATTATTCTGTAAACACCACGTAATCCTGGCTCCTACTTACCTTATATATGTACTTACGAGCTACTTGACCAGACTGCCACCTGACTAGAATTTCTAATCCTCTTCCTTAAGGGACGCAATGACCAATCTTAGAGGTATCCGTCTACTTCCATTCTCTATAGATAAAGTTGATGTAGTTTAAACATTGAATGCATGCTTCTTTATCGTTTTCCTTAATGTCAGAATGAAGGCGGTAATGTTAATGAGAATCGTGTAATATTATATATAAAACTGCATCAAAATTACCGTTTACAGCAAACATACGAGTTTATATGATCCCATGAGTGAGCAATTTATATCATTGAATAATGCTAGAGTGTGCACAAACCAGTTAAATTTGTATATGAGCTCAGCTTATGACATCTCATTTTTGAACAAAAACAATTGGCATTACTACTATTGTAGAATACAAGTAAAACGAACAAATATATAATACTTTAATATGAGTTTTTTTTAAGAAATTACCTGCTAATTGCTTAGAGCAGCACAGTGCCGGTTAACATGAATTTTGCATTGATATTTATTCACGTTTGGAACGAAGTCCCTTATTACGCGTTGCGAAGGAGGCTAGACGGAAAAAATTCAGACGAAAAGTTGTCACGACACTTTTTGCTATAGTGTAGTAAGCCGTGCGGCGCGTGCGTGTTCCTCTGTCTGTCTCTCTCTCTCTATCTCTCTCATAGAAAGCAAGCCAATTATTTTCGTTTTATCTTTCTATTTTGCTTTGAACAGTGTAATTCCGTGACGATTATTTTTGTTTTTTTTATAACTTCAAAGAAATAAAAAAAAACATTAGAAGTCCTTCACTAATTTATGAAAGAAACTTCGTTCCATCCAGGTGTCTCTTGACACCTCTCAACTTTTATTATTTTATTTTAAAAACATCCTGCATTATATTTGCATGAGGCGGACTTCATGTCCTACGGTGTTCTCTACCAGTCAACCTTTAGGTGGTTCAGTAACTGACATGGCAAGTGCACGTGTTTCTTTATGAGAAACAATGTATAATTACATAATATATAAACTACAATAAATTTATTTAAGAGAAAAAAAGGATATATACATAGATAAAAACACAAATAAATATTTCAACAATGAACATACAATACAAAATACAGCATGTAAAATGATTAGACTATGGCTATATCTGCTAGCTGTCCCTTGTATAATTCTCTGACTTTGACTTCAAAATTATCACGATTAGTTTTTTTCCTGATCTCAAGTGGGAGCACATGCTGTAATAGAATCGATTGGACAGTAAAAGAAGAATAAACAAGAGAAGAGGTGTATGTTGGACATAAGAGTAAAAGATTATTAGTGGAGCGAAGGTCTCGAACATGGTAATTTAAGTTGTGAAGTAAGTTAAGTGGGTATTGTAGTATTATTAAGTAGAGAATAAAGGGCAGTCGGGGCCTGCAGGCTACGACGATGACGTGTAGGTAACCATGACAGCTGAGTTCGATAGGAAGATATGATTGTACTTGCGGAGTGATATCCTCCTAAGGTCAAAATTTATGGACATTGCGATTGATGTCACTGTCGATAGCTCTTATCAATTCCTTTAAGTAGACACTTTTCCTTCCACCTCGCACGTCTGCAGCTGTAACCGTAGCAACTTTTCTTGCTCAAAGGTAATTCACTTAATAGTACAACATTATTGTAGGGTTCGAAGGGCCATGTTGGCAACTCAAAAGTAAGCTATCACACATAATGGGAGGAACGATTCAGTTAAGAGTTTTCCTTATTCCTACCTTACTCACAATTTACTTTGAGTTGTGATAAGTAAAGACTCTATTACTTTGGGGTTGAAGGTTCTTAGATTTTCATAAAATAATTTAAACACTCGTTCGCAAGATTTAGACACTACTGATTTTCAAGATGATTGCAAAAGTAATCTAATTACTAATGGTAGCATAGATAGAATTAATCACTTTATTTGTAAGATAAAGTATTAAATAAGCTACAAATATTTAACAAGATTGTGGCGACTTCCACATACAGCACAAAAAAAAACGTACAACAGCGCCATCTAGCGAAAACATCTCGAACTACGGAGTATAATGAACTATGAAGCAACTACTAATCCTGTATCGCGAAATAGAAATTCTCGCGTCGATTAGCATGTGCACAACATCTCAACATTAATTGTTGAGCCGTGGCTTGGCAGGAACGATCACCTCGCCTAGTTGGAGGATCCTCCTTTTGTGACGGAGGGACATGACTCACATCCCTCCACAAGATCTTATGTAAGATACGTCACTTCACTGATTAAGTATACGAGTAAGAAGATTTAATTAATATCTTATGAGACTAACCTAATTGTAACCAGGGTGAGATAAGGGAGAATGAAAACGTCCTAGCTATGGATTTTACTGTTCAATCGTCACGTTGTCGGTTCTCAAAATACAGTTCCTAAATTAATATCAACCATGTATCATCCGCCCAACTGACGTTAAATAATGGATGCGCTCTATATCTTTGCAAATTTGTCGAACAAATACCATCATGTATGCCTTTGATTGATTAGGTTTCAGTGCAACTTAGGTAGCCACAATGGTCTTTTTACTTAGTACTCGTTAATTACAGCGTATTTTTTTCCACATGTTGCGATGTATATCCAAGGTTGTGCATACTATACCTATACTCAAGGATTGACAACGGCAATGAGGCCAACAGACACAAATCTCTCAGCGGTTGAACATTATACGTGTGGTGTCGAATTAAGAATACATACTGTTACCACCCCTATTCATCCCGTGGGTGTTATAAGAGGCGACTAAGGGAACAAAGTATGCAAGAGGTTATTACAAAGAGAAGGAAAACTTGAAACAAACCCTATTCCAACCCTTCTGGCCAGTGTGGTACAGTAGACCAAAATTTCCTTGCTAAAGAGAGGCCTATGTCCAGCAGTGGACTGTAAAAGGCTGTTGATGTTGATGAATATTGTAATGGAAGCGTAATTGGAATGTTAGTTGGTTGAAATTTACATTAAGACAAATACCAAATTTTGGAAAAAAGCAAAATAAGTAACATCATGCTATGGTCCTTAGTGAAATATACATAAATGTACTAAAAACAAATATGTCATTAACAATATAAACATGAAGGAAGAAAAATTTATGGGTGGTTGTTATTTAATCATGCTGAACTGTTGAACAGATCTTGATGAAATTTGACTCAGAGATTGATTTAAGGTTGAAAAAGCACAAAGATATTTTCATATCTGACTGAAGTGATACCAGACAAGAAAACAACGTTCCACAATTCTTTCATTAGTTTTCACAATGTAAATGAGTTAAATGGAGACCAAAACACATCTGCTCTCTATTTCTGACTCTTGAGTTGCATATGTCCATAGAAGATGATAGTCACTTACTTGATCAAATGTGAGCTTATTCGCCTTTGTACTCTAAAAACAAATTGGTTACTTTATCAAAACGATCCTACTGATAGAGTATAATAGAACAAAAGATCCTAATTTATAGCAAAACTGTTCGGAAACGAAGCTCTAGGTAGAGAATAATTAATCTATCGTGTGATGCCTTCATCAACATAGACCAGCACATATCCCTGGATTTGCTCGCTATAGTTTCCCACAACGTAAATATTCACAATAGCTGCAGTTTGAGCGAAACTAACGGCCCATTGTCACGTATCACGAACGCAATGAAATGTGTCGCACAACCAAAACATATGTGTTGGTAATATCTTTGTTTGAATACGTGAGAGGACGATAGAACTTAAATTACTGATAAATCCTAGTATTTAATTACAATAGATAGTCGAATCGTTAGTTACGAACACACATTTACAAAAACCATCACTTTTGATAAGCAAGATTGCAAAGTATTTATTATTGTTTTATGAGTAAAAAAATATTCAAAACTAAGAAACCGACTGTGCAAATAATAACGAATAATAATTAACTAATAACTTTCCATAAAAAAAAAGAACAAGTTTAGTCGAGAAAGGTATTTACGTAATTACTACAACAGTAAAATAATTTCGTTATCAATACACACATGAAATAAATAATAAATTCTGATACAGAACACTAAATAAACTATACTAATAGCTAATGAGTAGACGATTAAGTAAATAAGTAAATGGTAAATGAAATAAATGTTAGGAGGAGAGAGTTCTCTATCCGACAAACTTTTGTGTATACTAGAAATTTTAAGTACGTTGATTTCGTCCCTACTTGGAAACCGAAAGTGAAATTTCGTGTAGCGGCACGGAAATGTGTAGTAGTAACAGGAAGCTAAAAAAATGATTTTTGATTTGACCAATAAGCGCATTCGGTGCTTAGAGTTTATCGAGATATGGTAAGCGGGAGATCAAATGATATACATCGTATGCATTAACACGTAAAGCAATTATGTAGCTAAGTTTAACCTTCTGGCTTTAAATATACATATCCAAAAAAAACATTTCAAGGAATTCATAGTCTGTAGCACACCTGTTTATACAAATCTTCGTGTTGACTCCTAAAAAAATAAAGCACAGCGAATCCGTATCACGAAAACACATCACCTAAAATTCGAATCAAAATGGCCTAATTATTTCCACACCTGGATGACAAAAAAACAGGCTATTTGGTTGTCCGTCACTTCAGCGGTCGCGTCAACCCGTACCGTCATTTCAACGGCTTTGTGATGCAAATGTGCGTCAAACGAGCGCTCTGTGTTCCTTGCAGTGAAATTGGCGGTCTCGGACGGCCACACGCCTGTAATTATTTGCTAATTAAATGCCTATTACGTTGACTGTTTGGTGCAGCTTTCTGCATTGAAAATTTCTATTTATAATAGAATAATTATATTTTAAACTTGAGTTGAAGTAATTCACTTTTAACAAAAATCGCTGAGTACAAATCCAGCTTTGTACTCCTCATGAAGCTTTATCAAATGTCTTCTAGTGATGGTGTCTGTCTAATGATGTTGATATGTGTAACTCGACTCGAGTGAATCGATGAGAGTTAACCTCTCTATAAAGTTTTGGTCACTAAATACATTAGATGTTTATTTTAACATTACAAACACACTGTCTACAAAAACCTATGCAATAGCTCATTGTCCGGACTCCAAATAAAGTTATAGTACAATAAACTTTGACACATTACCAACGGTATTCGTATTTCCTTAGTGCCTCAATCAATCAATCAACCTATCGCCGTCCACTGCTGAACGAAGGTCTCCCCCAAGAATCACCAACGATCCCGGTCTTGGGCAATTCGCATTCATCCGCTGCCAGCCACCTTCTTCAAGTCGTCGCTCCATCGCGCCGCAAGGCGGCCTACACTACGTTTGCCCAATCGTGGTATCCACTCTAGTACACTTCGGCTCCAGCAACTATCGGTTTGTCTGGAGATATTGCCAGCCTACTTCCACTTCAGCATACTGATACTCTGTGCGATGTGTGTACAAGTGCCTGACTTAGTACAATTCCAATTACTACACAAATATTTAAAAGAACTGCTGAAAAAAATATTATATTTTTGAAATTAAAGTTTTAAAGTTAAATACACGACATAAGACTCGTTAATTTATAAAATAATTAAAGTACCTGCAACCTGGCAGTCTTAAAACATATCAAGGACAATGATATTTGCTCTTAAATTACCTTCAACCAAGCTTATGTAATTTGCCCCTAATTTAAGACCCTGGCCGACGTATATTTATGGCTGATGTAAATTAAAAGGGGTCCCTTTCTTGTACGTATATTTTAAGCAACACTAAATTCTAACCTTCTTGTACCTACCAACGGAACGTTTTAGAAAAACCTACATATATTTCACCTTTATTACCTTTTTAATGCAATTAAATTAACTTCGCAATCCGTTACCGTTCATAATGGTTACTAAAGTTAATTTTAATAACACAGATTACGATACAATGTTTCGATTGTGCTAACAAATAATCACATAAGAACATCAAGTTAACTCTAAACCACAGTAAGCATCCACTAAGAAGATTATTTTAAGAATTTTCACCTGTAAGGAATTAAAGTAAGAAGAACGGGTGTGTTGAATTTCGACTTTTCCTAAGCAAGAAACGCGATATAAGAACAAATCACGCGAGCGAACACTTGAACAGTAGTTATAACCGCGTGGCAACTGTATATTTTCAGTTTTTTTTCTTTGTATTTTGTAGATCACTTTTTTCTACTTAAAGCCTGCTGGAGTGACTCTACTGTGCCTGATTGAAAGTATGAATATAATTCAAAAGTGGTAGTCATCATACCCATTATGAATGCAGACTATGGCAACCTAGTGACATACTTTAAAGAACCCGGGACCACAGTGATAGGGAAACACATGTGCTGGTAATGAATTTCAGGTTTTGACTGATTTGTACATGAAGAGAAAACCGTTTAGTTTGAGAGCGTATTATCTATCATTCTAAAACGGTGCCTTCCGAGGTCAACACGTGTTGTCCTGTAGAGGAAAAGAGAAGGTAGGACTGATTGGAAGAGCTCGTCAGAACACTCTGCATGTTAAAGGTGATAGAGGACTTCCGTCCTTCCGTTCTGTTTTACCCTGTCCAGTACCTAGCTTTGGCAAGGCCGCCTTGGTGACGGTCACAATGTACTCACGCGGGTAGATATCCCGTCAAATATCATGGATATTTGATCTAGCTAGGATACTGAGCTTATCTTGAAATGGTATTTGAGTGTTCTGATAAATTGCTCTGATTGATTTTGGAAGAGAGTGCACTCCTATGTTTCCTTGGCGTTTAACCTAATCCCAATGTGAGATACGGTCCAGAACCAGGTCGAGCCCATTTGCAAGCTCTTGCCATTTTTCCTCAACGTCTGCTAACTTGACTGTAGTCTATTCAAAATATCCATGAATCATGCTTTCGTCTGTATAGTAATGTTGTCAAATGCTAACATGTCATTAATATGCAGAACAAACAGTATTGGTGACAGGACGGAGCGCTGAAGTAAACCAACGTTTATCTACTGAAAATCAGAAACTGTACCGTGAAAAAGTACCCTAACACGGTACTGATGCAGGAAGGCGGTAACCTACTTATAGAGTTTGGGAGAAAGACTGAATGCCACAAGTTTGGAGGGAAGCGAACGGTGCCAAGCTCTGTTAAAATATTTGACCATGTCATGGCTGATGGCCAAGGACTGTCCATACCTATCAATAGCTTCACCCCACAGATGTGTAACGTACACTATAGGATCTGCCGTGGATCAGTTCAGTCTAAAGCCATATTACCAATTACTTAACAAAAAGTGATCCTTCAGGTATTTGTCTGTTTGTTTGTTGTTAATCCGTTTAAGTACCTTGCAGGGAACGGAAGGGACGGCTATAGGTCGGAGCGGTCACCTTTTTTTGGGGATAGGTTGAAAACTCACCTTTCTCCTGGCCTTCGTAATATTTCCTGTCAAAAACGACAACTCCAGATCAAAGTTCTTAAGACACATATTACCTATACATACATTTTTATTTAAATGCCGATGTCAGTAAGTAACAAATTCTTTTATGTTAGCAACTGATTGAATTTTATTCAAATGGTGCATGAAATGAAGCAGCAAAATAAGGAAATGAAAATGAAGTACGTTTTGTACAAGGGAAATGTTATTTATTATTGTTAAGAGACTACAGCCTTAAACGAATGTACCATAAAGTAAAACGACCAAATAAGTTTCACAACGCGTTCAGTATACGTTTCCGTAGGTGATAAATTAATAACTCCATTTCTTTTTCAATAAATTTATTCTGCTATAATTTTTAAAGATTTTTCTACAAAACTTTGAGTTAAGGGTACAGCTAGCTTATACAGCCAGCCAGTCATAATTACACGATCTTATCTAGCCCTACTTGAGTGATACTTACACTCAACAAGTAATATCTTTATTGTTCCCTAACTTTTCCACTTTTAATTCCTAAGCTACGGGAAGACGCTTTAGGTTTTACCCACATTTAGTGGAACAATAATTATGTTTAATCAAATGTGGGTATTTATATACCCTTTTTTAGTTCTATGACGTATTTAATATATACGTACACTCATGTCAGCACACACAAATACTTAATGACGTTATCTTGTCCATCACGCTGCAACATTTATAAATAAGGTACTTTAAATTAATACTTAGTGGTTGAACCAAGTTAAATGAGTTGAACACGATGCAAACTCGGCCAAAAGCAACTTGCTCTACGGCTCGGCTCTAAGCGATCAAACGTTACTAATAAATTCATTGCCTATTTTCATTTACGCAATTTTTAGATTCTGATAAAAAAAAAACACTTTTTGCAAGAAATATTTTAGTTTTCTAGCAAAATAAGAATAGAAAAGTCATTGTCTTAAAGTAAATTATCCCATTAATCATTCCTACTAAAATGATCGTGAGGCAGCCATCTTGTTAAGACGTCATGTGACGCCTTTTAGCGCCTTAATACTGATGACTTGACATATTCTATACCAAAGAGTAAAACTGTTACTACAGAGCAAACAGATTCTTGCTATAAAGCTTAAAAAAATCTCTTCAAGTGTATTTTAATTTTAGGAACACTAGAAGTCTATGCTCATATATATTTTTCATTTATATCCAGTCGTATTCTCTATATAACTTTATACATCTAATCTTAATACATGTGTAATTAGAAATTTATAAAAAAAAAGTGTGGCACTCGGGGACTGCCGCGGTAAAACTATATAGCATATTACATAGTATTTTTTATCCACTTATACAATTCGTGCGAGTTTCGTACAGTCTACACGCCTACGTCTAGCCGCACGCACAGAAACACCGTGCCGAAGTCTGTCGAACAGAAACGACGGTAGACTATGCACGGCTTTCAACGCCGCACCACTGTGCCCGTTGTAGTAGGCGTGTTAGGTTTATTTTCGTTACGCAATTTCTTGATCCGGTCGCCGCGCTCGAAGCCCGCGATAAATGCTGTGCAATAGTGATAGTCATAACATGTTAATTTAGAAATAAATGTGTCTGGTAAAGAATAATACGCTTACTCACAATCACATTAAAAAGGCTAAAATTATAGATACAAAACCCCACCGTTAACTTGCGGCTTATTTTAAATTTTACAGCAATTTAATATTGACAAAAAGGAGGCAGGAGTTCGCCTCTGACCAGCCTTCCGAAGATAAAACATATGTGAATTCGACTATAACGCACTAAAGTTTCGTACCTTTTTTATGAATAACTTCTTTGCCCTCTTTTGTCTATGCTGCTGCTTTAAAAAAAATGTAACAGGAAGCCTGTCAGATGATAGGTGAAATGTCAGATCATACATGTTTCAATGACTACAGTAAGGCTCGCTTGTTTTTTTTCTTACTTATGAAAGAAATAAGTATTTCGATTTATAAAAAGGAAGATAGTAGTTCGAAAGACTTTTTCAGAAATATTTTTTTCTCTTAAAAGTGAACCTCTCAGTTTTTTGACATACTTCACTTAATGTCCTCTGTACCCATAAAGAAGTAAAGAGCGTGTATAGAATTCTTCGGTCGTGTTCTCATTTGATCTCACTCCACGTCTATTCGACTTACTTCACCTCAGCTATGAAAATGCATCGTCAGGTTTACTTTGGGCAGCTCCCTTATGTTTTACTTGTGAGTTCCATTTTAGCGCCCGATTGTCAATCTGATCAGGGCCCCTACGCAAATTACGGCAGATCCATTTCCATTTACAGCACTTATTCTAATAGTCGATCGGAATTTTATGGTAGCGTTCCAACAGTTCTTCATTGAACATCTCGGTCCAATATACCCCAAAGATTCGGCAAAGGTCTCAGTTTAACAAAAACCGATTGAAGATGGCTTCTGTGTGTGATGTTGATGAACTAAGGGTAATGACAATCCGTATTCTTAATCCATCATACGAACGGTTTCATCATAACACTGCATTTTAATATAGGTCACCTAAAGTTGCGTTTTTTATTACGTAATAACCGTGTTAAATATGTCATGTGCAACAGCTGTTGTTCGACCACAACTACAAGGACTGCAAATCAATTACACAGTTTCGGTCGCATAACTTGCGTTACTGGATTAATTTGTGACCCTATTGTTTATGCTTTGCCATGTTAATTAACATCAAGGTAACTTAAAGTCATTATGGCACTAAAAACGCAACTGCTACTTTATTTATTGAACAAAAGCCCTAGATGTGACTTCACGGTGGGCCTAGTGGTTTAAGCAGTCGCCACGTCGCTCTCCGCTACACTGAGTGTTGTGGGTTCAAATCCCACACGGGACAACACTTTGTGTGATCCACAAATTGTTGTTCAGTGTCTGGATGTTCTTTGTGTCCGTTTCTTGTGTGTTTGTAAAGTCTCCCGCGACACAGTATTTATTTCTAGTTGTCTTTATTAAAGAAAGAAAAAGAAAAAAATTAAGAAAAGACAACTAATTTATTCCCCATCTAAAGAGGACCACAGAACTGAAGAGGGGGCTCACGTAACCACATCCACTCGATTTCTGCAACGAACGAAATGCTTAACATCAGTTTTTAGCAGCCCTTTAAATTAAAAAACTCGATGTTATCATCATATCAGCCGAAAGACGTTCACTACTAAGCATAAACCTTCCCCAAGGTCAGCCACAAGTATCGATTCTCTGCTTCCAACGGCAATCAATGTTTGTTTGTTGTTTTATATGCACTGCTGTACCGTTCTGCCGATCATCATAAACCATTTCAAAGATTTTGCAGGTGTAAATAAAAAGAACCGTTGTCCAGATTGCCAAAGTTACTTTTACGAAAACATAATAATAGCCTTTAAAAGAACCACATTGCCATCATCGTATCATGTACACTTCTAGAGAATGGAAATACAATACCTTACAAAAATCAACGAACCAAAATAAAATTGCAATTCAGGTAGGCAATAAAAATTCTCACATTTGTAAAGCAATCGTAGCGTAAGAGCTATCCGTATTTGCGCAATTGCCCTTACATCGGCGAGCCGGAGTGCACGAACCAAAATAACGTGAACATGCCCTACATACCAACGGAGTGTTTGTTACACCTGCAATTGATAGGACGCAAGCGATTTATATCACATGTAATCACCTGCCTATCGCTGTACACTATTGAATGAAATGCGTCACTCAAGAAACATCGAATATATAAATAAATATTTCTAAAATAAAACCCGCGTACTGGAAAACGGCAAACAAAGTTAAAAGCTCTAACTGAATTCAAATAAAGAGTGTATTCTATAATCCTCTGTAAAAGAGCATGTTTATCAGAAACCACCAACGTTTAGAAATAAACATTATACGTATAGCTGAAATGATACATAATGGTTCAAATTATACTTGACAGTGACATTCTGCTGAACCGAACACTGTGACCATATAAAAGTCGGGTATCTGTACTAATAGTATGAACGAAACTTGTTATGTGTACTAATATTATGATAATTTATCTATCTCACACTCCTATACAAAATATTTCGATCAAAAAGTACGTCTGAAGATTGTAGGTACTGCCAGTCACATCAGAATTATTAAACATTACTCCTTCAGAAATCATTTCTTGCCTCAGTCGAAATAGCTATGGATGCCAATTTGCAACCTTAACCAACGCAACCAAGTCGCCTAAAAAAAAATAAGGCAAAATATTTCTACTTGGCTCGAGCAAGTACATTATTTCTTTTGCTTTGTGCTTTAAAAAAGAAAAAGAGATAGATAGTTAAAAATTGAACTTCTCACAAAGAGAAATATTTGCGGTGGAAATTCGTTACTGAGAGAAATTGAATTGAAAACTTTTTTGCGGATGGCCCAATAACAAAAAAAACATGACACTTAATTTAGGATGTACTTCGACACAAGAAAGTGAAGTTGAGATTTTTAGCTGATTTATGCATTCATTGCAATATCTCTTTGGAATCTCGAAGCAAACGACAAGTAAATTCGTTCCCAAAACATGTGCGGCTATGGTAAACTCATTGAAAGGATTCAGCCAAGTTAAAAAAAAAACAAAAAATGTCCAAAATTATGAATTTGTAAGTAATGTACAGAGAGAGTCTTATTAGAATTTTATTAAAAGTATAGGTAAAACAATTATAGTGTACAGGTAGATAATTTTTGAATTTTCACTATATCAGATCTCTGACTAAATCTCGAGCCAAGTAGAAATATTTTCGCCTAATTCTTTTGGAGGCGACTTCATTGCGTTGGTTAAGGTTACAAAATGGCATCCATCACTAGTTCGACTCTGTCATAGCCCGCAACGTAGTCCGATCCGATGCAAACTTCCATCCGTCCACATCCGCCACTAACTAACAAGCCCGCGACGATATCACAGTATTCGTTTCGGCGAAGTGTCAGTAACGTAGGCCCACTTTTATTTTAATTAAAAATATAACAAGAAATAAAACAGTACTTATGTAATTATAACACATACAAAAGAAGTACTCAAAACACACTGTTGACTTGTTCTAAAACAACTGCATTGAGCTCTTACAACTTGGTCCATACAGTAAAAAAGCTGAATACACTAGTAGCATAGATGACCTACTACATCTACATCGATTAGGTTGTATGGAAGTCAGACATTGTTCCTATCGATAGCCATTACAAATAATAAAAATATATTAATTATATAAAAAGGATTCCTGGAAATTTCACCTGAAAAAAAAAATACGGAAAAAAAAAAGTAAAATACGAGATGAGCGGTTGTAGCCTCATTTTTAAAGGTACGTAGAAGAGACACGTATTAGGTAAGAATATTGCGAGCGATACCACTAACCATAGTTAGTTTCAATATCAATATTTAAAATGAAACCATCCGTAAACAATTTGAAAGTCTTCTACATAAAACACTCAACATTTATCGTCTCAGGCTTCAAGATTTGTGGAAAAGTAAAACAAAATCTTTAAGAAGTGTAAGTCTACAGCAAACTACCACTTCCGTTACCAATAAAACACGAAGTCACGCCAGGAAATAACGGCGGATTTTCAACTTGCATTGGAAATAAAGTTTGAAGACTTTTTTCTTTTTTACATCAAGCAAGAAGGTCACGGAATAACGAGTTTGAAAATAAAAAGTTTATTAAGAGTATAAAGACACAGTATCTTTTTGATGAATAAGACCTTTTGAATTGTGTATTGAGAATTCAAAAATCGAATTATGTAGTTAGTCACAAAAGAGTATCAGTGAGCTCACCCCCTCTCTTTATTCTAAGAGTGGACACTCAAAGGCTGATAAGATACTTGTGACTCTTGAGTTACTGGTATCCCTGGGTGGCGGTAGTCGCTTTCCATAGCGTTACTAATCTGCTTATATACCTATCTCACGAAAACAAAAACAAGTTCTGTCTAAAATTATATCTATTAATGTCTTCTGTTTGAATTGGATTAGTAATAATAATACCAGGATTAAAATCAAAATTTTCGAAAATATACGAGTACAGATAAATTGGGCAATTTTAAAGGACTTAAAATCATAAAAAGGTAGCCTTTTGGCATTTATATGGCACCCCACCGGTGAAAATAATGAAGCCTTATTAATTTGGATTCAATTTATCAGATATATCTCTCAATTACAAACTCAATATAACAGATAATCCAGATTTATGTGGAGCCATTAACATCCATTTATAAAAGAGATCTGTTCCTTTAATTTTGCGGAGAACAAAATACGAACTCGATATTTAAAGGTACTCACGTCTCACGGCTACGGTTTTACGAATTTGCTTTATGTCTTTTCTGTACAAGACAGCTCCCGTGCTAGGAATGTATTCTTTACAAATATTTATGAAATGGACATGACGAAAACCTAAAGCCATTACAACAATTTCTTCCAAGTGAGTGATTCCAAGTGAGAATCGAACGTTTACTTACAGTCAGCGCAGAAGAAAGTGCCAAGGGAACAGTTATGGACAGACAAGGGGACAGACAATTATGAACTTATTAATTTAAATATTGCGTTTAAATATAAAAAATCACAAATAAGTATTACAATTAGATAAAAGATACGATATTATTTGAATTTATTTTTGCTAAAGTCGTAAAAATATTTAATAACCTTAAGAACAAGCTGTATATTATATATTTATGTATAGTGTTTAAGTCTGTATGTCATGTCATTACTTTGACTATATTGAATATCCAAATAGAGTAATGAAAAAAAATTCTCCATGTGGTGACAGATTAAAATCACAGAGTGTTACTACCCCTATTCGTCCCATAGATATTGTACAAGAGGACTAAGGAAACAATCTATTCAAGAAAACATCTCTGAAAAAAGAAGAAAATCTTGAAACACACCCTCACCCACCCCATCTGGCCAACTTCGTATAGTAAGCTAAAACTTCCTTTCAAAGGAGAGGCCTATGTTCAACACTGGACTTTTAAATGTTGTTGATGGCGTTGATGATATTGATGATGAAAAAACGGGTAAAAAGTAAACTATGGGTAAGCGAGCAGCCATTTAACGGTAAGTAACTATGCTCATGAACGAAATATCATGTATATATAATGAAGAGGTCCGTTTCTACGTGATCAGTTTGAACTAAATAACACAACTATTTAGAATGAGCGCGAATATGATGATATAATTATAGCATCCAAATTACCTGCCTAAAAACCAATTTTGTCAATACACATGCTTAATACCAAAGTATTTAACACTTTCTGTTACACAGTTCTATTCCTTACCGAATTGCAGAAGAAGATAAAAGATGCTGTACATCAACATCATTATCAGTTTTATTATAATACTGCTGCATACGAGTATAGACCTCTCCTCAGAAGGGAGATTTTGGCCTGCTATATCACGCTGGTCAGACGGGTTGATTTAGGATTTTTTTCAAATTTCCCTTTTCTTCGCAGTGTTATTGTTCTTCGTAGTTTACTCCTTTAGCCAGCTCTTACAACACCCACAGGATGAATAAAGATCTTCACACTCCGCATTCCTCACACTCGCTCATTGATCAAATCAAAAATCGAGCCCTCCCCGACACTTGTCACAATTTTAAGAGTGTGAAAAATTTGATACATCAAAAATTTTATTAAAAACAGTTAACCATGGATACGAGCATTATATTTTTCATCAAAACGTTAGTACAAAAAGGTCCATTCAGCAACAGTCGGCTGGCCGACAATAATCGCGACAATGGCATCTACATTGTGCTCAGTACGGAGTTTGTGACAATGCGCCTTACGCCGCGACTGCTTATTTTTATTTTGTCCGTTGAGTGATGCGGTTGTTACAAAATGTTTACTAAAAGATCGGAGTTTTAAATTTGTTTCCTTCTTAAGAGATTGTTTTATGCATAATCTTTTCTTAAGATTTGATTTTTTGTCAGTGATTTGATTTATGATGATAAGATTATACACATAGAAATAAAATAATTTCATGTTCATTCCGTCTTATTTTGTTTTAAAATGATCATAAAATTAGTTATAATTCTAAAAACTTACACAACTCTCCTACTAGGAATATATACTACATCGTGGTGGATATTACAGACGTATATAAAATGGACGCAAAGAACACTGAGACTCTGAAACACAATGTGTTGTCCCACGTGGGTATCGAATCCACAATATTCAGTGTATATAAGATAAAGCAACGGGTAATAAATAGCTACAAGATGATCATCTAATCCACTGTGATTGGTGTAGCCATCTCGTCACAAAAATACAGTTCCACACCATACAGTTCACATTAAGTTATAGTTACAAGTCTTGGGAACATATACATACATTTTTATACCTCAAAACTAATAAATACTAAAACTAAAAGTTCATATTATCATAATATAAAGCTACCCCAATCGATATAGCAATTCTCGAGCCAATCAATCAATCGTTCTTATTTGCACGTTTTTCCAACTGGTGAAATAGAAATGGATCCTCTATTTTTGCCCAACTGATCGGAGTCGAGTGTGACCTACATCCTCACACTTCAACTTGGGGTCTAAAATTAATGAATACGAATTGATGACACAGAGTTGTAAAATATCATGCAGTTGGGCAATAGATGTTTTGAAAAACGAGGTCTGTAGATTATTTACAGTAGTGAGAGAAACAAAAAGTTGTGTTTGAAGCAATACATATTAATCGAACTCACAAAATATATTTTTAATATTTAACTATTACTCACCCAGATAATAAAACTGGTAAATAAAAAAATAGGAACAATGTTGTACTTTCACGTAGGAATTTATGTCAACTTGACGAAATATTTTGTGTAAGTGTGTTTCAAAACTATTGAGGTTTACGGCTACAAATTGTAAAGTATGATGTTTGGTAATGGTAAGACCTGATTCCCCCCCTCCCCTACCACTGGGGAGCGGAACAACCACGTTGTTGACCGGTGTCAGTCAGTGCGAGTAATAGCTCTTTCAACCCGCCCACGAGTACGCGGACACCTACCATATCGAAAAACATTTAGGCATTTAGCACGTTGTTAGTTTTTAACCCTAGGCCGTCAGTATAGCAGCCAACGTCTTCTTTTGTCGTGTATGTTGTTACAATCACTTGGACCTTTTACAGCTTGTCATATCAAAACGTTTTGAACTATTCGAGAAAGTCAGGGTTCTGGGTACCCTGGCTCAATTGTTGTGTACTCATCCTTTCCAGCGCTTACATATATTCAAATAACATCAATGCTTTACAAATGTCGACTTGCAACAAGGATAATCAGGCAAACTACAAAAAATACTACACATGGTAGTAGAATAATTTCATAAATTAAAAGAAAGTTTGTTTTTTACATTTGGTCGCATTGGATCTACAATGAAATACTAAAGTGCACCTAAGAGCGAAATCGAGTAACCTTATAATATTAGTCTTAACATTGTAAGTCTTCTAATAAACACATACTCAAACGTGTCTACCCGGGGTGCCTACAGAAGAGAAATAGCAATAAAGTATAAATCGAAGATAACTAGAAGTTTTTATACATTTAAAAATAATTTTTACTTGTCATGTGCCTTGTATTTGTCGTATGTTTTTATGCTATATTGAAATCACTGTCTAGACCTAATGGAAATGTACCTATGTCCTAATGTTTCTTGTAACATGTTAACCTATAAACGTACCTTTCAAAAATAAAAAGAAAACATTAAAATAAGTCTACTGTTAATATTATTCTGTGGTTACAGAGCGAGTGGACTACCAATTAAGAATTGATTAAGAAATCTTGCGGGGCGGACTTATGGATGATTTAGTTTGTTTAGTAGAACTACTACCTTCATTGTGGCGCATTCACTAGCATTAATCAATTTGGGACTAAAAGTGAAAAGTGGATTTATTTTTATTTAACAGTCACTTTGTTCCATAACACAGTCATACTCTGGCATAAACGGCCCGGCTAGACCGAAGTAACTCAGGCAATCGTTAAGGTTATTCTTTCCTTGCTCCAAATTCAATTGCAGAGGACTCCAAAGGTGGTAACGCATTTTTGACTCTTGAATCTCAGATGTCCATGGGTTGTAGTAACCACTTCGTATCAGGTAATCCCCTTACTCTTATCTCCTATACCACTGAAAAAAAAATACCCTCTAAAATAGATCCTGGTCTGATTAAAATAAGTTTTGTGAGTATTATTTCCTTCGCCACCCAGCGTCATACATCATGTTCTCACAATAAATTTCTTGTTACAATACATTAGATTCTCTTATACGCCACACCTAATGTTGAGGGTAATTGAGGCAACATGATATATGAAGTCGATCCGTTTTATCGCGCCCCGACGTTCCAACGCTTTGATTTGTCTATATTTCTAAGGAAGGAAGACGTTTATTTTATATAGCCTGATGATACCTTTAAGACCTGATTTTATTATAATAGTATCTGGAGTTTCTTGGAAAAAATACTGATAGGTATATCTAATAACTACTAGCGATAAAGTAGTAGAGAATACGTAGTAGAGTTAAGCTGATTTCACCACGAACGGGGTGGCTCGAGCCGAGCAGTACTAGCCTCTTACAAAAGACCAATCGGTCCTGTCGTGTTTCGTTATTGAGTAGGAGACTGAAGGCCCATTAATGCAGGTGTGACAGTTATTTTGGTACATGTGTAAGCCTTACACTGACACGATGACTGTCATGACATTTTACGTCCTGAAGCGGCCGTGAAAAAACAATTCATTTGGCCGCTATACAGTGGGACCCTAGCATTGCCTGTATTCGTAATGAG
Source organism: Hypercompe scribonia (assembly GCA_949316085.1). NCBI lineage: Eukaryota > Metazoa > Arthropoda > Insecta > Lepidoptera > Erebidae > Hypercompe > Hypercompe scribonia. Next base: position 21,062,794 of record OX438977.1, read on the forward strand.
TATAGTGACCTCAACTCATGGATTCTGTTTATGCTTTCCATCAGGTAGAGAAGAGTCACTTTACCACGCTCTTAAAATAAAAATATATGATAATAATATTCATGATGCCTGCCCAACGTGGTATGTATTGTGAAAACAATTATCTAATTAATTCTTGTGGATGTAAACCGCATACAGAGAATAACAAAAACACGACGACTACAACTTATTTGCTACCGCGTTTGATTTTCAGAGGCTCTTATTTAATGGAGTTGGCTTTTAACCACAGCTTTGTTGGTGCTAATAAAAAACTAACAAATAATCTAATAAAAAGTGACATTCATAAAAGAAATTAGGCTTAAAAGGAATTCAGGTTCAACATTGACCACGTGTCTACATTTTTCATTTAAATAGAGGTACCTTTTAATGACGCACATATACAATTAAGCTACACAAAAAGTAACGCATGTAAATACTTTTCTTTCTGTACGGAAATCCCCACGGATATCACCAGCAGCTGATTATGTCGGACTCGAACCGACCAAAAACCACACACCGTCTCAAGTTACCAGTAGCCGGAAACCACATGCATCCTACTAAGAAAAACTTTGAAACTCCGACTTACCTTTGGCCACCTACAGCTTGTAGATAGCCCCCTCCCGTGTTAGAATCCCAATGTTCCTTTTTCTGCCTCCAAAAGGATGTGCGCAGTCCGTAGTGCTCGCATCACCACCCTGACCTGCTTTTCCTAAGGTGACAGATGGCCTCACCTACCACCCCCAGGTTTGAAGGACACCTGGGCTTAAAGATAGCCTAGCTGCATGGGCTATATTTAGGCTCAGGTGTCCGATTTAAAATGTATGTGTTAATGGAAAGCCTGCAATGAAATTTATTGAATGAAACCGAAATAAAACGAGACTATCTCTTAATAGGATTTTCACAATTTAAGAGCAAAAACTTGTAATGTCAGCATTTTTAAATAAGTCGAGTTCGTGGTCCTGTTATATAAAGTAGATTATTTGTATTAAATCAATTAGCAAACGACAGTCCTGTTGGTCTAGTGGTTAGTAACCGTGACTGCTAAACCAAAGATCGTGGGTTCGATTCCCACCCAGGACAAATATTTGTGCAATGAGCACGATTATTTGTGCTGTGTCTGACTGTAATTTATCTAGACTATGTATGTATTTAGAAATATTTAAGTATGTTTATCAGCAGTTTGGTTACCATTTTTATAACGAATAAAAACCTCCTCGGGCCGTCACCCCACCGGGGTTTACGGCGGGGTGGTGTGCCAGAATCGGCCTGACTAAAACCACACGGTGTGCCACTCTGCGCCTGACATAGGAGGGATCCGGGAAAAGCTGCTATTACGACATCCAGATCACAAAAATTGCGGTTAAAGTATGCGCTTAACCGTTTTTAAATGTGTTCCATCCTTTTCAAGGAGAGTGCTAACCGTCTCTCCTTTTAATAGACACAGCAGTCTGGTTACCATAGCACAGGTTTTGCCCAATTTAAAATCACGACCGTATGTGAGATGTGTGAGGTTAATTATTATTGACTAATTATTTATCCTAATCTTAGTTTAAAGAAGTTTATATTGTGCCGAATTTTACCTGCTTGAACAAAACATAAACACAAACATACATAAACAAACACAAACATAACATAACATAAACAAAAACAAAAGAGAAGAAGATTGACAGACTATCTAAGATTAAACTTATTTACACAGTATAGAAATCGATCTACAGTTAGTCTAGAATAGCACCTATGCTACTTAATATCTCGGCAAAATGGCGCAGAAAAGAACTGGTGCAAATACTAAAAATTAAATCGTATGTAGAATGTTTTTAATCTTGTTTCTTAAAAAACATCACATCACATCACATCACAACTTGCATTTACAATAGGGTAGATGATTGTATCGTAAATAAATACCAATATCCACTTCATTAAAACTGATACCGCGAAATATCTCGGCAAATACAATTAACATAGCTTTTTATTATTATTACGAATTTCAAACAAATATACAGTGAAATATATTGTTTAATTGAGTAGTCTAAAATAGTAACGCCACAATTTTGTATTTAGTACATTTTTCATACAAAATTGTCGTTTTGACAGATGATAAAAAGTAACTAATTTGACTAAGGTGTCATCTAGCCTATTGAACATAAAATTATTTTACTTCTTGACTTACGTTTTAAATCCCGAAAACCATATGGACTTGTTAAATGACTCTCCAGTCAGTGCTTTTTACGAAATCGACAATTTTATTTGCCCACAATACCTGAATACCTGTTGCACTTTTATCTGTATTAAAAAAACAGAAAGTCATTGAAATTTACCTGAAGATACCTCATTGTTTTTTAGAAATGTACACTAGAAAAATCATTTTTTGAAACCTATGAAAATGTAATAAGCAATAAATATCAAAATGTAAATTAAAAACCACAAATAATTGTTTGATATTTAGAAATGGAAAAAAAATTAAACCCCATTTGTTTACTGTAACTTTACACGAAAGTTTAAAAACTTAACATACGGTGGTCTAAGAATTCTTGTACATTTGAATCTAAGAAACATGTAATGGAAGTTCTTGTGACTGATGCTACTGGAATTTGCTGGTTGCAATCGTAACATATGGTTTCAGCAAGATGGAGCCACTTGTCACACATCCAATGAATCCCTGCCGGCAGTTAAAGAGATATTTCCAGAAAAACTGATTCCCAAACCAGGCGACATTCCATCGCCACCCAGAAGTCCAGACCTATCAACAGCAGACTTCTTTCTATGGGGTTATTTGAAGAATCGTGTCTACATCAATAAACCAAATACACGACGTCAACTAAAAGAAAAATCAGCGAAGAGATGTCGGCGATCTCGTGGTCTCTTTGCCGACGAGTATTCGAAAATTTCGGTGCTCGCTTAGAAGAGCGCAAACGTCGAAACAGTGGTCATTTAGAAGATAATTTTTGAAAAATAAATTCCAAAGGGCTTTTTTTAAAACATTTTTTTTACAATATATTAAATAATTTTTTCATACGATTTTTTCAAATGTTAACTAATTCTTAGCCCACCCTATACATCAAATTGATTAAATGTAGTTACATAATTACGCTCTAAGTATGCTTGTACTAATATTAAAGAAATATTTTAACAAAGTGTAAGGCTCGTAATTCATTCGTAATATAATCCAATTTACTTTCCCACATTTCAAACAAATCCAGATTAGCTTTATAATTTAACTTAGGCACGTCCAATACAAAATAATAATTTCTACTTAAGCCCATGTATTTGTGAAAATAAACAATTTTCATATTTCTTAGGAAGACTTAAGGGCCGAAATGTATTGTGACTTTTTCATTGCAATGTAGCATTGTAAAAAAAATAGCAGGTATTTTCTTTTTTTTTATTTAAAAGCCTGCCAAAGTTAGTCTAACGCTTGTATAGAATCCAAGAGTTGTAGTCACCATTCTCATTGTGAATGGAGACAATGCAGTTGACCCACACTGTGGCAGCCTAGTGAAATGTTTTTTCATGATCCACTTTGGAACGTAAAAGGCATGACAGTCATCGTGACAGTGTAATGCTCGCTGGCTAACCATAATAACTGTCATCCAACCAACAATGGGCCTTCGGTCTTACACTTACCAACGAAACACGATAGCACGGATACTGTCACTTTAGGTTTGCCTTCTGTGAGAGGGTCGTACTGCAAGTGAGTAGTACTCTTGAAATCAGCGTGGCTCCACTACCTGTTAGTGTATTCCCAGTAACCTGTTAAAGAATAGTAGAATGTAAACTTTTATGAGTGGTATTCATTGAAATTGAGAAAATCGAAGTCGTTAGGCAAATCCTAAAAGAAACTTTTGCTGTGAGAGCGCATATGTACCTGAATAATGTTAATTTAAACATAACTCCTCTGCGACTGGCAATACAAAATCATAATTTCTACACAAGCCCATGTATTTGTGAAAATAAACAATTTTCATATTTCTCAGGAAGACTTTAGGGCCGAAACGTATTGTGACTTTTGCATCATAATATAAAGTAGCAGGTGTGCTTCCACATTTAGCACAAACAAAAATATACAAAAGCGCCATCTAGAGAAGACACATCGAACTACGAATAGCGGAGTACATCGAACTACTAATGCTAATAAGCAGCTACAAAGAAACTACTAATCCTGTATCGCAAAATAGAGATTCGCGTATTAAATTAGCATGTATACAACATCCCAACATCAACCGTAGAGCTGTGACCCGCCAGGCATGATCGCCTCGCCTGTTCGGAGGATCCTCCCTTTGTGTCAGAGAGACATGACACCCTTGCCCACCATACAGGTATATACTACATAAATTAATACTACAGAACTAAACGATTAGATTCTTTTTTCCTGTGCAAAGCAATTAAAACCTGGAACTCACTACCAGCGCACGTGTTTCCCTCCCTCTATGACCCCGAGTCCTATTAGCGGGGCGTGAAAAAGCATCTCACTAGACCGGCATAGCGTGGATCACCGTATTACATAGTCTGCATTCGCAACGAATATGGCGACCACCACTCTTGGATTCTATTCATGCTTTCCATTAGGCAGAGAAGGCTTACTTTCCTATAGTTCTAGAACAATTTAACACAGACGTGAAAAACGATCTAAATATTTTTATTTTGAAAAGTCGAAGTTAAAGAAAAATATGTTCAATATTTCGCATAAAATAAATTAATATCTAAACGTCAAACAAAACTAGCTCAAACTTTCATAGCATTGTTAGTGTTTAAAATGAAAATTAAATTGTGTAGCGAAGCGTAAACGTCTGCTTGCAGAACAGTCACAAGCAAAATTTAACAGCCACTTAATTTCAGAACATTATTATATTAATATCTGATTTTATCGCTATCGTTAAGTTGAATATTAACTACAAAACGATATTTAATCTTGATCATTATTTAATCAAGTTGGAAACTCAATCAAAACGAAACCTATCAAAAAAGATAATAATTTATATACGAGTACTGCTCGCCTGACAGTAGCTGGTGGAAATTATTGCACATATTGTATTTAGTCGCTTGTACTGTTCCACATACGCTACAAACAAAAAACATATAATAATACTATAGCGCCATCTAACGAAGACACATCAAACTACGGAGTAATAAACTACAGAGCAACTACTAATCCTGTATCGTGAAATAGAGATTCTCGCGGCGATTAGCATATACACGACATCCCAACATCAACCGTTGGGCCGGACCAGGCATGATCACCTCGCCTGGTCGGAGAATCCTCCCTTTGAGTCGGAGGGACATAATACTCGTCCTTCCGCAAGTCCATTGCTGGATAAAAAACTCTCCTGTGAAAGGAGATTTAGGAAAACAATGAAGAATTATTTTCGCGAATATATGTTTTACATTTTACGACACTGTACAACGGTTTGTACGAGTAAGTACATGTGTACATAAATATTGTGTCAGATTACAAGTGACTTAACTCTTTATGTAATTAAGAATGGATTTCACCATCTTTCTTCAAAAAAATCTTTTCCCAGAAAAGTACTAATGCGTATTAAGCCTTACAAGAAACAGAAAATATGGAGTACGAGGAATAACTGAGCAGATTATCGTCAAGGTTACATTCGCTGTGGTGGTGTTAAATAAAAGAAAACAAAAACAAGACGAGCTTTGTTTGAATATAAACAATCCCTACATAGAATATATAAGACAGTTTTTCTTTTCTTTTCTTCAGTATCTACGTACTTTGTAGTGGTTTTGATTTATTTGACTGTAGGTCAAACCTTGAAATCGAAAATTTAAACTACGAGTATTGTATACTCCGGAACACAATGTGAATGTTCGAAATGCGAATCACTTACTGGTGCAATATTTATAGGCGGTAAATATTGCATTCAGTTGCGCTTTGGCATAGTCGTGTACTTTTGTGAATAAGTTTGTCTGAATATAGGTTTCAAGAATGTCTTGAAAATACTACATCTCTTAACAGTATAGAAACAGTAGATAATACATTTGACATCAATTAATCTGAATTATTTAATCCTTTTGGGCCAAAAGCAGCACCACATTAAATAAAATAAAAGTAACTGTATTAAATTATGTATTTATATAAATAAAATGAAACGATGATATGAAATATTTATTCAGTAGGTGCAGTTGGCACGGCGTCTGGTCTCTGGCAAGTGAGGGCTCCACATCGATTGGCACAACACTTCAGTTTCCGCGGGCAGTCGGAATCACCTGTGCATGTGTGAGTACACACCCACGGTCCTCGAGGAAATTCTGGGCAACTGCCGGGCTTCACTGAAAGGAGATAAAATTTTGTTATATTTAATAAGTTGTTAGTCTGTTCGTTTAATGACTGTTAATTAAAAGACACAAGAAAATTAAAACTGGTCTAGGCGACGAACAAACTTTCTCCTAACCCTTCAATCACTTCCAAAAGAAGTAGATGAAAAGTAGCATTAGCGAAATCATCTGTCATTCAACAACTAAACAAGAAGTAGGTCAGTATAAAGTTAACAATTCCCTGGACTCGCTAATGAGTTTCAAATTCTCCACGAAATTACATTTTTGACTTCCTTGAGATGCGGATCTTCGTGATTTTATGTTGAAACCTAATCATCTTTTGCACTCTTTCGTTAGCACCGCTATCAAAATATTTTTTTTTTTTTTTGAAATGATTTTTAGCTGTTGGCCTCAGATGGCCTCTACAACTTTACCCGGTTTGGTTACGGTGAGCGCTGAGGGCTCTCAACCGGCCATTTATTAAGCAACATTGCCCAAGGGCACCCCTTGCGGGGTACGAACCTCGGCTTGGGGTGTTGCTGAAACATTGGGGCGGCCTACTCCCATGTTTTGTTGACGGTTTACGCGGCGCGTGTGCCGCCCCCGCCGACGGGGACGAAAACGCGGACGGTTCGTACCTAGTGTGTTCGCTCTGCGTTGAGCGCGTGTAATGTCGTCGTCTAGCTCCCCTAACGCGTGTTTGGGTCGACGTATTTTAGAAATTTTGCTCGGTGTGTAGTTTACGGCCGCAACCACTAGAGGGTTGGGGTGAGTCGGAGCAGAGTCAAAGTAGCTAAGGGAGCACTGTTTTATGAATTGCTTGATGGTCGGCAATCTGAGGTCGATGGACAGCTTAAATAATAAGCCGTTGTGCCACACTTTGTCGAAAGCTTTCGCTACGTCAAAGAAGAGGATTCCTGTAAACAGGTTGCGTTGAAGCCGATCGCTGGTGTATTCAACGATGCGGTGGACTTGGTGGACGCACGAGTGTTCGGTTCAGAAACCGAATTGCTCGTGGGGAACGAGAAGATTAGCATCGGCATACGCTTTCAGCCTATTGTAGATTAGACGCTCGTATAGCTTGCCTAATCCTAGCAGACTGATCGGTCTATAACTGGTCGGTTCGGACTTTGGTTTGCCAGGTTTGGGTATCCCAATAACAACGGCTTCTTTCCATTGTTGTGGCTATCAAAATAGTTATTAACAATAGATTTATACTAAATAGAGAAATATAAACTAGGCAAGTACTACGATAGCAAAGGAGCTAACTTCTGTACAAATAACTGATACTGTGAAATCAAGCTGTAAGCAACTCAATCTGAAATCAAGTGATATACTAACCATAGTCCACAAAGTGTCTTTGCGTCATAGCATCAACACACATAGATCCTCCACAAGCGGTAGCACAGCACAGCTGTTCTCCTTCACAGGGTATTTCTGGACCACATGCTGGCTCACAGATATCCACTGGCAGTGTTGGTGGGCAGGAGCCTTTCTTACGAGGTGTTTGTGCACATGTTAGAGCCACTAAGGCGAATACTGAAATGTAAAAGATAAATATTAATCACTTCGTCATCATATTAAGAGCATTTTATAGTCCACTGCTGGACATAGATCTCTCCTTAGAAAGGTTTTAGCCTACTATATCATGCTAGCCAGACGGGTTGTTATAGAGTTTTTGTTAAATGTCCTTTCTCCGTGTAGTGCTGTTGTTCTGTGTAATTTGATCCCTTAGTCGCCTCTTACGAACAGAGGTGATGATACTATATTTTCTTGATCTGTCACCACACGTAAGGAAACTATTTACATACGATTTTAACGAGAGACTATCCACATATTTGGATACGGTGTCAATATCTAAAGTTTTCTTCGGGCTGGAGTTAATTTTCATAATAAGCATGACCTTCAGAAAATACGACTTCACAGGAAGCAAAACTTTGAAAGAATTACATTTTGTCAATGTAATATTTTTTTTCCGAAGTATCCAAAGTATGGAGTATGTGTCATCGCAATTCCAGCGATGATTGAATCAGAGTAAATTCTGATTGGTAGCACACGCTTGTTGACTTACAAATTACGTGGATTTCTTTCCCCGAATCAGGTCTGACTGAGGTCTGATTAAACTTATGCCGAAGTTCTATTATATTGTATGCTTTGTCTTTATAGTCATCAAACCACACATCATTGACACTTTACTCGTGTGTTTTATAAATTAATATATTAATATAAGACCACCGGAACCAAAAGCTCAGTCAATCAGATTTAGTTCTTATAAGAAACTAGTTAACGTCGACTTATCTGTAATACTATTCACTGCAAATCACATCTCAGTTTTTGTTAAATTATTCTCCTACAAAATCAAGAGAAATCTCAAAAGCTATGAATTTCTAAGACCTTGATTTTGGTCCAAATTAAATATTTCTGGAGAGCAAACCTTCTAGCGTATAAATTATTAATAAGTTTGTTTATGAGCTGCTCATTGATATTCTAAACAGGCAGTCAACAACTCACAATGTATAAATATATCAATTTTAAAATATACGCTATGTAATAAGTGTTAATAATGACCAGGTTTGTTTTATTCCATTCCAAGACAATAACCATTAATTTGTTTGCCTTATTTCTTTTTAATGCCTATTTAGAATATAACAACTAGCCTTTATAGATATATAACAGCACATCAACAGCCTTAAACAGTCCACTGCTGGACATAAACCTCTTCTTACAAAGAAGATTTCAGTCTACTAAACCGCGCTGGCCAGACGGGGTGGCATAGAATTGATTTCAAGTTTTTTTTTCGCTTTGTATTGACATTGTCCTGCAAAGTTTAGTATCATAGTGGCCTCTTACGACACCCATGGGATGAATACGTGTGGTGATACTCTGTATTTTTCATCCGTCACTACATGGCGATTTGTAGATAGATAGACATTAAATTTTTTTTTGAAATCTACTTCCGCTCTAAGAATATTAATGAGTTGCGGGAGGAACATAATTGAAACGCACACAAAGAACATCCAGATCCAGAACAACAACTTATGGACCACACAAAGTTTTATTCTATGTGAGGTTTGAAGCCTCAGCACTCAGCCAAATAGAAAGCGGCAGCTCTTTAACTACTACGCCGTCCGTGCAGTCAATTATTTGCAGCGTGGCATCATATATTTTTTATTATTTGATTAATGTATCCTTAGATAAAGTTACCTGTTGTTGACGTTGTATGTATTCATAAGTAATATTTGATTTATAAATAAGATTGTATTAAACAATTGAAATATAATTTTATGAAAATTTTGTATGTAATGCAACTCTTTAACTTCTACTTACAATCTTTAAAGCCTAATCACATAAAGTGATAACACTTTGTTTGTAAATAAACTTTGTATACCTAGTCTTGCCATAAATATTGTAATAAAGAAAAAAGAAAATTGTTAACTGCAAATAACATTTATTACTTTTACAGTGTGTCAGTTTAATACATAAATATAAAACAATTAAAAATATAAAAAGCTTATTCGAAGTGGTCTCCATTGGCTGCAATACAGTCCTTTAAACGATGAGGCCAGTTATCAATAGAAGCACGCACTCTTTCCATGGGAAAATTCTTCACTGCCAATCGTATAGATTGTTTTAGGGACTCCAAATTATCATGGCGTTTAGAGCAAGCTGTACTCTCTAAAACTGACCACAAATCATAATCCAGCGGATTAAGATCGGGACTAGACGACGGCCAGTCTTCAGCTCTGATGAAGTCCGAAACGTTCGATTCCAACCAAGACTGCGTGGACCGAGCTTTATGACCCGGCGCCGAGTCTTGCTGGAAGGACCATACTTGGTTATTGAACATGGTGATGTTAAGGGGCTTAACTACCTTCTCAAGAATGGTATCTTGATACACTTGTGCCGATGTTTTGATACCTTTTTCACAAAAATATGGCTCAGTCACTCCTTCATAGCTAACACCCCACCAAACCATCACTGAAGTCGGATAATGTCCACGTTGCACTCTGTCGACTAATTGGGAAGCTTCCTTAGAGCTTTGAGCATAAATACGGTCATTTTGTTTGTTAAAATGTTGCTCAATTGTAAAAATTTTCTCATCCGTAAACAAAATTTTTCTGTGACCTCCCTTTGCGTACCGCTTCAGTAGTTGTTTCGATTTTACCACCCTATTCTTCTTTAAATTATCAGTTAAGAAATGGCCAGTGCGTCTCTTATAGGCTGCAAGTCCTAAGTCATCTTTTAAAATACGCGACATGGTTCTAGGTGCTATCTTCATTTCCCGAGATAAAATCTTTTGCTTTCGGACAGGATTTCTTCGAATTCTTTCCCTTACTGCTTTGACCACCTTTTTCGTACGAACACTACGTGGACGGCCAGATCTTTTTCTGTCACAAACAGAGGAGGTCTCATTGTACCTATTAATAGCCCGGTACACAAACATTTTACTAATACCAAGTGTATGGAGAGTTTTAAAAATTGCATTTGGCTCCATACCTACTTTGTGTAATGCTATCACAGCGATTCGGTTCTCTTTATCACCCCACACCATTTTAATATCGCAAAATATTTTACAATGTATTGGCGCCAAAATGAGAAAACACAATGAACAATCGTATAAAAATGACAGATTCGAAATTCAAATGTAATATTTTTTTATAATTAAGTGTAACAGTATTTATGGCCAGACTAAGTATATTGGAAAGAAAGGTACTTATCACGTATATATTTTTGAAGACAACGCCCGCGTTATGAGTATATCCTGTGTGGGGGCCTTTAGAAACATAGAAGCAACGGATACAAAGAACACCCAGACTCAGAAAAACAACTTATGGATTACACAAAATGTAATCCCGTGCGAGGTTTGAACCCACAACACTCGGCGCAGTAAAGAGCGCCTTGACGACCGCTTTCGTGCAGTTTATTAGTTTCTTTCAGGTTTTGGTCTAGATGTGATTGGTTTCTTTCAACTTCTGATTTGGGGTAATAATAATAAGTACAATAAAGGATTTGACCTACACACGCAGAAGTGACTTCCAAATAGTTAAATATTGGCAAATTGAAAATTAGGACTGATCTATCAAATTCTTTTAATAGAAGGAAAAATCAAGATCAAATAAAATAAATATTAGACATAATTGAGTCAATTTCAACAAAAAAATTGAGTGTCATTAAAAAAGAAGTAAGTCCAGAAATCAAGTGCCGGATCTTAAATAACATTTTAGGCGGTGATCTCATCCTAGAGTAATCAACACGTGTATTATTTGAGTCATTATTTACATCGATCGGTTATGTGGACTTTGATAGCCTGTAAGTACTTACACATTATATCAACTTAATTTTATCTCTACGAGTAATGTTACGTACGTGACTAAATGTAAATTTTACTGTATTACTACACAATTAAAATCGTAGCAGTAAAATCTTGCTTAGCTGATTGGAAACGAAGCTGGTTAAGCTTAACGGAGCAGCTTGGCATATTGCAAAGTAAAGCAATAGGCTAGATGACACCTCAGTCAAATTAGCGTCTTTTTATCATCTGTCAAAACGACAATTTTGTATGAAAAATGTACTAAATACAAAATTGTGACGTCACTATTTTAGACTACTCAATTGAACAATATATTTCACTGTATATTTGATTGAAATTCATAATAATAATAAAAAGCTATGTTAATTGTATTTGACGAGATATTTCGCGATATTAGTTTTAATGAAGTGTATATTGGTATTTATTTACGATACTGTCATTTACCCAATTCTAACCATTATTCTTAACACATTGAAATTTAGTTTTAGAAAACTCAGAGAATGAGTACTGAAACTTAGTATAACTGTTTTTTAGTGTTATATACGGAAGGCATAGACAAAAGTGTATATAATTTACATATTATCTCGACACAATCTCGGCAATAGACTTGCCGAATTGGCTCCTATCATTTTAAACGTAGCTATTTAGGGATTAAGTGGGCAGCTAAGAGCTTGACCAAAGGAAAGGTATGGAAGGGATATATTGGCGAGAGTAATCATCAATTTGAGCAGATCAGGGTTGCGTACCTATAACACAAAAGTTCGAGCCCTCAACTGTACTGCAGTCCAAAGTAAACTTACACAGTAAAGGTTCAGGGCTTCGTCTAATATACTGTGCTGCAACGTGCTTTTCATAAAGCCCTCTGTAAGAATGTTACCAAAAAACAATATCCCAAAAGTTTACGAAAAATAATTTATCACGATTTGGTCCCAATCAAAACCGAATCTTTACTATGATAACCATACTATTGGTAAACATACTTACAAAATTTTAAATATATACATATTTTAAATGTACTACACTCAGACACATAACTAACGGTCGTATTTATCATACTGTTATTTATGCTGGATGGGAATCGAACCCATGGCTTTTAGCTTAGCAAGCAAGTCACTAACCACTATACAAACAGACCAGTCAATGTATCATATGATGCACTATATCTCACGTATTTCATAGAGCAGTTTGTTACTCAATATCACAAACAAATGACGTTTTTAAATGATATTTTTTTAACACTTACTTCATTTCACAAATGCCTATTATTTACACTTACACAATATGCACTTATCTAACCTACTTAAAATAGAGTAAATTCCATAACTAGTGTGTCCTATTTTATTGATTGCTTTTTGATAATACACACTTCATCAAACTATAATTAAAAACGCTTTAACACCGTGAGAACACATCGTTTCTAGTCTTTAAAGAGATATGTACTATTCTCGATCCGTTAATCTAAGCACATTTCGACACAAGCTCAGTCTTATGTAAGCAAGTCATTTAGGTGTAATAAACTCACCGATTACGAACACAAAACGCCGCATTTTGTGGCACACACTGTTAATACTCCTTCTCTTTGTAAATTCTCGCTGCGTCTAATAATCGCGAAGTGTTGTGTCACAAATAACATGATACACACTGTTAAAATGAATAAAGAGCTAAGACACAAGTCCGATCCGTGTGGATTTATGTTTGTATGTAGTTTAGTCACATATTTAAAAATAATCTAAGGCAGTTAGTAATATACGCAAATATAATCGTTACAGCTTGTATATTGTATACTATATTTTACATGATGTCTATATTTCTTTCGTGTGGTGACGGATTAAGAATACATAGTGTTACCACCCCTATTCATCCCGTGGGTGTCGTAAAACGTGGCTAAGGGAACAAAGTATACAAGACAACATCATTACAAAGAGAAGGAAAACTTGGAACAAACCCTATTCCAACCCGTCTGGCCAGCGGGGTATAGTAAGCCTCCAGAGAGGTCCAGAGAGGTCTATGTCCAGCAGTGGATTATAAAATGTTGTTGATGATGCCTATATTTCTTGGATGGAAGTTGTAGTCTAGTAGACACTATCTTTTCCTACATTCTAGAGTCCAAATGGCGAGTCATATCTGCAACTGAAGAGTCATATGTAGTCTTCGATGTCCTGTGATAAAAAAACTGTTTAGATGACAAATTAAATGATTCCAACGAAAATCTCATTGCTACACTGTTTCAAAAAATAGTAGTAAGTTTTATATGTAGATAATTCTTTAGATGATGCATTTAATAAAATTATATTAAAGAAAACATTTGCTCTATTAAATCCAAGTAATATTTTTTCATTGTTACTTTATGTACCATATGTACAGAGGTTAACTAAACTCTAAAAATAACGCATTCCATTCCAGTCTACTTTAGGAGAAGTAGAAATGAGTGATATACACACAAACACAAATACACACGTGAATAAATATGCTTATAAATGTAATTATACTGAGTTGGCTAGCTTTAATAGCAGTATATAGCCATTAATGACACAGTGATAACTTTGACACACCGCCTGTAATTCATCACATCATAATTATAAATAATTTATAACATAATATAATAAGGAAAGAATTAAGAATAAATAATATTTTATTTGATGTATAAATGTAATTTAAACAAAATTATGTTTTTTTTTTAATTACTAGTAATTATATTAACTGTTATAAAAATATGTTTAAGTAATACGATGTGGAAAATTAGTGTATATATTTTTATATAGTATATTGTAAATGGGTGGATGAATGGTATCTAGGGTTAGAAATAAAACCTGTGTCGCAGAGACTTTGCAAACACACATGGGACAAACACAAAGAACACCCAGACTCAGAACAACAATTTCTGGATAACAAGAAGTGTTGTACCGTGCTAGGATTGAACCCACAATACACAGCGCAGTAGGAAGCGTCGAGATAATCGCTTAAACTGTTACACCATCCACTCAGTCTGTGGCGACTTCCACATACAACACAAACAAAAAAGACATAATACAGCGCCATCTACCGAAGGCATATCGAAATACAGAATGATGAACTACGGAGCAACTACTAATCCTATATCGCGCTATAGAAATTCTATGGATTCTATGAATAACTATTGGGCGGCGCCACCCGCCCCGCTGGGCTTGATCACCTCGACTGGTCGGAGGATCTTCCCGTATGTTAGAAGGACATGACACCCTTAGATTTTTTTCAGCAGCAAGGATTTCATCCTCTACAAGTCAAAATTCATCTTGTTCTAACATTCATGAGCACAACTCACAGTAAGTCACGTCCAGCTAGATTTGATCCTAACTTCGATATTGACAGGACCATGACAGTTTAACTTTGAACACAAGTCGATCTATGATCAAATCTCATAATAATTTGCATAAAGTTACTACTCATCGGACCTTCTAAGACAAACTTGGTCCAACCATTGTCCTTACTTTGAGAACCATCTACTTATATTTAACATCAGTATAACACATGAATGTATTGATCATTTAAATTTCGTCCTTACGGTATTTCATCATGGCTCAAAATTAATCGAATATATTATCTGAAGCTAAGCTTAAGTCATATCCAAGATTCCGTATTAATTTCGTGTTCAAAGTTAGTGTTGCTAAGTGTGGAGCAAGTCGATGGGAAATATTCGAATATGTTATGGAAAATAATAAGAAAAATATGAACCAGAGACAATAAGTAAGATTATTTTCATTAAACATAAGACAATAATTGTATTTATAAGTACACTCGTCAAACGAAATATCTGGTCAACAGTACAAAGAAATTTTGAAACAATAATAATTTACAAAATTTATAAATGGATAAATGAGTTTGGTATTTGCAATTCGCTCACAAGTTAATTTGACCAAGTAATTTATTTGTCTTGTGTATATTCAAAGTAGAGACTAGTAATTACTAATTTAGGGGATCGCAACGGTATATTTTATTATTATTATTAATTAATCTTTGACTGGTAAAAAAACATATCTGTCACGTATAAAGACAAGCAGAGGTCCGTAGTTAACGGTGATAGATTGATTCGCGGTCAATAAGGAGAAATTAACGCTTACTTACATGGAAACCCAAAAGAAAATATCTTAAAAGTCATACATAAAAATACAAATACATACATTAACACATATATAAGTACAAAATGGTCGGTATAAGTTAAGGAAACATTCATTACTTGCAGTTACAGTGTCACTGCCAAACTGTCATTCACTCAGCTGTCAAGTTGTCATTCTGATGGAACGTCACATGATGCGGTGAGGCGAAACTCGAATAACCAACGAAGATGCACGACGCTCGCAGCAAATTGCTTATTTCAGACGCAATCGTTGATTTATAATGATCAAGTTTAGATGCATAACTTACTAGGTCCAACGACTGACATTGAGAAGTTCCATTGAGTGAATTTTTTTTTTAATGTTGTGTTAATGTATAACATACTGATTTCAGCACGAATGGGCCGGTAGACCAACCTAAAGAAACAAAAATGACAGCGTCTGTGCTGTCGTGTTTCGTTAGTGAGTGTGAGACCGGAGACCCATTGATGCAGGGGTGACAGTAATCGTGATAAGCGTGTGAGCCCTGCACTGCCACGATGACTGTCGTACCTTTTACACATCCCTAAGCGGAACGTGTAAAAGCATTATGACTAGGCTGTTATAGTATGGGTTCCCATATTACATTGTCTGTATTCGCAATGAGTATAGTGACCACAAGTCTTGGATCTCTATTCATAAAACAGACATCTAAGTCTTAAAAAAACTGAAAAAAAAATAAAAACAAAAACTATAAAAAAATGTATTTAATTGATTATTGTGCTACTGTCTAGCAAGAAGCGTAATCTGAAGCGTAAACTGTTCATGTGTATGGACATCGGGATTTGAAACTCATACCGACCGAATAGAGGGTTTATAATGTACAAAAACTGTGTTAAGATGGACAATAACAGATTATAAAGACCGACGACGACAATTCAAAATAATGAAACTTAAGAAATGAGGTGGATGAGCGATTTGTGCCCTCTACACAAAAATATATACACTAACACTTTTTTGGACTACCAACTTGTAAAAACAATAAGTTTTAGGATACAATCGTGACCTTCGCGTATTCCACAACTTTTTGCTATACCTAACACTAATAATGATGTAATTCAAAATAATTTGATTTCAAGAATGTCCTATCAAAATCGACATTTTTATTCATATGTTTAACGAACTTAAAATTTTAATTCATATAGAACACATCATAAGAATAGAGTGCATAATGTAAATCATTGTATTTTTTTTTAAAAGAAACATTGTAACATTAAATGTTGAAGTAATTACAATAACAACAACAACTGTTTACAACATTATTAGTACTGGCTTACATGTTGTAAACTGTAATATATAATATTTGTTGACTTGAGTTTATTGTCCATTTCTTTACCTAATAAATAAGATAAAATATAGGTCTAGTAGTTACTTCGTAGTCCGGTGGTCTTCGTAGGTCTTCGTTAGATGATGTTGAAATATTTTTCATCGTATTTCGTAGTCATGACACAATTATTTATAGTCAATCCATTTTATTGAGCAGAAATTCATTTGAGTCAATTATTTTTATTATTAAACACAATTTTTTTTAGAAAGGTTATCACGAGAACCTTTAAAGTTATTTATTATGAATATCGTTTCGCAGAATTTGTACGTAATAAATTTTGTTATCAATTAAAAGGTCAATGATTGTAATATGTAGAAGATAACTTTATCTAAGAGATAATAAAATAAACGATTTGAATATAATAATAACTTATAAAGAGGTAATGGGAAATTGGAAGGCAGGAAATCTTCCAGTTAGATGGATTTACTGGCTTAGAAAGGTGGTAATAGACTGGATGCAAAAGGCAAAGAATCCGATAATACCGTTTACATTGGGAGGAAAACATACACATATGAAATCCGTGTGGTGCCAGATTAGGTGATCATTAGGTAATAGAGCCCCGCTGATTTCAGCACGATGGCTCATCTCGACCGGTGCAGTACTACCCTCCCACAGAAGACCAACCTAAAGCGCCAGCAGCCGTGCTGTTGTGTTTCGTTGGTGAGTGCGAGACCGGAGGCCTATTGATGCAGGAGTGACAGTTATCGTGATAACTGTGTGAGTGACACTGCCACGATGGCTGTCATGTCTTTTACATCCCCAAGCGTGGCGTGAAAAAGTATCTCACTAGGCCGCCACAGTGTGGGTCATCACACTGCATTGTCTGCATTTACAATGAGTGTGGTGGTTACAACTCTTTGGATTCTATTCATGCTTTCCATCAGGCAGAGTAGTCACTTTGGCAGGCTCTTCAAAGAGAAAAATAAAGGTTAACAATACGGAGTGTTAACACCCCTATTCATCCTGTAGGTTTCGTATGAACTGACTAATAAAGTAAACTGCACAAAACAACGTCACTGCAAAGAAAAGAACACTTAATAGTTGCTCCTTTCTAAAAAGAGACCTATGCCCAACAGTAGTCTGTAAAATTGCTGGTGATGATGATAATCAATAATACAAATAACACACAAATAAAACAACACTTATTATATTATTATATTACTTAAAAATTATTTTAAACAATAAACATTAAATTTATAAATTAATTCTGATAAAACTGGTCGTCCTTGCCTTTGTTGTCGGCAAGGTATTTCTCAAGCCAAGCATCAATCACAGGTAGGTTCTCAGTAGACCACGTCACTTCCTCCCTAATGTTCCTCATGGACTTCTCAATGATATGCTCAGCGGACCCGAACTCTCCCTGGTGCGTAACGTAGAGATGGGAGACGAGATCCAGCCCTTCTTCGGTTGTGAACTCAGATGTAGCTGATGTTATGAGATTGTCCCAGAGATTAGTTCGACTTGAATACCTTAGGGAAAGAGTTAAGAATATACTGTTATATAGCTTGTTATATTTCGTATGAAAGGTATTAGCTAAACAGCGTAACCAACTATATTGCTCTTTTCTCTCGGAAACTATAAGATCAATAACTGATGATAATTCCTTGCCTTAAACTCTGTTTTGCACTAACTATGAACAAATTTCTCAAAACTTGATGTGAATATTCGATTCAAACATAGTAAAAGCAAACATAATAACAAAAGTATATTTCACTGGTCATGAGTGAAAATACTAAGATAATGTTAGCTAATTGTTTAAAAATTGTTTTCAATTATTGAACGCTTATTATTTCATGAAAATACACCTATACTTACAACTTTACTATCAAATGTAAATGTATTAATAGGGACTTATAATTACAAAATGGTACATAAAAGAAAATAAGTAAAGAATTATATAAAGTACATTTCAACTATTTCTCACATTAGAGGTCAGCGTTTCGCAAGGTCACTGTCAATAGCAAAAAACAATACTCATGTTATACAAACAAGGATGAATTAAAAACTCTTTTATCTTTAAAACGTATTCCTGACTAACTAACATTCAGTTGCCAATTCACTGCCACTTACGTGTCCAGCTTGGACACTTCAATACCGTACAACTGTCGAGTTCTTGACGACCTGCCTATCAAAGAACTAAAGATACTCTTCAAAAAATGGTTCAGAATGACGTCATTCAATTATGAGGATGATACAAGGCAATGAAGTCAATTAACCGTGGTAAAATAATTTTGTTAGAAAATTTAAACCAAATATATTTCTAAAATGTGAATTGTAATTTTTTTTTAAATATTAGTCAGCAAGGGATAGTTTGGAAATTTTAAGCCATGAACTGTTATTATAGAAAGAGCACAGGCATTATTTTCCACTATCACTATTTACAAAGTAGCCAGCTAATTTGCCTGATCTACTCATTAATGAGAACGATGTCCTTTCCTATGTTTTGTCTGAGAATTCAGAGTACATTTCAGATGACTTGCTAACGACATGACAGATCATAAGCATAATTTGCAATATTACGCATTTCACCGATCTCAGATGAAGCAGAGTAAGGACAGGAAAATAAGGTGTAATAATCTTGATTGCTTGATTGTAATAAGCTTGATTTACTTCAAAAAGATTTCTTTAAACCGACCCTAGAGAAATCTTAACTAAAACCTGGATTGAATATGACACTTCCGATGTTCTTTAGAAACAGAAGACAGCAGCACTCAATTTATTTCTAATTTTACATGCCTTAGGGTCTAATGGGGCCTAAATAATACCGTTAAAACTAATCTCCTGTACATTTAAACTTGTTCTTGGATAAATTAGTTATAGAACCTCACTATCTGAAACTCACCTCTCCTTCAAAACATCCCAATTGTTGCTCAAGAAATGGAAAAGCGTCGTATATCCCGCTGATGATCCAGTCAACATACTAAATATTAAGAACATGTCTGTCTCCGAAAAGTTACCATTCCCTTCCAACATCGTTACGTTCAAGATCCTGATAATCTTCGCTTCAGTTTCAGGACATCCAGCTAGAGTTTTCAAGAGGTATGTCCGTTCACTTTGTTTTCTTGACGATGGGAAATTAATAACTCGTTGTAATCCAAATTCCCACTCTTTCTGAGTACCCCATCTGAACACTGGACAAATGTACTGGTTGGCAAGACTGTAAAGTAAATAAATGTTTATTAAAATAATTTACAATGCTACTGAATAAAATTGTGCGAATGTACGATATAAACCAGAATATAATGACCACAGTAACCACATAGATCATGGATTTTTTTTGTTTAGTTAATTTTATTCCAAATCTTTTAATTCTTTGCTAACTTTTCATGTCTTACATTTATAGACTTGGAATACATGTTTTTAAAATAAACGCCCACGTGTTTAAGTAAACATATTAAGAACCTCGTTCTCCGGAGCAACAAAACTCAAATGAGCTTCTGCAAACTTTTAATGATGATTACTTTACACATTCAACCGTCTCATTAACGTGAATCTTCATAATATTTAGACTACTGTATTTCTTACAACTAGATATTTTAGACTAATATGGAGATTATTTGTTAAGTTATTAATACATTTCTAACAATTCCCAACATTTGCCAAACAAAATATATATTCCGAATGACCGGAATCGCACAAATCAATGACCTGGAAGAATCTCATCTTGACTTATTATGTTCCTTTTCACATCATCGACCTCGATAAAGGATTGTATTAAAACTAAAGGGTTATATCCAGCGTTGGAGGATTGGACGTTCGTATCTCATTTTAAAACTTTAAGTGCTTAATACCGAAGATATGTGTGGATGTTAACGAAAGTCTTTAACAACGGTATTTAGCATCATAATCTACCTAGCAGCATAAGCCGCAACATAATGCAGGATTTAGGAAATCTATAAGGAAAAATCGACTTTCCAGATCAAATTCCTATTATTCTCAACCTATTATATATACCTTTTATATACCTTTATTATTCCCAAGATTATTTGTGATCGACTACGAGTTTTACTAGTTTTACCTGAATATCAGTTTGTCTACATAGTGACTGGTATCGAACCTCCACAACCCTGAGGATGAACTGCATTCGAAGGTTGAACTAGTTGTCAGTATATTTAAGAGTAATGACTTCCTTATAACGATTGCCATAGATATTCATAACAGCTGTAACTAACGGCTTAACGTACTCTCTGAGGGACTTCAGACTTGTGTGTAAACCCTAAATTGCTCTTAAATGTTTCTTCAACTCATGTATCGCCATCTTTTTTTTCTATATTAAGTGCCTGCCAAAGTGATTCTACTCTGCCTGATGGAAAGCATGAATAGAATCCAAGCAAGAATAGAAGTTGTGGAAGTTGTGGTCACTATACTTATTGCAAATGCAGACAATGCAGTGTAGTAACCAACACTATTGCGGCCTTGTGAGATGCTTTTTCACACCCCGCTTGGGGCAGTAAAAGGTATAACAGTCATCGTGACAGTGTAAGGCTTACACAGTTACTACGATAACTGTCACCCCTGCATCAATGGCCCTTCTGTATAAAGAAACTTTTATTTTTTTTTTGAATTTTTATTTTAGTACTAAACCTTTTCTATCTGAAGTTGGAGGATATTTTATCTCAAGTACTTTCTTAATCACCGATACGGGTCATCTATGTAGTAAACCAAGAAATCTGTTTTCTCAAAGCTGACAGTGTTTTAATATTAAATTGTTCTTACGCTAAAGTGTCATAATACTTACGGGTTACCTTCGTCCGGGTTCTTAGCTTGCATCCACACGCTGTAATGTTCCTGTGCTTCTCTGACGCATGGTTTATAACCAGCCTTGCAAAGGAACGACTTTGTAAACGAGCGTAGGTTTTTCTTCCAAGATTCTTCGTCTTCCTTTTCGTCTTTGGCCAATTCTTCGTACAGAGGGCTTAACAGAATTCTAACATAGGCCTTTAAAGCGAAGAATAGAATGTTAATTAAAATAAAAAACTGATGTTGAACATCTAACGATATGTTTGTGAGTGTGTATTTGAAATAAAAAAGATGTCTGACTCTTCTGATAGAATTTGAAAGTAATCAGTGAAAGGGAGGGTCGGGTTAATAGGGCGAAATTAATAAAACAAATAAAATTTATAAACCAAACATGGTGGCATTAAAACAAAAATCATCTTTGACTAATGAGGTTGTACTTTTTGCTATACAATATGACTGCATTACTAGCTTTCTTTATTAGTATAAAAATATCTTACCTGGAACTTCCCTTGCAAACATTGGCAAATTTGTCTTCCGAGATGATCAATCATGGTGAACACTGGATCCCACACCAGGTGATGTCTTTCATTCTTCAAGAACAAAGTCATATTGAAGGCAGTAGCGAAGGAAAGTTCACCCGCGTAAGCCAAATTCCAAGCGTCATGCAGAAGTTTTGCTCTCGTTAATTCAGGCATCTGCTGTCGCTTGTCACTTTGAAGGAAATTCGATAGGAGAATCCAATTCTCTTGATCATAGTTTACTGGATAAGGAGCTGCAACAAAGGAAACTAGTATAAAACTGAAACTAATGAAATATAAATAATAGACTTCGTATACGAGAAATTCTAAGTTAACTGGGCTGGAGTGAGATTTTGAATTTATTAGTGCGAAATGTAAAACCTCAATTAAAGCAACCAATTGTTGGTCACCCTGCAAAAGCATTGCAGAATACAATTTGTTTAAAAAAAATAATCTTGTGTGTTTATGTAAATCTTATGATAGTCTATATTCATATTGTTGTCCCATTAGAGTTTTGATCATTATCCCATATTTATATTAATATATATAATATCTAATATTCATTGATGTAATATAATATCTTATAATTTTTTCACGCCATATATTTGTCACCTTTATGTACAGTTATGTAGTTTAACAATTTCTAATTAAAATCCAAAATAGAGATCGTAAAATTCGTAGAACCTCAATTCTCCTCCTCTGAAGGTTACTTAAAAATTCAGTACGCATATTTTACATCTCAATTCAAGCCCGAGACTGCAATTAACACAAGATTCGTATCATAAGTCACGATTACTATACAAAGATATGCAAATAATAAGCTGGCTCATTCTTCAGTCCCTTTTAAACAAAGAAATTGAATGAAACACATTAAAATGGATTTCCGAGTGCTCTTTCAGACTCTACTGTTTTTTGATAAGCTAAATCTATTGGAAGACATCTTTAAAATATTCATATATTTGGTAATGGACTTTAAATAGCTATTTCTACAAACAACTTATTTAATTAACAAGATATCTTCAAGAAAATTACATAATATACTAAGTTGTTTTAAATCAATTTCTGTCACTTGCTTCATGCCATCATACTAAACACGTTTGATATTTTACATGCAAACAACTCACCAATCTCTTCAGGGTTGACTACAATAAACTTGTCCTTGTCTGGCATGTTACTGATCTTTAATTCCTTGTTATCCTTCATCCATATTGTAGATTTGATGTTCTTCAAGTCCAATGTGTCATCTTGGACGACAACAATAGGTACCCACCAAGACATTTTAGATGCTTCAGGGACATCGTGAGGACGCTCGCGGAGATAGACTTTCTGTTGATGAAATTACAAAAAATATTGATGAAATCTCTACTACTTTACTACCTACTAATACCCTTTATTTATGATTCCTATCTATAAAGTAGTCAACTGACGAATGAAAGGTTCCTCAAGAATTGACGCCCTACCTTTCCCCGAAATTTAGTTCATTTGCATCCTAAAATGGCCATGAACAAAAAGGAAGTTTTTTAGATCAACACACACGCGTCGCTAATAAGTGTCTAACGTTTAACAACGCGTCATGTTAGTTTATGAATAATCGAATAATCTATTGATAATAATACACTTTTTAATAATTCAGGTAGTACGACACACTTGCAATAGCAGATTTATAATCAAAATGCTTATTAGAATTATAAAGATTAGCACAATTAAATTATAAACGTATACGAATCCAAAAAATAATCTTGTTCTACATACTTGGGTTACAAGAGCAGTCTTGCTATCATATTGTCTCTGAACATTAATCAGAGGCAGTCTATCCTTGTTGATCCAGCTTTTGGTCACTGTCTTGATATCAACCTCGTTGGGGATCTTGTTGTCTTCTAAGGCCGCCGTATTAAGAGCATTCCAAATGTCGTCACCGGAGAAAGTTTTGAACTTACTGTGAGAGAGTAAATGGAGTATTAATTGGTTGTTGTAATTTATGAATGCATAACGTGTTGTTGATCATAAATTCAATCCTATTCATCAAATTTAGTATAGATTGTATTGGCTTAAAAACATAGTATTTAAAAAATTGAGTGAATTACTTTATTACGTTTTGTTTATTTATCATTGCCAATAGGAATTAGTTTCGGTTATGAAGAAGATACAGAACATGAAATAATTTATGATTTTCAAAAGGGCTGAAGAATATTTTTTATTTTTGTTCAACACGTAAAAATATATATATCATATACGAGTATTTGGTCCGGGACACCCGGCAATACAACTCGAGACCTCAACACATCAGTTGCATACGTCACAACTGTACCCCCGAACCAATAGAAACAGAACTCACCGTGACTCCAAGAACCTGTTCAACCCTTTCTTAAAAGTCTCATCTCCAAGTGTGTAGTTAAACATACGGAACAGTAGCTCAATCTTCGTACATGCAGTCTCTTGCTTCATACCAGTGATTCGAGAATGTGGATAGCGCTTGCTGAACTCGTAGTACAGAGAGTAGAGGACAGTTAATGGCCACTTGCCTTCCATTTCTGAGCCGTTATTTATCTAAAGAAAATTTTAAATTGTAAAAGTCTTTCGGAAGCTAACTCATAAAGAAGTATCCAAGTGGTTTACTTAATGTATATAAAAACATTCCCGCTTAACATACTCGTAATAATAATATTCTCTCACATTTCACACATGGTTGCCTCATCCCAAACTCAAAGCCTGTACCCTGGTAACCAGACCACAGATAAACACACATAGCATATTACTTACATATATTAATACATAAATATATTACCAAAGACATGTATATTATAGATAAATTACATACAGACAGAACAAATGATCGGGCTCCTGACACAAACATTTGTCTTGGGTTGAAATCAAACCAAGGACCTTTAGCTGAACAGTCAGGATCACTAACCACCAGACCAACAGGTCCGCCAAATATAATTATTCTATTTAAAACAGTAATATATATGAAGACTTTAATGTCCCCCTTTAGTTTTTATATAGTATATTATACATATATCAATACAGTACTTGATATATCGAAAAATACCTAATTCAATTAGAGAATTTCGACATTGACAACCTATGTAAGTCTAAGCATTCACACGTGATTAACAGTACTATTTTGAAGATTTCGCTGCAACCTCTCAAACATATCACGGATATGTTAACTAGGTCCACATAGTCTCAGCTCTTTAATTTGCCAGCGCATGAGTTCAGAATATTAAATAGTCAGGATTAGTAAAATCAGTTGAGAGGATACATAATCATTGTTTTAAAAAACAAGGCAATCAGTAGAACATTTACAATCCCTTTCAAAAATAATCCAGCAAAACACAATGGGGCGAAACGTCAGGCGTCACTATTTACAAGCTTATCAAATCGAATATGGACAAAAGAAGGGAAGAAGAAGTGCGCACATTTTATCCTGATGAACAATTAACAAAACTGTGATTTTGCTTTTTAGCTAAAGGTCAAAACTTAATAGCGTTTCTCAAAATTAACCACAACCATAACAGCAACTATACGAACTCGCAGATAGGTTTCCAGGCGGCGAAAAAAGGCACATTTTTGGTGTCTCTTGCCCCAAAATATTCATTCAATTGGCGGGAATCAACGAAAGTAATACTAAACACTGGTTTTTGGCGGCCTTTCGACCACGTAGGTCGAGCCGGCCCTTATGTGCTCTCTCACCGCTAATACGCAGGTTCATATTTTCAGAAGCCTTAAACAATATCTCTTGCCCCACTTCTATTGTCCAATACGTTTTGTAAAGCAAAAATGAAATCTTGAATAATATACAATACCTTAAATGCTGTAGCAACTGTAATATAACCAACAAGCGCCTTATTGAGATGTGCATCCGACCACCAAGCTGGGGTAGTAAAGGCGCCAAGCCACTGATACGATAATTCCTGAGCTAATTGAAGGTAGCCACGACTACTCAGGTCACTCTCTCTGAAATGGCACGTATATAAATTGCAGCATTCGATATTTTCAGTATTAAGGACGACTTGACTTGTAATAAAATAGAAAAGAAGAGCAGCTATTCGAAGCTCATATTTAGGTATGACAAAACAATAGTAATATCATAATATGGAATTACAATTAGCAGTGTTACTTAAGGTCACTGAAAACTTTAGTAATTGTATTAAGATTGAATTTGGTGTAGACAAGCGTGCAATCAAATGTATAAAGAAGGGCGTGATTGTAGAATCTGAAAGTGTAGAGGTTGTAGTGAGGAAAGAAGAACATGCAAAGAACTACGTGGTCGGTTTTATCGGGCTCTAAATGAGTTTGATATAGCCATCAAAGCATCATCATCTTGGCTACAGTATAATGATTTCTTGGGAGAAACTGAACGTTTTGTTCATGAAGTTATCATAACGAATAACTATCGGAAATATATGGTAAAAGATGGTATAAATGACATCTGTTAGGCATGCCACCGTTCTAAGGAATTTACCAGGCATGTTATTTCTGGTTGTTCTTGTCTTACTAACGGTGAATATTTACACAGGCGCAACCCAGTAGTTTGGGTCGTATACTACCAACTTGCTCTTAAATAATAATTTGTCAATTTAGAGGTGCCATACAATGTTAGTGCTACGTTATGTTGGGATCGGTGTATTATCACAAATAGGACTGTTGTTATCAACAAGTCTGATACCATGGTGATAGACTGATTACAGCGCCGCGCAATGACGCACTCAAGACGAGAATCTCGTAAAAGTTGAAAAAGAAAAACTAATATATAAAATATTTGGATCTATCTCACGACATCCTCGATATGTAAAATTTGGATTCGGCGATCCGGATTAATAGCCAAGAGCTCTAAGAGGCTCATGTTAGAAGACTGGATCAAGGATCTGATGCAAAAGGCAGTCGTCTACGACACGGTCCGTGTAGTGAGGACATTCCTGTCTTTGAAGCCCTAATCAATGATGTCTTAAACCCTGTCTCCGAAGCCATTTGTCTACTAATTTTTATGTTTTTCAATATGTACTTTTGTTTTATTTCGTTAAGCATCGTAAGCAAGTATCGTAAGTAACAATTTATAGGAGAATGTAGTGTGTAGGTTTGGATAATTTTAGTTAAACTATAACTAACTGCAAATTAATTGGTACTTTGTAAATTATTTGCATAATTATTCCGTGATAGATGGTCAAAGATCACAATATATTTTTTAAATGTTCGTATAAGAATGCGAAGTATTACAGCTAATGACAGTTCTGAACTGCAAAATGATTTCTTTGCCTATCTTTTTTCATATTCCATGTTTAATATGTATGTATTTACAAAAAAAAAGTACATAAGTATTCTATCAGTCAGTCTAGTTATCATAGTACAAGCTCTGCTTAGTTTGAAACTAAATGACGTTGTGTGCTAAATGTCCAAAATATTTATTTATATAATTAACATGACGTAACGTTGGTATGACGTATGGACAAAGGTTGCCTGGAAGAAATTGCTTTTAGCTATAAGGCCGCTATTTATACATGGTCACTCAACTGATATGCTCTTTTATACATATAATCTGTAACAATTTTTATGTACAATAAAGTTTATTCTATTCTATGAAAAGTGACGTCACCATTTTACTCTTTCATTATATATCTATTGAAAACGTAATTGATAAATAAATACAAATTCAATAAATAGAACAATAATATTAATTATTTTTCTCTTTATTACAATGTGAGGATAGTCTCTTTGTTATATTGGCCGTCTGTGCATTTGTTAAATTGTCCTCACACACAGCCAATGTAACAAAGAGGAATCCCGTCTGATTCCAAATTAGGAAAATCCTGTAGTGTAGTAACTTGAGTTCTGATACATATACCTGTATTTTTCTAAATATCGAGGGACGGGAGGAGGTACGAGGTATCATGTCCCTCCGACACAAAGGGAGGATCCTCCGACCAGGTAAGGTGATCATGCCTGGTAGGCCGCGGCCCAACAGTTGTGTTGGGATGTTGCACATATGCAAATCGCCATAGGAATTTCTTTCACGATACAGGATTGCTCCGTAGTACAATCTACTTCGTAGTTCGATGTATCTGCGTTAGATGACACTGTAGTATGGTTTTCTGTTTATACTGTATGTTGAAGTCGCCACATAGGGATATATGTATATAAATATATATATTTAGAAATTATTTTATTTTATTTTTATTTTTAATACTTCCTGCATTACATTTGCATGAGGCGGCCTTAATGCCATATGGCATTCTCTACCAGTCAACCTATATTAACTCATTTCACGCCCCGTTTGGGGACGTAAGACGCATGAGTCATCGTGGCAGTGTAAGAATCACACACTTACCACGATAACTGTCACCCCTGCATCAATGAGCCTCCGGTCTCGCGGTCACCAACCACCAAAAAGAAAAACACCACAGCAAGTGTGTGTTTTTTTTTTGAGCTTAAGGTTGATCTTCTGTGAGAGGGTAGTACGTCGGTCGGTCAGCCCGTTCCTGCTGACATCAGCGAGACTCTAATACCTAGGATAAGTTTGCAAGTAGTAAACATGCTATCAACTATTTTAAAGTTCCTTAAAGTTTTTTCGAAACAAAGTTTGTACTACGGAAACTAAACAACTGATATAAATACATATGTACTTTCTAAATACACACATATTATAAGTAGAAAACACACAAACTCCGATGTAAATATTTGCAGATCATATAAACATTCGGTAACCTGGACATCGAACCACTGCGCCACCGAGACAGTGATACTATAAAATGTGCTGATTCCCATAAAAATGAATAAAATATTATATTAAGGAACGCTTAACTTTACAATTTATATTTACACTGATAAGATTATTGCTAGAACATCGACCAATAGATGTGTTCACTTATCTCAAAGTTTGCTACTTACCTGAACACAATAAGGCCCCAATTATCAGCAGGCTTCACTCCTTGATAATTGGGTAACGCAACAACATCCAATCGGCGCAGAGGTAAAGGCACTCGCCAAAACTGAGCGAGCTCTTTGAACACTCGCATCAACTTTTCATTTACGCCTTCTAAAGCTTCAAGGTACTCTGGGCGGCCCCAAACTCGTAGTTCTAGGGAAATTAATATATAAGACTAATGACAATAGTCATTCTTAGATATGAATCTAATATTGGAGTTGGGAGGAAAAGTATCCAAATAAGATGTCTTTTATTTTGACCTTCAACACCAGAAAAATTTGGAGTTTGGACAGCACTATTGTAGTAGCATAGACCAAATTCTACTTTTTAAAAGAAAGCCTATGGTAAATAAAAGATTAGCTTTGTTTATCAAAAACAATTTTATCAGCTTTTTACAATAGGATCAAGCTGTAAGTATTCCCTTTTTAAATAAACAAAATGATTTTCCTAATCAATTCATAAATGATATTATTATGAGCTATGAAACACAACAATAGTTTGCAGCTGAATTAGGAACCTTCTTGTATAACATTACATACCAATCTCATTGCCGACATCGTCCTTGTATATACCAGCTTCTCCCAATTGCTTTAAATCTGCAATTACTAAACCCAGTGTGAACGTAGACATTGGAGGAGTCTTCTCAAAATGGTCACGCAATGCATCTGGTTCGTCTGGACTATAACAAGGAAATAGAAAGTGTTAACACAGTATTAGAATCTAGAAATGGAGATGACATAACATGGAGATCACAGACTTTCCATGAAATTGTAAGACAGCAGCTGCTTTTTAATCGAAGCACAGCTGTATGTATATTTAAGCTAATAATTTATGCTGATACGACTATGCTTGTAAAGATTTTAATCACGTAACGAATCGCTTTAATAGGACTTGATAACAATCATAACAATTTTAGAAATCATTTTCTGAGCTCTGAATTTCAGAAGTATAGCTCTACTTTCTAATTGTGGAAACCATTGTCACTGTATCAGAATCTATATATGATAAAATTATCAAAGCTTTCAACTGAAAGTGAGATCTTTCACGTAAACAAAGATTATTCAATAAATTTTACAAATTTGTTATAGTCATCATCATCGTCATCATCATCAACAGCCTTTTACAGTCCATTGCTGGACATAGGCCTCTTCTTGGCAAGGAGGTTTTGGCCTTCTATACCACACTGACCTAAACGGACGGGTTGGAATAGGGTTTGTTTCAAATTTTCCTTCTCTTTGTAATGATATTGTCTTGCATATTTTGTTCCCTTAGTCGCCTTTCACGGCACCCACGGGATGAACAGCGGTGGTA
Organism: Hypercompe scribonia; assembly: GCA_949316085.1. Taxonomy (NCBI): domain Eukaryota; kingdom Metazoa; phylum Arthropoda; class Insecta; order Lepidoptera; family Erebidae; genus Hypercompe; species Hypercompe scribonia. Next base: position 21,093,341 of record OX438977.1, read on the forward strand.
ACACTATGTATTCTCAACTCGTCACCACATGAGCAGTTTGTTTCTTATAGTAATCCTTCATATTTAACAGATGTATTTGAGGTCAGTACCAAGCATGATACTCAAACGGTAACTGAGTAAGTTGTCCTCAACAGCTAAAAAATCTGGAGAATTTTAATACACCTTCCTTAATTTATGTTATCACAATTTCGATGACACAATTTTCCTTGGAAATGGTGTTATGATGAATCTTCACATTTATTCAGTTTAATGATCAAAGAAATAAATTTTTCAAAACCTGACGTCATCATACAAATTTTTGACCTATTTTTCCCTGTTCTGTTCAATTTTTTGTTTTAAGTGGTCCATAATTTGTACGTGAGATCATTAAAAATGTATTTTCTTGGAACATTAGTACATTGGTTTTCATATTTTACTTTTGACCAATAAGTTAAACGGACAAAATATTTAGCAATATATAAATAAATAGCTTTGGCCCACTAACGTGTATTTTGACTGTATAATAGTCATTTCTTAAAAATCAAAGTACAATCATGTAAAATTTGAGTAACAGATAGACAGTTCCTTTCGCATTTATAACATCAGTCAAGATTAAAAATAGAAGATATGAGAGATAGTACACACTTACTAAACATTTCCTCCTTCTCCAACGAAGTAGTCTTAGGCCGTGTGGAAGGCTGCTCTCTACCGTGTTTAATTACTAAATATTATTAGAAAAATACAAAATAGAGGAGGCACTTACATATTTTCTGTCCTCGCAACAGGCACGTTACTCAGAGCTATCATATTCTTTGGCCTTACTACACTTAGTTCGAAGGGTGTCTTGTACCCTGGTTCGTCGAAACATGGAAACATACGACGGGCGTTGTTTGGACGAAGTTGGGTTGCTGCTACAGTCCTAAAAAATTTAAATATTAATAAATAAATAAATATTTCGGACATTTGACTCATCTAGTTTCAAACTAAGCAAAGCTTGTGCTATAATAACTAGACTGACTGATGGAATACTTGTATACTTTTTTTTGTAAATACATACATATTGTACATAGAAAACATCCAAACTTCGAAATAACTATTTGCAGATCATAGAAACATTTGGTCCTACCCGAGAATCGAATCCGAGACCTCCACTCCGCCACCGAGGCAGTTTATGACTAGTCTATAAAATAGGTATGATTATTACTTCTAAGTATATTACACGGCTTTTGGTCTTGAATCTCCAATGGACTGAATCTAGTTATCTAGCATGTTATGTTTGTTTAGTATTTTCAGTAGTTTAGTAGTTTCAACTATTTTTACGAACCTTTCTATTTCTTGATCAGTCATATAAGTTGATTTAAAGAAGGCCTCAGTTGATCCAGTTTCCATATTTCCTTTGAAACTGAACTTCAGAACTCCTGTTGAACCTTTTGGAACAGTTTTTTTAAGGGATAATGTTATGATAGGCTTTTTAGGATCCATGGTTGATGTATTTATTGTGACATCCTGTAATTCTTTGCTGCAATATTATCAAACTAAATTATATTATTATACTCTTTGATTATAAGAGAAAAAAATCACTTATTCTCGATTAACAAGAAAAACATTAAAAGATCAGAAAGCTTACATAAGAGAGTTTTTTTTTCCTTCAGTGAATTCTCCACCTTCGAATTCTCGGCAATGTTTACTTTTTGAGTCCAGAACCAACGAAGACATTATTTGAAAACTCAACAAAATTAACAATTGTGTTTTTGAATATATTTTGTGATAAAAATATAATATAAATAAAAGACTTTTAAAACCTTTTTTTTTGCTATCATTTAAAGTTATCGACATCCAATTACCAATACATTTTTTAATATAGTACCAAAAACTCGTTGGCAGTTCCTGAATAAACCCAATCACTTATGATATCACAATGTTATAATAGTTTTCACTGATTGTAGCATACAAAGATAATACAGTTTTTTGACTGTTATAGTGTTTTCAGTATACTATATAAACTCTATTGTTATCGTGTCTACCGAAAACTATATAAAAAATTTCAAATCTCAGAAGCTATCGTACTTATCTTGTAAAATTATGTAGGAACACTATTAACAAACATCCCAAAACTGTTTTTTTAATATTTCACAAGACACGTGACATCGAAATAAGTGGTTTTGGAACAGTGCATCGAGTGCTTCCAAAAATAACTTCTTCTTATGAAGATAATTGTGATGTAAATATTTTACAATAATTTGGTCATCAAAAGGTTTTTAAATAAACATATAACTTCATTAAGTAGTTTAAAGTATATACATTCTTTAAATTAGACATAATCTAATCCATAACCTTTAAATTCACATTATTTAATCAAAAACTGTGAATAATTTAAAACGTTTACGAGTAGTACCCAATGTACTTGACTGTTCTAGACAAATTTGGTTTAACATTATACCATCAGAAGCATGGCGACCAATCGTGGCGCGTTTCTAATAACGCGTTTTTTTTTAACTTATTTTATCAAAGTAAAAATTCCTTACAGCTCCTTTACAGTTATTCAGCTCCTCCCCAAAAGCCTTCTATCTCTTTGGATCCTTAAATTAATTTAATATTAAAAAATCGTGATACTTACGTATCGGTAAATTGAGCTTTTATTTCAGACTCCAAGATCTGAATTTCATGAGCACAGTGTACGTTAAGTTCATTACTTTCTTTTAGCCAAGTGATGTTGATAGCTACATGTCCCTTGAAGAGAGCATCTTCCAGATATGGTTCCAAGTCTAGCCGGTAAAGAGTCGGCTCCACAACTTTATCTAGACGTGTTTCCATTGCTAGACCATGCGCGTTGTTCAAGTCTATGCTTCTAGCCCTTATAATGTGGATAGGAGCCTGCAACAGATTTTAATATTACTATTGTTAGATTGGTGTACTTTTTTTATTTCCTAAATATGTACACTTCAGAACTCTCTTTAATTTAACTAATTATAATGTGCAAATATGCATATTCGATCTCTTTAACAACGGGAATGAAATACATTTTAAATCAGAAAATAGTCCATCCAATAAAATGTTGTTCTACGAATTACTTCAGATATGTGTCTATATTCTGCTTCCTAATTAAGAGACAACAGCTTCTTTTCAAGTATCCGGTGTGTAGTTAATTTGCGATTCTTTTTATAGCGAACATTATATGTGCACCTCCGGATGGACCTTCACGCAAAACATGAAGCACTTAAGGCTAAATCACCAGCAGCCATCTCTTCCAACTTTGTCAGCGTCGTGCTCTCGTGCCGCCAACGCTCGAGCACGTTTGCTCACATAATTAGACACTGTATCCATCAGAGGGCACTTGCAAGAGCTGATCAGCCTAGTGTCTCCGTTAATAATTAGTAGTGGTCACCATCGCCGAAATCAACTGAGAAGCAGTTACTACGAGTATACCTCTGAAGAACGCAATACACAAAAACTACGAGTATATGTATGTACCTGGCCGTACATGTACTTGTTGTTTGGTTATATTTCCATTCAAAAAAAAAACCACTCGAGGGCGTAAAAAACTAAACAAGTCTAAGAAAATGGAGCCATTCTAAGACAAAATTTCGTTTCATACGGCACGTTTCATAGTCATAGCTGTACGTTATTATTAAACAAATTAATTGCAATTTGATAATGCAATGAAAATGTAGGTCAGAATTTGGACAACAGCAAGTATATAAAAACCCATTTTTAAATAATATAAACTTCAAATTTCGTAGTAGAAAGCAAATTTATGAACAGTGGTGATAGAAGGTTTATCTGGCTCGATAATATAATTAGCTAGTAAGGATGTATATTTCCTAAGCTGACAACAGTGCAACAGAAGCGAGGTGATGACTGTTATTTTCGTACAACGCCGTTAGCCATGTTATTTGAAATTACCGAGCCGTATCGCTTAACATGTCATGCTGACAAAGCAATAAATAAACTTCTCAAGCTGAAATTATCGCAGAGGGTCTAAAAAAACTAGCAATAGTGATAGTTAAACACTATTTGGTATATATTTAGAACTACCGGTACCGGTTTTTAAACATACAAAAGATTTTTAAACCTATAATAGATAAGTTAAACAAATACTTCAAAGGTACTTAAATTGCATATCTATATCAATAGTAGTATCATCAATCATCATCATCAATAACCTTTAATAGTCCACTGCTGGACATAGGCCTCTTCTGAGCAAGGAAGTTTTTGCCTACTATGCCACGCTGGTCAGACGGGTTGCTAAGATTTGTTTCAAGTTTCTCTTCTCTTTGCAGTGATGTTTTCTTACATATGTTGTTCCCTTAGTCACCTCTTACAACACCCATGTGGAGAACAGGAGTTTTGACACTCTGTATTCTTAATCCGTCACCACACGGAGTGTAATGTTAATGTATATTGATATTTAAAAGAAAAAAAAATTCGTGTCTAACTTGCGACGCCGTCTAATGTCAATCTTTGCAAGCTTCCAGAACCATTTTGAAACAAGCGACATCAGCGATTAAATTAGCCCAATACTGTAAAAAATCCCGAAGAAACCGTCCGTTTCCAGATTGATCAAATATTTTGTCACAAATTGCAGAAAAAAAGACCTAACTACCATCCTGACTGTTTATAAATGCATAAGTGTTTATGGCTAATTTGCGGTGATCATAACAGGCATCTTGTTTACGCACACATTTGCTGATAGCACTAACTTTGCTAATCATACCATAATTAATGAGAGATCGGTCAATATTTGTTCGGAGAATGACCAATGCCAATGACGTCATTGGTTTGGTTTTTAAATGCATGTTTTAGAATAGGTAATTCTAGTCGGTTTTCGGATTTTATCTAGATGATTATTTTCGGATTTCTGCTACTGCTACGTTAACGTTGTGTTTTAACTTTTTGTCAAATACTAGTATAATACTCGTATATATTTGTCCTATGATAAACTTCTTACATTCATTTCAGAAAGGCAATCCTTGTAATGCCGACGTATATGAGGTCATTTACGGCTTGCATCTGCAGTATGTGTAAACTCGATGATCTCACATGTCACCTCCAGGCTAGCATTTATGAAGGACGGAGATCGTTCTACGTCTCCAAAGTCTGAGTCATCTGCGATATCCGACCCGTTTCCAGACCTGGTGAACCCGAAGAGTGCTAAACCTCTCTAAGTCCCCCTCCATTATCCCTTTCTTAAGCATAATTGCTCACAGAAGGAGATGGCTACCTTTTTGTTCGCTCATGATATTCTGACATATAGCCCCCAAACAAAAACAAAAGCATCATAGCAAAAACAACAGATTTACATACAAAAATTGACGTATATCAAAAACTGAAAGAAGTAAGAGTATTTAAGGACTTACGAAAAGTATTCGAGAACTCTACAAGGTTACTATGGCACAAAAAAGAATCAGCTGCGACAATAACAGCTCACACAAAATCAAAAGCAGGAAGTAATGATTATCACGTTACATACCTTATCCGGCGGCATAGAGTTTGCCACTTGGAGGCTCAAGGAAATGATAAGGAGGAAACGGCCGAACATTGCGTTGTCTTACACAATTCTTGGACCTAAAAAAAGTAAAAATTCTATTGTAAAAGTAGTTTAAGGGTACTATTCGAATAAAAACATAGACAATTAACAAACACAATAACTTTAGGTTTCATTGATTTCCTTTTGCATATAGAGTTTTATTGTATTCTACTCTTCCAGTAAATTAATTGAGCAGAAGTGCATCGTAACCGAGTAGAGGTTGTATAAGAAACTCAATAATTAAATATTTCTTAAAACAGATAAACTTAAAATAAGAACGCAGGTGACAAGCTTATAAAGCCACCATTTTGTGTCATTCAGATGATTTTTTATCACGTAAGATTAGTTGTGCGATGGATGGATTCTGTTATGATGATGGAATCATACCAAAATATTTTTCAAATGCGCTTCATCAGAAGGTTGTTATTCAAAACGAGGCAGAACAGTCTTACATTTTTATTTCATTTTTATACTTCTTATACATTCATCTCGGTGCGTAATTTAATCTTCTTTTTGACATTCATTAAAATGATAATGTTTTGACTGATTTTAAAACCTAGAGATATTGGTAATTTTCAAATCTGGTAATTATGGCTACAGGTATGTATAGAATGAAAATCCAGAAAAACTTTAACATATCATAAAAGAAAGTAGGTTAAAGAAAGCAGAGTTAACTTAAGCCAAATGATTTTGGAAATGCTTTATAAAAAAATCCATAGACAATCATGTGATGCTTTTAGGTGCTTAAGGGTGCTAAAGGGTAGCAATGCGCAATTGATGGTACCGATAATGTGAGACTTTAAAGTCTTTGGTGGAATATAAATATTAAAAATAGTTTCCAAAATGTTCTATGTCTACGTCTCTCTGTTCTACGTATTATAGATTCTTCTTGATATTAGCCGAATGTCTACTAAATCATAAAAAATATTAATAAATTTATTTAGATCGTGCACACGTGATTTTTGTCACAATAAGACATGTCTATTAATGTCTAATACAGGACGTACTCATATGACCACAATACAGCATAAGTTACTGGTACACAATAAGATACACTAGTTTTTGTAAAACACATTTCAAAATCAAATGACGTTCCAAATTCGAAAATAAAAAAAATGCGTTCTAAAACTAAGGTCACTTGTCAATCAAAAATTTAAAAAGAAAAGTAAGATTTAAAAAAGAGTTTACTTACCTACGTGATGGATCCAACCCGAGGTCCAGAATATCACTGGTGGGTACGAACGGTGTCAGGCCCTCTCAATTGCCGCCAGGATATGCCTCATTTGCAATGATGACCGACTGTTGTGAACCTCTTAAATCGTTGTATGCTAATATTATTTACGTGTTGGATTGTGACGACAATTCCTTTTCAATGATCCTATAACGCAATGTCTCTTACTATCAAATAAACGGACAAAGCAATACCTAAACCATTAATAGTTAGGTAACTATCCTGTGGCATGTCCACATATATGTATATTGATATCACGAAAATAATAATCAAATATTAAATTAACGATTTTTAACCGGCAACACAAAAAATGTATAATTTGAAATAAATATATGTAAGTTTGTTTGAGGTATATCTTATTCTATAGTATAGGCGACAAATGGGCAGACGTAATAAATAATGATAAGTTCCCACCGTCGCTCATTAACACCTGCAGTTCAAAAGTCATAAAACTATTAAATATTTTTGAATTTCCTCTGCTCTAAAATAGGGGTTAGGTCTATTTTTCCTGTGTTAAGCTTATCGGCGCATCACCCCAATTGAATTTATGGCTTTCAGACGAGTGTTAGACTTCTTCCAAACTCATTCACTCGACGAAATGCAACCAATACCAAGACACCGGTTGTCTGTAAGATATGATATTGACTCATATGTGCTGAATCATGTTTCTTCCATGGCCCAGAAAGACAAATAATTTTAATCACAATATCAAGATAATATTATTCTTTAAAACTCAAATTGAGAAAATCGGGGCTTAATGACAATGACATCATATTCATTCCAAATTCTGCAATGAAATAAAACCTCCTTACGCCTGGATTCCTGGCCATCCTATTTCTTTAGAGTGATTTAACATTTTATTTTAAGCATCGAATTAATATTTTTTTTTAATTTTTTTTTTTTTGCAATTCGTAATTCAAATTTAGAATTGTAACTACTAGAGAGGTGCTGTCATAGAACAATAGATTTATTTATGAACGCGGTGTCACGAACCGATGACCTTGCCACATCGTCAACTACACCTTGGGAAATTGCTCAAGGCCGTATCTGACTAGGCTAATAATCTGTAGCAGAATTTAAGACAACGGTGTCTACTAACTGCTTATCAAGGCTATATTTTCATTGGACAAAGCTAATGCATCAAATTGCAAATGCTTTAGGTACCGATATAAGACTAAATAGGTTTTATTTCGTTTAGTTTTAAGAGTTTGTCAGTATCTTCTTAACACACTTTTATACTAACAGGCCGGCTGGGCTAAACGATTCCACGGTTTTACAGAAACTTGGTGTTGAGCAATTTTTCGATGCTTTTCACGAAGTACATGATGTTACTTAGACACCGACAACGCGTTTATGTGTCTCAAGTGACAGGTATCCATGGATGGCGAACACTTATCATTAGAAAATCCGTCTACTGATTAACCTACTTCTGCCATAAAAAAAAGTATTTCCAGTTCCTCAGATCAACAGCTTTCAACAGCCCAATGCTATAGGCCTCTCCTTAGAAAGGAATTTTTGCTAGTTAAACACAATTTATTCTAGTGTTGTAGTCTATCGCCGACCACAATCTCTATGACAGATGTCACTACTGTCATTTTAGAACTTACTAGGCACATTTCAGGTGTGAATTTTAATATTTATGATGCACTTCATTTGTGATAAAAGTGGCACTTATAGAATGTAAATATAGGTGAAACAAAATAAAATCGTTTGTTCAAAGTTTTGTCACCGTAAGGACTGTAGGCGAAGGCCTCCCTCAAAGGTGTGCCAGTTATCACGGCCTTGGGCACATTTTGCCACCATACGACTTACGAAAGACAAATTAATATGATTTCTAACCGTCTGTGTTTCCGATACTTTATCCAAAACTCTTGATAAAAAGTAAAGAAATCAGATTCAGGAAAATGTTATATTTTTTATCATATAAATACAATTACTTTCAAAATATGTGAATTCTACACAGTTATGTAGAAATGAACATAATATACGCTTATTTGTACGTCACATATTCAGTCTATTGTTTCTGACTCAAATTATTAAAAATACCTACTGAACAAAGTTCACTGGTTGTAAGTTGAAGTATTACATATTGCATTAGCGAATGCTTGAATTATAATTACTTGAAGATACGTTTGTTCCCAAACTAGTTAAAAACACACCGCTTTTTACTGTGCTGTGTTGTGGATTCAAAGCCCACACGGGACAATACTTTGTCTTATCCATAAATTCGTATTCTGAGTCTGGAAGTTCTTTGTTTCTTGTACGTTTGTAAAATTCCCCTCTAAACAGTCAATTGAAATGAAAAAAAAGTCCAGCCTGCCAGCCTGTATATCCATCTTTTTTTTAACTTGTGAAAACCCACGCGCGATGTCACCCCACCGGAGTTCGTGACAATGCGTTGTGTCGGAATATGATCGACTAACACCATACGTCTAAAATGGCAGGTTTGCGGTAAGAGTTATTATTACGAAATCCAGACCCCACGTGTATATTTATTTACGGTAACTAAATTACTGATAAACATAACTGTACCTACACTAAAATATATTTACTAAATCCCCATATCTCTTTCATAAAAAGCGTCATACTCATTAAATGAATTATTACGAACGCTCTCTGTGTGCGTACAGAAAAACATACCACAGCACCATCTAGCGAAAATACATCGAACTACGGAGTATAATGAACAACGGAACAACTACTAATCCTGTGTCGCGAAATTGAGATTCGCGTGGCATTTAGGATGTATATAACATCCCAACATTAACTGTTGAGCCGTGGTCCGCCAGGCATGATCACCTCGCGTGGTCGGAGGAACCTCCCTTTGTGTCGGAGGGATATGAAACCCGTTTCCTCCACACAGTGTTATCTAATTATTCCGTTGGTGTCGTAAGCATCAACTATGACTTATAGATCGACAGTCGCACACGCTAACTGTTAGACCAACGAGGCAGTCACCATTAACCGCTAGATAAACAGATCCGTAAGATAGTGTGTTTTAGGGGAGGCCTATGTCCAGCAGTGGACGTCTGTTGGCTGAGATCACTCATTCAATACAATGAATTTCTCTTCTTATAAGTTACAGTTAAATTAGAGTGATTGGTTTCTAACAGTATTGAATTCATTCATATTTAATATATGTACTCAGATTTATTAAATATCGGTCGAACTGCCGCGTTGGTCTTCGGATTTGTACGGGTCGGTTCCCGGGTTGAATCATAGACTGTTATTGAGTTATTCTGATTATAGAAATGCTTAATAAGACTTTAAGAGTTAAAGAATAGGAGACTTGACCCCCGTACCTCGGAAAATACCTAAAGCCGTCAGTCCTGCGCCTATCTCCGGCGAGAAAGAGAGAACAGAGAGTGTACCTGTGCTTGTTGCGCAAGTGTGTACTTGTACACCATAATATCCCCTGCGTAGTTGACTAGTTTTCATTGACACTGGCCGGCGCACCAAGATCACCTATGAGCACATCAAATACTCGCGAAACAATGCCTTAATTGACATAGCACAGTTGGAGAGAATGGCGACAAAAAAGAATACAGTAAAACATGAACTGGCATCAAACAGCCGGGAATTCAAATTACGTAAGTTTGAATGTTGTAAAATAACTACGAGTAAATTGTTAAATTAATAAATAAATTTCAGACATCTGACACACAACGTCATCTAGTCCCAAACTAAGCAGAAATTGTACTATGAGTACTAGATCATAGATATAAATACATATATATATTGTAAACACGTACATATTATATATAGAAAAATATATAAAATTACTAGCTGACCCGGTAAACGTTGCTTTGCCATATAAATTATTTCTAAGTAAAATGGCTATTAAAAAATAAAGGTTAATCGTAGAAGGGTGAAAATTGAGGATTGTATGTATTTTTGTATGTTGTATCATAAAAAAATAGAAATTAAAAATTTTGTCTAAAAAATAAAAAAAAAAATTAGGGTTGTATGTATATAGTACAACCCTAAATTTTTTTTTAACAGCCGATTCTCATAGATACCGGATAAGCACAAAAAATTTCATCAAAATCGGTCAAGCCGTTTCGGAGGAGTATGGCAACGAAAACTGTGACACGAGAATTTTATATATTAGATTCTGATTAGAACTGTCTAGACTTAGTTTAATCGATTATACTCTGTTTAATTTCAAATCAAATTTAAGAATTAAACCATTAGTTTGACTTCCTAACCGTAAGAAATGAATTAGTCATTAGTATTGTATTGACCAAGTTATTGCTTCAAGAATTTATTATTTTCAAATAAAGACAGAATAAACAAAATCAAATAAGAGTTTACTGCCAGACGAACTCAGAAATCATAAATTATTTTTGACCTGACTGCGCTGGAAAAGTTTGTTTTTCCAATATTTGTTTGTCTGCTACGCTCTCAACCTAAACAGCTCTATAGTTTTTGACAAAGTAATTGTAAGATATCACATATCGTTAAATTCGTCTTAATTGTGAGAGTGAAGACTATTCCAACCCGTCTGGATATTGTGGTATAGTAGGCCAAAACCTCCTCTCAAAGACTTATGTCCAATAGTGGACTGTTAGAAGCTGTTAATGATAATGATGTGAGAGTAACACTGGGTACATGAATATTATGAAAAATAAAATCGATTAGGAAATTTGAAGTGAACCTTTTTACATATTCAGGTTTTTTTGTTTATTTCTTTTCTATAATCAGCTTATTTATCAAATATTTAACAACACAAAGGTCGCACAAACTATCACGCGTATCATAGTCCATCTGGTTTTAAATTATACATTTATCAGAAACACATTTGTCACACATTAATAACACATGTCCTAATAGAATAACACCTGATAATAATGTTCTCCTAACCAATTTCAGCCATGATTTCCATAGTTAATGGAGGCCAGAAAACAACGCATGTGTGCGCAAACACTGGTGCACTCTCTGTTCCCTCACTCAGATAATTTCGTGGAACGCCTATCCGACATGACCGGAAGATATCAGGCACAGGACCGATGCCTTTACGCGGCCTCCGAAGCGCGAGGGTTAAATCCCAACTTGAAAGAAACGAAAAATATATTCTTACATGTAGACTCCGTGTGGTGACGGATTAGTCCGTGTGGTGACAGATTAGTCCGTGTGGTGACGGATTAAGAATACATAGTGTTACCACCCCTATCCATCCCGTGGTTATCGTAAAAGGCGACTAAGGGAACCAAATATTACAAAGAGAAGGAAAATTTGAAACAAATCCTATTCCAACCCGTCTGGCCAGCGTGGTATAGTAGGCCAAAACCTCCTTGCTAAGGAGAGGCCTATGTCCAGCGGTGGACTGTAAAAGGCTGTTGATGATGATGATGATGATGATGATGATGATGATGATGATGGTGGTGGTGGTGGTGGTGGTGATGATGATGATGATGATGATGGGAGAACCTCTCCACAGTCAGCCACACATGGTCGGTTCTACAGAATTGAAACCACGACCTCACAGGAAACCGGTGTGAGCGAAGACACTGAAGCCGTAAACCCCTTTCTCCTTTTTTTCGAAGAGGAGAAAACCGAAGGACGGCAACGCACTTAAAGCGTACATGTGACAACACTGTTTACTGTACTCATGTTCTTTCACACAATACTTTGGTACAAAAATGTTAAGCGGCCATTCTGTTGAATTATGGTTATCTATAGCCACTTACTCTTAAGAGATCTGCGTGCTCATATCAAAAAAATTAAAGCCATAATACCAACAACAGCTAAACCAATATATATATCAGTCGTGATCAGAATCTTTCAACGTAACTCTAAACCAAAACACTTACCACATGGCCAGTTATTGTCTAAATATTTACGCGTTGATAATGTGTGTTTTAGTAGCTAACCCTAATAAAAAGGAATGCTTATTACGCATATTAAAAAGATGGGGGAATACTTTATACATATGGGCACATCATTGTTATATTTTTACAGTATCAAACGCCTTTAATAGACCACTTGAACATAGACTTGACTCTAGCGAGGAAGTTTTGGCCTACTATGTATATGGCCAGACAAGTTGGTATAGAGTTTGTTTCAAGTTTTCTTTTTCTTAACAGTGATGTTCTCCTGCACAGTTCATCGTTTAGGTGTCCTACGTCACCCGTTGAATGATACATATGATACAGATTGTTATTGTATTTTTGGCACGAAGTTCCGCAAGCTGACGAGTAAGAGGAAGAGAGAATGAAAGAGACCGATAACTAGCCTACCACATGTACATATATATAAATCGTCCATATTTATATGTGTGTGTATACATGTGTGATTTCTACACTATCAGTAAGTGACACCATAGCTTCAATACACTGTAATTATTGATATACATATAGGGTGGGCGAACAAATTAGTTAACATTTGAAAAAATCTAAAAAAAATCAGTTGATATACATCTATATATATATATAAAAGAAAGTGGTGTTAGTTACACCACTTATAACTCAAGAACGGCTGAACGGATTTAGCTGAAAATTGGTGGGGAGGTAATTTAGAACCAGGAGACGGAAATAGGATACATTTTATTCCGTTAGAGCGGGTTTAAATATAAAAAAATCTGCTTATTTATTGCCTCTAAGGCGGAACAGAGTTCGTGGGGTAAGTTAGTATACAATAAGAATTGCTCGGCTAAAGATATTAGATTTAGTACTACGTGTATAGTGTTTAAAGTGATAACGAGACCCATGAATTCTTTAAATCAAACATGGTGTACGATAGAATTTCTGAGCCCTTGAACCATGTTATGCGTAGTATGCGTCATGAGCATGTGGTATCAATAAATACCTTCGCATGTAATGTAATTACACGGGGAATAAATCATGTATTACTTTGGCCTATAGCCAAACAAACGTGAACAAATATACATTGTGACTGGTGAGATACCTACAATACTTATGGAGAGTACTCGGTACTCGATTCTCGTTAACTTGATATAAAAAAATAGGTGTTTATTTTTTATCGAAATGTCTCTAAAAAATAAGTCCGCGCAGTGTCCAAGTATTCCGCAGTTAAATACTGGTCTCTCGGTGTACTGTGTACGAAGTTTATTAAGAAGTTATTTAATATTTCGTTTTTATGTTATTTTATTTCATGATATATTCGCATACTATCACGTCCTAAAATATTGAAAGTATCTCACCAGTCAGTCTGTATAGATATAATATATGTATTTATATATATGTGTGGGTGATGGGTTATCACTGACCAATGCAAAGTGAACCTTGCTTTCGATTCTGTAAAAGGAGTTTTAAATTTAACTGGGTTTTGTGTGTTTAAAGTAATAATTTCGTACATCTCCCACACGTGATATCCTTGCCAAATAGCAATGATATAGCCACCCTGAGGTTTGAAAATAAGGAGAGTATACTGCTTACTACAATCTATAATGAATTAGGTGCATTAAATCGTTGATACAATTGTAAGGCCATTTTTTTAATAACCTAACCTAATAAACAATATTATAAAACTAATTGACTTAGGATGTCAAGTTCTGTATGTACTCGTACTGTAATCATAGCAAAAGAAAATACCTGGTCAGGTATACCTTTTTTATCTTAAAATCTTGCCAAAGTATCTCTATTCTGCCTGATGGAAAGCATGAATACAATGCAATAGTTGTGGTCACTATACCCATTGTGAATGCAAAGAATGCATTATGGTAACCCACACTATGGTGGACTCGTGAGATGCTTTTTCGTGACCCGCTTGGGGACGTAAAAAACATGACAGCCATTGTGGCAATGTAAAGCTCACGCGGTTACCACAATGGCTGTCACTCTTGCATCAATGGACATCCGGTCTTGCATTCACTAAATTTGTTATTTGTTGTCACTCTGTAACGTTGTTTAACGATTAAATTAAATTATACTAACCACGATATCTATCATTCCTGCATCAATGGGCCTCTGGTCTCGTACTCACCAAAGAAACATGACAGCACTGGTCAAGCCGGCCCATTCGAGCCAAAGACAACATGATTCTATCACGTGAGACTAAGATATTAAGATAATGTTATACCTACACGGTATTTTACGGACGGTTCCATGTACATTATGAGTGTGTTGTTATTGTGCATTTTGTTGTCTTAACAGTCGTCATCTTCTTTGTCTTATTTCTATTGTTATACTCTATCACTCGTCTTCCTTTAGCAATCTTCGATTTGATTACTAAATGGTAATTGTTTTTTCTTCTTTCACGGCCAGCCATCTGTCAGAAGTCAATTTCTATCGGCTCCTTGGGAATTTAATAGTTACTTTTAATTAATATATAGTAAAAGAGGTCTATTTTTCTATTTTAAGAGCCTGTTAAAGTGTCTCTACTCTGCCTGATGGAAAGCATATATAGAAGCCAAGATTTGTGGTCACCATACTCATTGCAAATGCAAACAATACAGTATGGTGACCCACACTATGGCGGTCTTGCGATGCTTTTCACACCCGGCTTGGGGACGTAAAAGGCATGACAGTCATTGTGACAGTGTAAGGCTTACACAGTTACCACGATCATTCTCACCCCTGCATCAGTGGCCTCCGGTCTCAAAAGTAAAAGAGGTCAATTAGGGCGCAATATTTATGCCCATGGGACTGACCGGTATAACAAAATATTCTGCTATTAATAAAGCAATATTAAAACTCAAAACTCGCTATTCGAACAGTTATTATTGAGATGTAAATTAGCTATTTACCAGCAAGGGCAAAATGACAATTTTTACCACATTAAACTCTTAAGTGCAGCTATCAACTGAAATTTTATACCCACGAGTAAAAAGGAAGTTATAGCCTTCTATATATTTCGTAAGTTATTATTAAGGCCGTTAGATTATTTAGACCAAATTATAAGGAAGTTCTAAAAAAATACTGACGTAATATTACCAAGGTGACAACACTATCTAAATAATTATGGTCCCTGCGATACCTATATGGATCATTATGGTAAACTTGCTTTCAAATGAAAAAAACTGCATCCAAATTGGTCAATTCGTCCAGGAGTTAGGATACCTTTGACAAACACATAGATAGACGTAACAGTCACACTTAAAAAACCCCTCTTTTTGCGTCAGGGGTTAATAAAATTAAACGAAACATGCTTACAAAGATAATGCTAGTCCATCTGAATAGAGATATACTTACTGTTTCTTCTAAAACTAAAGAAAGAATTAAACATTGGCTTACAAACATACTTATTTCGTATTAAACAGATACAACTCACGCTCATCACCTCATTGCTTATCTTTGGTGGGTTTCGAACTAATGACTTCTGGCTAAACACTCAGAATCACTAACCTCTAGGCCAACACGTAAGAGAAATACTACAATGAGATCTATTCTCATGTAATTTGCTGTGTAACACTATATGGAGCTACAAATTGATAACATTCAACTGCTTAATGCAATTTCCACTGACAACAAACAAAAGACATACAACAGCACCATCTACCGCAGACACATCGAACTACGGAGTAACTAATAATCCTGTATCGCGATATACAAAAATTCTCAAGGCGATTAGCATATACAACCCAACATCAACATTTCAGCGGCGTTCCGCATGGCATGTTCACTTTGTGTGGCCAGAGGATCCTCCCTTTACGTTGGAGGGACATGACACACGTTCCCTCCACAGCGGTGACCTAAACTTGATTTGAACAAGCATTTATGCTTTTCTAAATTTCGTTCATTTTCGTTCAGTTTAAACATACATTACGCACATTACAGAACACATGTGAATAGCTTGTTTACATATGAATACCATTCGTAATAACCGGTGACAGTTATCTTGGAATCATCACAATTGTCTTTAATTAAAAACAATAAGACACGTCGCGACTAAGACTTACTGTGTTTCTAATCATAGTGATTAACGATTCACGTTTAATTATCTTCTTAGTTTTACTAACATCCACGAATTAGCTGTAACAATTAAAAACAGAAGTCTTTTTACGGCATAAGAGTTAACGAGTTGAGTCACTTAATGATAAGTAGCTCCCCATGTACACCTTCAACTTAGGGTAACAACAGTTTTGCCGGCTTTTGAATTTCATCTCCTGGCCGAGATATTTACGCCTCCTTTAACCTAACCCAGTTACCCTTCTACTTCCTTTATCCCGTTTCAACAACCTTTCGTCACCTGATGAATAAAAGCCTCGCATTAGAAAGTAAGTTTTTGCCTACTATACCACGATAGCCGGACGTATTGGTATAGGGTTTGTTTCCAGTTTTCCTTCTCTTTACAGTGATGTTGTCCTGGGTGGTTTTCGATTAGTCATCTCTTACGTCACCTATGGAATAATAGGGCTGATGACCCTCCATATTCTTGTCCGTATTCTTAATCCGTCACCATTGGATACGGAGTCCCGTTCAATATGTTCACAATAGTGCCAACTCTGAGGCACACTTGTTCAATAAGCTCGAAGATATTTCATCAGATACATTCATGTTGTAGATACCGAGTCAAGGGACTGCTTTAGACACCGTCTATGTACCATCCAAAGTCAAGATGGAGGCAAAAAGTTTTCGCAGAAGACTGAGACTTTGTGTAGTGGCAGGCATTAACGATTCATCTTCCATATACAATTGTGAATTCCTTACAGAAATTCTCCAGGGTAGCCCTGGCAATAGGTACATCAAAATAAACAAGGAAGGGAATTCGGGGATCTCTTACAAAATCTGCCTGGAAGGATCTGCAGGTCAAGTTGAATCGCTTCTTTAATGTACTGATCCTTGCGATCAGTACAAGAATAAAAGCTAAATAAATGTATACAATATTTATTATTATTACAGTGTATATGTATCTTAACGCTGAACAAAAGTAATTTCCTTCCTCAAATTATAACCCAATAAGTTTTTTACTAAGAACATTTCAACATACAATTAGAACCATCGACCATGCATGTAGTGTTTGATGAATGTGGACATAGCAAAAGAATTATTAGGATCGTAGTAACTGGAAATCAATTGCCTCTGCCTACTCCTGGAAAACAATCGTGACTTAATGTTAAAAAAAAAAATTTTAATCCAGACATCGATTTAATTTTTGCCTTTTATAGAACCTTTTTTTTGTTTTTATGTACTTACCTATCTTATTTTTAAGGGATTTCCATTTTTTTTACTTGAGTTTATATTATTGATTGATTATTAAAACATATTCGCTTTTTATTTTTTAAACTATGTCCGTGTGGTGACGGATTAAGAATACATAGTGTTACCACCTCTATCATCCCGTGGGTGGCGTAAGAGGCGACTAAGGGAAGAAACTATTTAGGAAAATATCATTACAAAGAGAAGGAAAACTTGAAACAAACCCTATTCCAACCCGTCTGGCCAGCGTGGTATAGTAGGCCAAAACCTCCTTGCTATAGAGAGGCCTATGTCCAGCAGTGGACTGTAAAAGGCTGTTGATGATGAAACTAATCATAAAATTAAACTACAAAAATGTAAGCTGAAATAGTATTATTTGCCTTCTCGTGGCAATTACTTAGTAGATAAGTATTAATTCTGAATATTTCGTTTTACCAGATACTTACAATCACTTAAAACGTACTAATGAAAACTCATTACGCAATTTGTTCAAATATTCAAAATTAAAATGAAAAACCTGAAGTCGAAAAAGCAATTTTTTTTGTTTTTATTTATATTGGTTACAGCGTTTTACATGTATTTTAAGTCGGTAAGTTTTTCAAAATATTTAACATTTTATCTACATAACTTTGTGTTTGTGTATTTTATTTTAAGATATTAATTTTTTTACTTTTATTATTTGACGTTATTTTTTTTTGTACATATTTGTTTTGAGATTTCATTTAACTTTTTGGACCCGCTAGACCAACTGCCTCTTTAGTCTAATGGTAGTGAATGCGATTGTGGATCGTGCATTCCTGGGTTCGATTTCTGGGTCGCGTTATTGAGTTTGGTTATAGGAAAAGCCCTCGGTCCTGTATCTGATCTCTCCTCGGTCCTGTCGGATAGCCATACCAAGAGATTATCTGAATGAGGGAACAGAAAGAGCACCTGTGTTTGCACACACACTTGTTATTATATCTCTAGCGTAGTTGACTGGTTTCCGTTGATTATGGACACCATTGCTAAATTCAGCTAGGATTACATTATCATAATCATAATTTTTTAAATATTACTTTTATTTTACAATATTTACTTTAAGGTTTTATTGTACACTATATTCATTGTGACATTTGTATTTTCAGGAAACTAACTACCTACTCCAGATATGGCAACACATGAATGCTAACAAGAAAAACACTCTTTTTCTAAGTGGATATTGACCATCGAAAAAGGTTACCCAGGGATTTATTTATTGTAAGGGCAAACAATCTCCTTACAGGAAAGAATAACTTTTCAAATATATAGACAAATCCGTTGGTATCACCACGGAATGTGAGCGTGCTGTCTGCCGAGATGCCGATGAGAATTATTGCTAGAATCACTTTGTCTATTGTCTTAAATTCGTAATATCTTTTGAATGGAATGTCCAATTCCAATAATTCAAAAAGTAATCTACAGATATTGAAACAGTCTTGAATATGAAATAATTTATTCAGATAAGGATCAATACAAAGGTATTGATAACACAGTCTGATTTTGGTCGGTATTTCTATCAGTTTTTGAAAATGTAAAAATGTATTTACTCTTACTTAACTACAATAGTTGGACATACGAGTATAGTATAACAAAGTTTTATGTAAATATTAATAAGGTCTTTAATTTTGTAGAACATTTTAATGTTCTATCAGCAATGGTTTCCGCAGAGTATGCGATGAAAGCCATTTCATAACAATTTTAATACACATTGAGCTACATTATTGAAATGTAAATAAGCGTCCGTAACTTTCCGTAACTAAGAAATATACTCTACTAGCTGTTGCCCGAGGCTTCACCCGCCGGGCATTTGATCTGTGACATTAAATTTTGTAACATATCATTTTAAATAAATATATTGTATTTTAAAATACAAACAATCATACGGTACATCATCTTTGTATAACTTCAATGGCAGCGTACGCCAAGGTAACTGTCGAGGCCAGATTTTTTCTGACTTAATTGCCATGTATATATTACGACCAAAATTACATAAAATCATTACAAATTGTAGCCTATATGTTATGCCGATGTATAACCTATGTTATTGTTAAGTTTCGTCCAAATCCACCCAGTAGTTTTTTCGTGAAAGAGTAACAAACATCCACACTCACAAACTTTCAGATTTATGATATTAATAGGATATCACTCAGATAAACTCTCATAGCACTCTATTGGTGAAATAATTATTGGAATCCGTCCTGCAGTTTTTGAGTTTATTCAACATGTAGGTTTTGATGTAGGTGTAAAGTAAGTAGTGGCGATGCGCGCGCGAAGAAAAGGAAATATCGGGGTTTCCACACGAGGGAGGCATCTACAAGCCGTAGGTGGCCCAGGGTACGTCGGGGTTCCAGAGATTTCCTTCCTAGGGTGCACCTGGTTCCTCGGCTACTGGTACCTGAGACGGTGTGCGGTTTTTGATCGGTTCGAGTCCGATATAATCACCTTTCGGTGGTGTCCGTGGGGATTTCCGCACAAAAACAAAAAAAAAAGGAAAAGAAAGAAACGCCAAAGTGAACAAAAGGTAGAACGAGAGTTTATTGAACAGAATTACACGTACATAAACATACAATACACAAATATAAATAAGTCACTGCAAATACAAACAAAAATACAAACCTTTCCTGTTCATAATGCATGCATATAGATCATGATCACATTAATTGTTATAACAATCGCTTGGATGAATATATAGCTATTTGTTACCCAATCAAACCAGGCTTAATAGATATGGATGTCTGAATAGCACATAGTCTACTTGTTTTCAATAGAAATTTCTGGACTAGAATCGGGAAGGTGATTATTAAAGCTAATATTCATTATAATAGTGGCTGTGTAGTTATTTATAGTTAATTAAATATTAACACTACATCGGATAAAATGGAAACAATATTGTAAAGAAAGAATTATTCTTTGTTCACCTGTCGACAATAGCAAAAACAATAGGATGATTTTCTGTTCGAGCTTAAACTTTAATTAATAACATATGTGTATTACGTGATAGACGCGCATATTATACCGCAAATGAAAATAACAAATCAATAATTGATTTACATTTCATCCAAAGACAAACGACTGACTGACTTGATTGTACAAATAGCATAGTGGTTTAAGCAGTCCTCACGCCACTTAATGTTGTGTGTTCAAACCTTACACGAAAGATCTCTTTGCGTAAACCAGAAATTATCTGAATGAATTTTTTATCAAACCACTAAAGGCGAGGCCCAGAGTGCCTCAGGAAACTTTATGACGGAGACGGTATTTTCAAACCCACATGTTTGCCTATTGTCATATTTACTTAATTATTTGTATATTTGAAAGTAAGTTAAATAGGATTAGTCTTCTCATGTACCGTGTGGTGACGGATTAAGAATACGGAATGTTACCACGTGTATACACTCTGAAGGTGTCGTAAAAGTTGACTAAGGGAGCCCTCTACGCTGGACAACAGTATTGCAAAGAGAATGAAAACTTGAAACAAATGTTATCCCAATCCGTCTAGTCATATGTCAAAACAACCTCTCTAAGGAGGCTTTGGTCTTGCAGTTCACTTTTAAATTCTGTCTATGAGCTACGAATATAAGTCTGTCTTTCTTTTCTTTTAAATAGAATACCCGCATTAAGATCTATCCTATGTCGCGGTGCACTTTACAAACATACAAGAAACGCACACAAAGAACACCCCGAATCAGAACAACAATTTGCGTATCACGCAGTGTTGTCCTTTGTGAGTTTTGAACCCACAATACTCAGCTCAGTACAGAGCGGCGTGGTGACCGTTTAAACCACTAGGCCAATCGTGCAGTCAAATGTTTTTGTGTAAATCCTTCCAGATACCACCGGCTGGCGGTTACGTCGGACTCGAACCAACCTGGAAAGGAAATATCAGAAATCTCGTCGTACCTCAGGACACCAATGGTTCGTAGATGGCCCCCTCCTGTGTGGAACCCTAAAGTCACCTTTTCTGCCTTTAAAAATTCGCGATATTTACTATATATATTCGTATCACATTTTACAGTATATGTTATATTCTTAAAAGTAATGCTAAGGCAGAAAGTGATGACATCACACCGAGTTGACAACAACAGAAGATCTATTCTCGTAAAGAAACTTTGGTCATAAATCAGTTCCGATCAACTCTCGATCTCATAACTATCGTAATTAAAATGTATTTTCTCAGTAAAATATGTTTTAAACATCCAACGTCAACTGTTGTGGGATTATGTCGTATACATTATATGTACAATCCGAAAAATATATCCACAATCTGTTAGTCTTAGCGGTACTTTACTGCTTTACCACAAAAGTACCCTTATGTCCGTCTTTTATTTTCTGTGTGATAATCTTTACAGATACCAAAGCCAGGTGATTATGCCGGACTTAAACCGACCAAGAACCGCACGCTTTCTCGGGTACTGATAGCCAAAAAGCCAGTTGCACCCTGATAAGGAAATCCCTGGAATCCCGACGTGCCTCAGGTCACCTACGACTTGTAGATAGCCCCCACCTATGTAGGAATCACGATGTAACCTTTTCTAACCCCGACAGCGCTCACATCGCCATCCCAGCCTGCTAGGATGACAGACGGTCGCACCCTCAGAGTTGATCGGAACCGACTTTTGATCGAACTTTTACTACGAGGATTGACCTTCAGGTTACTTCTACTTAGTATATATAATACTATAAACTATTCCAATGAGTAATAAACAACAATTCTTGTATATAGCTTGTATAGAGACTTAAAATAAATAATCCGTCTCGCCATTGTTTAAGTCAGTAAAGCTAATGATAATAATTCGGTTTTTGTGGCACGATAAAACTCATGCGGTAAAATAAAATTGACATCATCTAACACTTATACCTACATTTTGCAATTTTTGTAACATAAAAAAGGTCTAGTGTCTATGGTTTCGCTATTATCTAACAAGATATATACGAATATTTTAACTAAAATGATTCTGTACAATTGGTATAAAGTATGCTTACAGTGGTCACAGGAAATGATCTGCCTTGTCTATGTATTAAAAAAAAAGATTTCTGTTATAATCACGAGGTTATAAAGTAATAATAATTATTACTAGCTAAAAATAATAACACCATTAATAGTATTATTTATAATATTTAAATCGCAAACATTTGTTACCATAAATAACCAAAAGTACATTTTGTTACATGAATTATGTAGATTCATTATGTTGATATCTTCAGCAGACGAAACTACAGTAGTTAGGCACAAGGTCACTCGTGGCTACTTTTCTTTCATTGGCCAATGAAGAGAGCTCGTGCGGTGAAATAAGAAACTATATTGACACAGCCGTGGATTGAAACACAGGTGAACGAGAGGCCATCGTTAACTGGTCTGCGGGCACGTAAATTGCGCTTGCGGTAGAAACATACACATCGCAATAGATTAGAGTCGCGCGCACTGCTCGTTGTCGATCGGTTTGTTTGAATTTCGAATTTCATATTGTTCAAGTGAGAGACATTCTTCATATCAGTGCAGTGTTTTTTTTTTTGGAACTTTTTCAAACTGGATATTAGCGGTAGGTTTTATTTTTTAAATTACTTTTTTAATTGTTACGTTGACATTAATATTATTTTTTGTGTTTCGTAATTTGATTGGCGCATGCAATGTCTTGTTAGATGATTAATACTTGATCACGAACCAGATGCCAATAAACCAACACTATGATTACAATTAAATATTTATTAAGATAAATGTCCTACCTTAGTTAAGTACTTTTTTATATTTCTTAAGTACTTTTCAATTCAAAAAGAATTAAAATTTTGGTTTTTAGTGTATAATCAATTGCAACAGACAAAATGGTATGTTATGAAACTACCTACAAACAAGTTTAAAATATTGACGACATAAGGTCACAGAATTATAAAACTACTAGAGAATTTAATAATGTTTAAAAAAGATTGTTCCATAACTAAATCTTATTTAAATTAACTTATACTTTCAATTGTCTTTCGGTATTTTCAACACAAATAACTGGTGTGGTTACTGATTGCATACTAAACTGTTTGAGGCCGTGTACAAGGCCGGGTCATTCGTTCTTAGAAATGTAGGTATATTTTCGTAGAAATCCATGGAATTCGAAAAAGTAATTAAAATATCATAAACCCATATTGGTTATGGTAACAACATTTTGTTGAACATTGAAATGGGAAATGAAATTATAAAACTGTTATTAATATTATAACCAGTTATATATGGTACCTACTATTAGACCTATCTGAGGAGATCTAACTCCAAATCTTTGTGATATGTGGGTTATTATGAAATCTCGTCGCCTGCAATAGTAAGATCATTATAGATATTAAAAACTAGACGTCTACATCCCCATCCGTTACACATGTATTTATCAGAGTTCTAGGATATACGTTTCTGTAGGTATTTTTCTAATAATATTGCTAATAGTACCAATATATTTCTTTAAACGTGTTCATTAATATACCTACAACAGTTAATTGCTAGATAATCGTATGTTGAATTAGATATTATTAATTTTACTATTTAGTAACGACGAACGGTATTCTGTTGCTGTTAATAACATATGTTAAGTAAAATAAAAAACTTTATTATAGAACCAATAATTATAGCTATACTGAGACTACCAAAGCAATTATGCTTTAACCTAATTTTATGCTATAATTTAAAATGAGTATAGTATGCGCAAGATTGCTAGTCTATGGTTTAAAAGTAAAAAATAAGTTACTATGATCTTAAATGTGACCTTTTAAAAACATGATATGTCATCTTTATGTCATTTGTTTCCTAAGTTGTTATAAAAAAAATTCAAGCTTTAATTTCTATGTACGTGCACGATTCTTCATTCATTTTTCTCGCGTCATTCTTTGTAGGTTAATTCACAATATCAGGAAATATAAATTAAGAGTTAAAGAGAAATAGGTTTTCAAATGTTTTTAAATAATATGTTTTTAAACAACAAAAGCTGTCTAAATAGCACTGGCCAGTTAGAACGCTAATAAAAGAGATTCATCGTCAACTACTTTAACAGCCCATTGCTAGACACAGACATTTAGAAAGGAGGTTTAGGCCTACTATACCACGCTGGTCAGACGTTGGTCAGACGTTGGTATTTAATTCAAGTTTTCGTTCTGCTTGCGGTTATGTTTTCATGTTTGCTCCCTCAGTCGTCTCATACGATACCCATGGGATAAATGGCGGTGGTGACAATCCATATTTTTAATCCGTCATTACACGAATAAAAAATATAAATACAACGTGTGTATATGTTACAACTAGGTTATACATATATTTATATAATTATCTAAAAAAATACCTGATTAGACTAGGAACAGCGGATTACTAAATGGCTAAGGTGAGACTGGCATGCACTACCTAATAAAAGAACAAAGAGTAATATTTTTTTTACTATTTTATAACTTCAAAATTATCTCGAGTCGATACAAAACCTAAAACTAGTTAGGCAAGTAGACTACGAACTTACCCACGCGCCAGACAACAATAATTATATATAACATTTACACTACTAAAATGTTAAGTCATATTACATAATTGACACAGAAACATTAAGTCTAGTACTAAACTAGATTTTACCTTACAATTAAGACTAATTCCAATGAAATTCGTGCCGCAGTTTCCTAATAATGAGTTAATAAACAAACGGACGAATTCGGAGTATCGTTAATTCACGGTAGGTCACTTTGATTCTAAGGGAACATATCTATACTACGTAACATATTTTGTAGTTTCGGGGGTATTAGGACCCCATGAAAACGTATGAGTATCGTGAGAACTGTCTAAGGAAGCAACTGCAGAGAGAAGAAAAACCTACCACATACCCATATCATGGTATACTAGGTCAAAACCTGTTATGTAAGGAGATATCTATGTCCAGCGTTGGACTATTTTAGGTTATTGCTAAGGAAGGCAGCGGGACAGACCGCCGTGTAGTTGAAGTCAATTCTTTCGTTGTCGTTTATTCGTTGAATATCTGTGTGGTGATGGATTAGTATCCCAGGTGTGTCGTAAGAGGCGACTAAAGGAACAAACTACACAGGAGAACATCGCTGCAAAAAAACTTGAACAAACCCTTTACCTACTCGTCTGGGCAGCTTGGTATAATAGACCAAAACCTCTGTTAAAGGCTGTTGATGTAGTATCTCTTTGTAATTTTACTAGTGACGTAATAATTCATGGAGAGGTGTGTTTACCAACAACAAAAAACCAGTGTCAAACAGATTAAATTGCGTCAATTTTTTCTCTAATTTTTATTTCACCAACTATTCTTTTAACTTTACAAACTGAATAACCATAATGGCGAACCAAATGTTTATACCAGCTTTAAAAATGTGTAAACAAACGCCAACCAATAACATTCTAATATTAGTATAATCCCATTAAATTATAAACGCAAAGGTTTGTGAGGGCTGAGGATAGATGTATGGATGTTTGTTACGCAATCGCGCCAGAATGGCTAAACAGATCTAGATAAAATTTGGCAATGATATGGATTTTAGAATGAAATAGCTCATAAGTTTTCTAAAAGTGATCACCAAAATTTTTTTTTTTACATCTTAAACTTACCAAAGAGACTCTATTCTGCCTGATGGAAAGCATGAATAGAATCCAAGAGCGGTGGTCGCCATACTCACTGCGAATGCCGACAGTGCAATATGGCAACCCACGCTATGGCGGCCTAATGAGCTGAGAAAATACCTAATAACACCATAAATTCCTAAGTTCTTCTTACAAAGTTACGCTAACTTCTATCTGTTACGCTTTCATGGTTAAACAGTTTAGCCGATTTCAATTAAATTTGACACGAAGATGCTTTGATTCTTGAGGCAGCTAGTAGGCCAGGTAGGTCGATAACTAATGTAAATGCGAGTAGGGCCGTAAGCAAAAGCTAGTTGCAAATAAAAGCCAGTTCAACGATAACTGTGAGTATTACGAAATTTATACTATCGGTGTATTTACACTCATTTATAAAGAAAGTCTTGGTACTATTAAATAAATATTTAACAGTAATCAAAAAATATAAATTACTCGTCACATGGTTTTAGTTAGCATCTATAAAATCGACTATCCATTATTATGCAACCGGTAACTTTACGAGAGACAATTAAGGGTATTTATTGGCCATAGATAAGAGCTAAGTGGTAACCAAGTAGTTTAATACATTGCATAGTTAATCATTTCTAGCAAGGTCAGTCTATCGACGGGTGACAATTCTTAACACATTGAAACTCCTCCGTACCTCGGAAAGTATCTTAAACCATAGGTCCCGGTTGCCATAAGAATATCTTTGGCAATCTTTATCTTGGTAGTTGAAACCCTAAAAAGTCCCTGAACAATATTTCTACAGAACTTTGAGATTGCCTAGTACTTAGATTGTGGAAGTCTGATGGTAGTTACTCCAAGTTCAGCTGTATCGTTGTAGAATTAAAGACTCCAACGAAGTTTAGGAAAAAGACCAAAATGTTTGAACTACTTCGTTTTATGTCTAATTCTTTTGATGCCAGAGGAAGATTTATTAAACATAAATTATAATAGTACTGACTCAGCACTTTGAAAGTTGAAAATTAGTAATATAATTAAATGACTTGCTTTTCACCGACTTAGTGAAGCTAACGGAGACAAATTTCCTACCCTCCTCTTCATATAACCATTCAAAGTTTCAACTGAATATTTGCGAATATTCAAAAGAATCACCAAAGACCACAAGCTTTAACATCTTCGTTCTTTATCGTCTAGTGGGTCACAGAATTGCTTTTGAAAGCTTCGTACAGTACTAATCCGTGTGCAAGTGTGTACATGTCTTCGTAACATTACATGTTTCTGCTTCTGTCGCTGTAATATGCTATCGTCACCAAAATACACGTTGGCACACTTTTAACGCCTATTTCCATAGTCATTAGAAGTGCAAACCCTCAATATTGAGTTCACAAGTTTAAAGTAGGGCAGGCTGTGTATCAAATACTAAGGTCAAACGCCAGGTTTAAAAACAAAACAACTTTGACTTGTAATTTTTTAAATTACAAATTTATTTGAATGAATTTTTAAAATTGATAATATTATAATACTCGGTAATAATATAACGAAATATTCGTTATATTATTTATAAGTATAATATAATATTATCCATCTTATCGTACTGAGAAACGCAGCGTTAGTAGGCTCCCATAAGATGGTCTGACGACCTGCTAAAGGTCGCGGAAAAGGTGGTGGTCGCAGGTGGCACGGAACCGGCTGTTGTAGAGGGTGAAGCCTGTGTCCAGCAGTGGACGTCTATTAGGTGTGATGATGATGATAATCCATCATAAATAGAAAAAGGATATATGATCAGAATGACTTCGTAAAACGAGATAATGTATTTGTCAAAATCTGTTCGAAGTTCAAAATTTCACTGTACCTATTTTTCTTTTCTTTCGTCCCTTGCTAACTATACTAACTTTGAAGATATAACGATAAGCCTATACAAACCTTGTTCGTTATTATTAAGCTATCTAGTAATTCCAAAGGAAAATGTAATAAGTGCACGCAGCAGCCATCGTTTAATCAGTTGAGTAAAGGAAGCAGATTATTGGAGTGATGCAGTCAATGATGTCATTTAACAAGTGACATTGTCTTAATCATGTTCAATGAGATACAATGCTTCTTAAGCATAGCGCAGACAAGTAATTAAAATAACAAGTAGTTATATTGTTTTTTTTTATGTACAGTACTTTCTAGGATTTGTTTCGTGACTGTGTGTCACTTAACGTGAAATCTCTCTGAAAAGTCATTTATGTCCTAAACTCTAAAAAAAAAATGCTTCTCCTACAGTTTTCAAGGTTGAATAGTGAGATTAGGAATGTAATTTATACAGTTTTCGTATTAATTATGTTGAAGATAGATGAAGAAAATATATTGAAGATACCTCAAGCTTCGGCACACGTTGACCGTCTTAAGCGAAATGATGCCTCACAAACTTAAACCCTTTTTTAACATGTGAAAGTTACATCCCCCTGAAAACCCCCTCGGACCGTCACCTCACCAGGGTTTATGGCGGGGTGGTGGGTCAGAATCGGAGCGAAAAAAACCACACGGTGTGTATCTCTGCGCCTGGAATAGAATGGATGCGGGCACTGCTGTTATTAAGCCATCCAGACCCCTACCAGCGCCGCCTGCTCTGACGCGGGCACCATCTACGGCTAAATTTTCTATTTAGGCCACGTACGGCGCACGCAGACGTCGCCTCCTTGCGGCTGGCCACTGTAGCGGATGTAGGGGAAAACCCGTCTCGTTCACCCGCGGCCACACTCAGGACAACATGAGGTGCTGATAAGCGCGCCAGCGATCCAGGCTTCGAATTGGGTCCGAGTGGTAAACGACCTCCCTTACCTTCTTCGCCGCGTCCTTCTGCGAAATGACGTCTTCGCAAGAAGATGTGACCGCAGTAAAACTATTATCGCTACCGGCCATGGAGCGTATGATAGCCAATAGCGAGGGATCTCCTCCAATAACTGTAGTGAGGACCCCACGCTGCGCCGCCCACGTGGACCAAACCGCCAGCGTGTGTTGAACCGACTCTTTACTGCAGTCGCAGTAGTGACAGGCGGGATTCACTCCTACAAATTTAAAACCTGTGACGGCCTACCTTGGCAGTTGGGTGGTGCTCCAGGAACGCATCAGCGACTTATAGAACCCTCCCTACCGTACCCTAAGACCGTAAGAGGCGCAAAAGCGCCCCGATTATGACGATACACCCAACCGCACTAGTGCCACATCGCCCCAAGATGTGATCGTACACGACCAGTGTTAAGTAATTCTCTTATTTCAAAAGTTTTTGTCGTTCAAATTTTGATGATCAATTTTACAAAATATTCATTGGCAAGTGTCACCGAAGTTGTATCTACCGAATCGTTACTACTATAAGGCACTGCATTGGGTATTGATCATAAATAATACATATCTCAATAGTTTGATTTACCTTCTTGGATTGTCCACGTCAGTTAATCACTGTCTGTATGACTGAGTATGACGTAAATTAGAGCCTTAATTATTATGAGGAATGCGTGGCTAGCAGCCATTTTTTGGTTGACCTCCACTATGCAGTCAATAATCACAATGAATTCAAATCACATTCACGGAAAATTCGAAAGAAAAAAAGTCATCGTAAGAGTAATCGTACAAATGAGAACTGAACTCTCGCCTTCCATAAAAGTATGTGAACATCAAAAATATTAGTAGTTAAGTGAAAAATCTCGTAATAATTTTAATAACATCATATCTATCTCTATTTCTTTAACAACTCTGTAGAAGATAAATCTGAAATAAACCAATCTTTCTGGCCAGCGTGATAGACTAAAGACCAGGCCAAACCGGCCAGGTAATAGGCCAAAATCTCCTTTCTAAGAAGAGCTTAATGTTCAGCAGTGAACTACTAAAGATTCTTGAAGATAATGATGATGATATATCTTAATCGTATTCCCTATCCATGTGGTGACGGATTAAAAAGACAGTGTCACTACCTCTCATCCCATGGATATCGTAAGAGACGACTAAGGAAGCAAAGAACGAAGAACAACATCACTTCAAAGCTAAGGAAAATTTAAAATTAATCCTATTTCAGAACTTCAATATGTTGACTAACATGTACGAGTACTTATGTTTCGAGTGAGTCTGAGGTACGTCAGCGGGTTGCCAGCTGAAAATCGACAGCTCACCTTTTCAGCGTTTTGCGCTTGACGCGCTTACATTTTGCATATTATGTCTTAGTATATTGCCATACCATGCAATCTATACCTTAGCATGTCGCCGAAATAAATATTTTACCATTTTATTTCATCTATAGTTTACTAAACACAGTGACAATCATTTTAGATAATCTTTTGGACACCATTTTCCAAAAAAACAAGACTTATTAGACTTATAAAAGAGTTTTAAATACAAAAATAAAACATTCAACATTCCTTAATTCAAACACGAATGATTCATTTCATATGAACTACGAAATAAATTAAGTATGGGGAGTTGTAACGTTATCGGCGAATGCACATATTGGACACGCTGCCGATACACTGATACCATTAGGCATACTAACATTTTACGTTGTAAAATATAACACTGTGATGTTAATTTTATACCGCGTCTGGTGACGTCACTAAGTTTTATTAGACGAAACTCTTGCAAGACTGTCTACAATAAGTGGTCCCGTGCTGTCCACATCCAATGGCTTTCCGCGGACTTTACCGCATTGTACAGTATTGAAATTCGTTGGTCCATATTGTAGGGGGCCTACCCACGCTCCGTCTTCCCCGTCGAAGTCGCCACTCCAGAACTTACACAATGATTGTATGACGATAAATATAAAAATATAACTGTTACAATAATACTTACAATTAAACTTGTAAACAAAATCTGTAAGTGTCATTTTTGAAATCAGGATAGCAAATAGCAATACTACCGAAACCGAATATAACAAAATCGTTGAAAAACTTATGGGTTTTGTATGACCGAAAGGCAAGTTCCCTGCCGAATTCGCAAAATATACACTTAAGCTTACTTAATATGCTATATAATGCTTATGCTGTCATAGGTGGTATACTTATATACCACCTATGACAGCGTTAGATACCAAATTGTTATTGCTTTAATTGACAATTTGAATAACTTATTTTTTCGACATTTTCAAATGTATGTATAAAAAATTCTAGCGTACTTACATATGTGTGACAGTTTAATATGACTACTTACTTGTTTATATTGTCTACAACCAATTTTCATTGTCGTTGTATTGTCTTTGGTTTCTACCATGATTAAGATTCATGCAGCGTAACGGTAATAATGATAGAATAACAATCTTAATAAGCGGTAACAGCAAGTAGTGACGACTACCCCCCACACTATTAAAAATCGTGTTGCGGCAGCGTTCTTCGACTTCGACGATCGACTTACGTGACTAATTTAAAAAGTTAAGCATTTGACGAGCGAGTGAATACTAAATACTAATACATTGTTAATTGCTTGCATAGATTGACAAGCATTGTATATGCAAAATTAAACCATAAAACTAATTAAAAAAAGATGCTAAGAAAGTATATAACTTCATAAAACAAGTGACAAAATGTCCCACAATCTATTTATCTCTTAAGCGCTTGAAGCGGCTGACTAATTCATCATCATAACCCACTAAGAAAGGTTCTTTCTTGTAAAGACAACACCCGTATCAGGATTTTTAGCAGTTTTAAGAAGTATGTGATTCTCAAAATTAGACATATTTATGAATTTTTCTTCCTAAATCTATCCAAGAGAACTCTAAAATGTATACGTATCCCGACATGGCTAATCGACCAGACATTCGTCTGAGTCAGATGGAATTAATATGCATGAAAACTTTAGACATTTAAAAAACACTTGAAAACGATTAGTAACCCGTCATTATGCCTTACTAATAGCCACGTATAATTAGTAACCCATAAAAAATCAGTAAACCACTTTTCACTATAACTGAATGTTAGCCTCGGACACGAAGTTTTATAGTGAGTCAAATCGTAAAAAGATTTAAAACAGCATTATGGAAAATTTACAATATTTTATTTTAGTTTTATAGGTGTTTGTTACTCGTCACTGATATCGATAAGAGAGGTTCGTAGCTAAGCGGTAAACGACTAGGTTAGTATATTGTAAAGTTAAATAATCCTAGTGACGATATTCTATGAAAGAAACCCTGCGTGCCTTAGAAAGCACGTTAGGCCTCAATCCCGGCTGCAAGCTCTAAACTGTTCGATAAGTCTTTTGACAGAATTTCGATATCGCATGGTACTTGGGTCAAGGAAATCTGATGGCAATCGCTCCACGTACAATATTGATGCTCAATCGTATCGCAGTAGACTTAAAATTAGCCCCAATCTAATTTTGAAACAGGTTTCGAAGTAGAAAACTTCAGAGAATCGGGATAAGGCGGTTCTCAAATCCTATATTAGCAATGATCAATTCTATATTCTCTAATAAGATGGAATAGTATAGAAAGGATGTCTCACAAACACATAACTCGTGTCCTGCATTCGCGACCTGTATCATTGAATGTGTGCGTGTTGCCGTAACGCTCAGCGATAGACTACGGTCTATCGCTGAGCGTTACGGCAACACGCTATTTTCAAAAAAAAAATTAAAAAATCGGTAGTGGTCTATCAGTTTGCAGCTGCAGTTGGTAGATCACAGCCTGTCTTGAAATTGTAAGACCTTAACTGTCGGTACTTGGCGAAAACTCAACATAGTTACATACTTTTTAAACACCGAAGACTTACCGAAAACATTACACAGTAGACTCGCTGAGTTGATGGAGCAGCCTCACGATGAATAACGGTCCATAAACTTCGTACTTATACAGCTTTATGAATATTTTTAAATGTAGCGTTGTTATCATATTTTGCAATAAAAAGATTGGGTAGGTATATTTTACTTTTTGCCATGTGAAAAACTGTCTTCAGATGGTTAAAAAGTGGATGCCTATAATACAAGTAATTATGATCATATTAGTCCTAATCAATCAACCTATCGCCGTCCACTGCGGAACGAACGTCTCCCCCAAGGAACGGCAACAGTCCCGGTCTTGGGCAATTTGTGTCCATCCGCTGCCAGCCACCTTCTTCAAGTCGTTGGCCCATCGCGCCGCAGGGCACCCCACACTACGCTTGCCCAATCTTGGTATCTACTCTAGTGCACTTCGACTCCAGCGACCATCGGTTCGTCTGGAGACAAGGCCGGCCCGCTTCCACTTCAGCATACTGATTCTCCGTGCGATATCAGTTACTATAGTTCTCTGTCCAATAACCTCGTTACGAATTTTATCAGCCTAGTCCTAATCTATAAATAAATGAATAAATAATCTCTATTTGGCAAGAAACCAGTGTACAAAGTCACTTGTAAATATTTTTTTTAAACATTTAACATTTTCTTGTACATACTCGTAAGTACCTAACCACAGAATGTTTCCAAGAGTGAAGCTTATATAAAAAATAAATGGAGTCACATCAAGCGACACGGTATAGAAAATGCTCATCGAATGTTTATATTGGCATACTCTATGGGTTTAAACGGTTAACAAATAACTAATTCTTGAAATAACGATCATTAAAGTAAATGCAATCGAATTGAGTAACTCTTTCTTTTCGAAGCGTGAAAAGAATTAAAATATTAATTTAATTAAAATACATTTTCGTACTGATTGTTTTTGTTTGTACATCTATTTAAGATTGAATGGGCTTACATCAATAAAATTCACTCTCTAAAGCTATTAACCCAAGTTTTCTTTATCAGAATGTATTAAAAGCCTTAAAATAAAAATACGTGTTTCTCACCTGTTTTATGATCACCAAATTAGCATGGCATCCATAGCAAATACTAAAATAAGTTTAGGTCAGTTATCTAATTGCCTTTTTTCTGTTTTTCTTTTTCTATTTTAACCTGTCAAAGTGACTACTCTGCCTGATGGAAAGCATGAATAGAATCCAAGAGTTGTAGTCACCATGCTCATTGCAAATGCAGACAATTCAGTATGGTGATCCATACTATGGCGGCCTAGTAAGATGTTTTTTCAAGCCCCGCTTGGGGACGTGAAAGGCTTGACAGTCATTGTGGCAGTGTAAGACTCACGCGGTTACCACAATGACTGTCACCCCTGCATCAATGGGCCTTCCGGTCTCGCACTCAATAATTTGATATTTGTTGTCACTCTGTAACGTTGCTTAACGATTGAACTGAACTTGTCATACTTTTGAAGGTTTAAAAAGAGTTTCTTTTTTTTAATTAGGCATAGATAATTTTTGTTTCGAATTATTCGTCTAGAATGAAGTATAGAAACTCAAATCCTAAAAAAATCTTGTTTTTATTACAAGCCAGCGATCCTGGTGTCGCCCGGGTGCAACGTGTTATATACATATTATAGGCAACCTTATTTTACAGTGTCTAAAATTTAACGAAATTTCAATTGGTATTTGCCAAAATCTATCAAATTTTTTAGCGTAATTACTTTTATTAGCAGTTTTTACTATTGGGTATGAAATCATCTGGTTTTTGTATAAATTCTAAATCAAAATAAAAAGTAGCGATGGACTTACATTAAGTGCATCGTTACTGTTTTTTATTTAACATAGTTAAATATGATTACTGATAAAACAAACACACGATATTAACTAAATACTAACGTATTATAGATACGGTATACCCAGAAACAAAAGAAATAATCATGCTTTTTAAAATTATAACATTTAGCCTGTCTCATGACTTCTACCTCAACAGTCAAAAACACTAACCAAACTGCTAAATATATCTCGAATTTTCCTTTTAATTCCAGTTAGTTAAAATTTCAATTTTTATTACGTCACAGTGAACATACATATGTATATGAACGTTTAATGTACTACATAAAACACAAATAGTATTGTATTCCATAGATAATTTTTTAATGATTATCCGTTACAGTACAGGTGGCTAATGAGTCATAAAGCCAGTTACATAAACACTGAATGAATAGAACTAATGTACTTTGTTCCAAACACGTGAGTTAACATGATAATTCTCTTGAAAAAAAATAACAATAACAAGTTGGTTAGGAATGATAACACTCCGCGTATTCTGTTATCCAATAGTGGGTCATCCATTAAATACGTCTCTTGTTAAGAAATCGATAAATGTATTTATAGGGTTAGCAGTTTAGCAAGAACACTAAGTCAGGGTCACATACCCGTAATTCGAAAAAGTAACTTTATACAAAAGTGAACCAATAAAACGAGTGTGTGCAGTTATGTACGCACGTTAGAAGTTATACTTCTTGGGCGTAATAAGATAAAAATCTTTGAAAAATTTATTCTTCTCGTCACCTGTATTTGAAGAAGAACGACGCCAATAATAGAAAAAAAAATAATAAATTGAAAGAAAGTTTTAGTATAACGCATTATCTAATTGAATAAATTCTATTTAAATATCATAAAAGAATTATTTGTACATAATTAATAATAGAAAAACTAAAATGTTAACTAGCTAATTTTATGGTGTCGATTTTTCGTGACGGTGTGCGCGCGCGTCATTATATTTACTCTCACCTTTTTCACTTACGTGCAAAAAGGAACTTCAAAAAACTGTAGGGATGAGATTGTTGTAAGAATTTTTTGCAATATCACGCCCTATAACGACATAACCTTCAAGAAAAAGCGTACTCCTTCCTCAAAGGCTGACGCGCATGTAACTCCTGAGTTGCATGCACTAAAGGCTGGTGGTTATCACTTTCATGATAAAAATCGAACTTTTTTAAATGTACCGCGACCAGAAAAACTGAATGTAAATACAAAAAACTTTGCTTCAGTGCCTTTACGTGTAGTTCAACATAAATTAGTTGATAAAAAAGTATCCTATTAATGTTACAAATGCGAAAGTTTGGGAGTATATTTGTTACTCTCACGAATAAACTACTCCACAGATTTGAATGAACTTAACAGTAATATAAGCTATACATTGGAGTAACATATAGGCTACAATTTGTAACGATTTTATGTGATTTTGGTCGTAATGTGACGATACATGTCAATTAAGTCGGCAAGAAATCTGGCGTCTGAGTTTTCTTGGCGTATGCTGCCTAAGTTGCCAGCCATTGAAGTTACATAACCATGATGTACCGTAGGATTGTTTGTATGTTAAAAGCAAAAGCGAGCAAAAGCTACACACATATCTATTGATGCACATGCATATCTATTGATGCACATACATATCTATTGATGCACATGGTCCATCGAGCCTCATAAGTAAATAATAGCCTCAACTGTAACCATCAACATTCCATATATATAAATAACGGATAACCAGCGAACCCGTCATATTATTTGGTAACGATTGAACACAACGAATGATATACGCATAATATTACCGTATCATATTTCAACGATAACTGTCATTGTCATCCAAATGAACGACCGATAATAATCTTATGTGTCTCCCAATTGTAATTCAAATTCGTATCTAAGCGAACTGAAAATTACTATTATTACAGACTATAGACCTCGAGCATAGACAATAGTTCAACTCAGTTCAGTATATTCGTACTGACAGCTTTACTGTCATGGGTTTGAGTGACTTTTGAAAAAAGATTTCAATCCACGGCTAATGTCAAACCGTTTGATGTTTTTTTAATAATTTTGGTTTTACTTCCTTTGTGTTACTAGTTGTGACTTAAATATATATTAGAATGGTCATTTTTTTTTATCCTTATTTCCATGCAACCGTTGGAAGTGTTTTTGTGAAAAGGGACAGAAATGTGTTTGATATGAACAATGAGCGCGTGCTGGAGTCAGTCCTCCCGTGGTACCAATCGTGCCTCAAATATTTTCGACGTCCAGTACTGGACATAGGCATACATTACTTTTTATTTGGATGATCGTACTTACTGATTGGTCCCACTCAAATTTTTAAGAAAAAGTTTCAATTCTGAGGGTAGACAATTAAAGAATAACACAGAATTTTAAACTTCCTCACGGTATCATTATGATATTAAATTGTTAAATCTTTTAATTACAATAAATATGTCAAACAATTAATTTAATCCTCAAAAACAACACCTACTTACTTTTTAAAGTAAAAATAAAAGTATTCTTGTACTGTATGATGCGTTCTTCATTGCTCAACGTGTGTGCAAAATTAAATTATGATCCATTGAATGTTTACTTAAGACGTGGAAACACATTTGTACGAAAAAATTTTCAAAATCCTTGCAGGCCGTGTACATAAATCCAATTAAAAAAAGATAGACACTTTATGCTCAATTCTAAACAACCTGTTGCAAGCTTTTTCTGCAACTAAACTACTAAAAGAAATATTAACCGCACGCACGTATTTAAGTTTTGATAATTTTAAAAGAATTTGTGGTTAAGTGGAAAATTTGCACATGTTTTTAAAAGCTATGCTATATTAAAAAAAATTAAAGGGCTTAATAAATAAACAAATTAGTAAGCTTTGGCGAGTATCTGTATCAAGCGTACCATCATTGTGATGACTATCCTATCCTGATATTCCTGTCGATCACCGGCTATCTGAGAAGTGGCCTATAGGCGACGTATTTAAGGAATTCTTCGCCCGAACAGATGATCTGAAAAGTAGTACACATTGTTCCGTGTGCACCTTAAAAGACTACTACGACCGAAAAGTGACAGTCACAACGAGTGACGGACTCCTTCACTCCCTCCTAACAGGACATCCGTAAAGATTTTTGACCCCGTTAATAAAAAATAGAGTTTAAAATAGTTTAGTTTATTAAAGTGTAGTTTTAACAATAATATCTCTTATATATTCATTAGAAAACTCGCAGTTGTTTTTGTGATGCCTTACTTTGGGCCAATTCCATACTAGCAATCTATGTGTTAAATTTCATCCATATCCGTTTAGCTGATTTTGCGTGAAATAGTAAATACCTTCACCTTTATAATATTGGTAAGATTTAAAAGCATTAGAAAAACAAATATAACTTAAATTAGTTATAGAATAGAAATAGACATACTTGGAAACATACAAATTAAATACATTTAACTGAAAATATCCACTAAAATGCAATTGGCGTCACTTCCAGCGACCCCTGACCACTATTAATCAACCATTTCTTTGTTCACAGCAACTCATTAAAATAACGTCCGTGTGTTCTTTGTACGCTCGTAAGAAGTTAGACTTCTTTGGTGTGTTTGCAGAGAAAACAACGATAATAATATAAAAAAGTATTTACATTGAAACAAAGGTTTATTTTAACACATTATTTCATATTCATCATCTCATCATCATCCTAGCCAAAAGACGTGCACTGCTGGTCGTAGGCC
Organism: Hypercompe scribonia; assembly: GCA_949316085.1. Taxonomy (NCBI): domain Eukaryota; kingdom Metazoa; phylum Arthropoda; class Insecta; order Lepidoptera; family Erebidae; genus Hypercompe; species Hypercompe scribonia. Next base: position 21,132,027 of record OX438977.1, read on the forward strand.
TCCCCCAAGGTTCTCCACAACAGCCGGTCTCGTGCCGCCCGCATCCAGCAGCTTCCCACGACCTTCATCAGGTCGTCGGACCACCTTGTGAGGGCCTATCAACGCTGCGCTTCCCAGTACGCGGTCGCAACTCCGGAATTTTATAGCCCCATCGGCCATCGTTTCTGCGTATAATGTGCCTGCCTACTGCCACTTGGCAGTGGGCAGGCACATTATACGCAGAAACTCGTGATTTTTCCTAACACACCAAAAGAAGTTTAACTACAAAAACTCACGGCCAATCTCTTTATATAGTGAGCTATTTAAATCATTGTTTATTAATAGCATCAACAAGTAAATTCCCGCGAGAATTACATCGCTCGTGAGAAAATAAAATTTAAATTACGCCGTTGTTTGATCTGCCTACGATTTTTATATGACCACAGAATAGATTAACAGTACCAGCATAGAAGAACGACTTCACAAAATCAGTTAAATAAATAGCTACTCTTGGTCTAACAGAACAAAGCACAATTCAGATAACAAAGTGCTAATATACCGATAGTTATATCCATCTGCAATCTGCCTTTTGTTGTATGGTCATGTTAAGGTTGTCTTTTCTAAAACTATCTAATTTAAATATTTAATCCCCAATTTGTTTATATACTATATTTTCGTGAAAATTTAACATTTCAAATAAATCTAGCTATCTAAACTATATACCTACTTAGAAATCTAAGAAGATTTACTTAATTTTCATGTTTTTTTTATTTAAGGAACCTGCCAAAGTCATACTATTCTGACTGTTCGAAACCATTTTTTTTTGTTAAATATAAAAAATATTAAGAGCCTGCCAAAGTGACTCTACTCTGTCTGATGGAAAGCATGAATATAATCCAAGAGTTGTGGTCACCACACTCATTGTAAATGCAGGCAATAGCGAATCATACTATGGCGGCCTTGTGAGATGCTTTTTCACACCCCGCTTGGGGACGTAAAAGGCATGACAGTCATCGTGACAGTGTAAGGCTTACACAGTTACCACGATAACTGTCACCCCTGCATCAATGGGTCTCGCATGACTAGAATCCAAGAGTTACAGCACTCAGAGTACTACAGAGTACTATAGCATACTCATTGCGAACGCAAACAACGCAGTAAGATGACCCACATTATGGTGGCCTAGTGAGATACTTTTTTATGACCGAGTTGTGGCAGTTGAAGGCTCACACGCTTACCACAATAACTGTTACCCATATTTTTAACCAGTGGAAACCCTCGGAATCGGACCGATTAAAACAACACGATGGGCTACACTGCGCTTGGAACAGGAAGGATCTGGGCATTGCTGTTAATAAGCCATCCGGACCCACGATAACTGTTACCCTTGCACCAATGGATCCCTGGTCTCGCACTCACTAATAAAACAAGATAGCACGGATGCTGTCAGTTTAGGTTGGTCTTCTGTTAGAGGGTAGTACTGCACCGGTCAAACTGACCCGTTCATGCTAAAATCTGCGTGGCTCTAATAACTGAGAAAGCGTGGCTCTAATAACAAAGAAACTATTTTTCTTCGCGTTTTATGGCCCCTTATCGTAAGTTGTTGAGTACACTATCTCACTTAGGCAGGTAGATACAGACGTATTAAGTGGTGGCCTTACAGCTTCCTCTGGAATAGAACTAGGTTGGGCGCGAAGGGGAACCTGAAATCATATGTTCTTTACACAGCAGAGCGCTTAAAGTCGGCCGATCCGGAGATACTTTTAGTGGAAACATGACACACTTCTGGTTCCTGCGTTTTCAATGACCCAATAATCCGGACAGATTTTCCAGCTCATCTAATATTGAGTCGGCCAAGAATTTTTGAACATTTGAATCTAACATCCCGCACAAACATGTTACGGGAATTCTTGGGATCGGTGCTACTGGAATTTGTTGGTTGCAATTGTGGCATAATGTTTCAACAAGATGGATCTACTTGTCACATATCCAATGAGTCCCTGCCGGTGATCAAAGACATGTTTCCGGAAAAATTGATTACCAGTTGAGGCAACATTTCATGGCCATCCAGAAGCCCAGATCTATCCCCAACAGACTTCTTTTTATGAGGTTATTTGAAGAATCGTGTTTACATTATATAGTAAATACTACTAGGAAACTATAAGAAAAATCAGCGGAGAGATGTCGTCAACCCCACTGTATCTTTACCGTCGAGTATTTGAAAATTTCGGTGCTCGCTTAGAAGAGTGCTGTGGTCGAACGAATTTTTTAAAAAAAAATCCAGCTGGTTAACTTTCTTGTACATATATAAACGATTTATATTATACATCAAATGATTTTTTACACGATTTTTCAAATGTTAACTAATTCGTAGCCCACTCTATAAAAGGAGCCAATACCATACCATATCATACATATGGACGAATGGCCGAGACTGCGAAAATGGATGAGCATCACAAATACATTAAATTCGTGTAGCGTAATTTATGGGTGGTCACTTATCGACCTTAAATTTGACCTCTTAAACGTAGCTTGTGGGTAGGTATCTAACTACACAATTAAAGTAATAAATCAGAATCTAAACACGTAGGACAAAAAAACTCAACCAATAAAAGGTATATACTTACAGACAATTATTATACTTACGGCCAACGGAGACCAAACTACTACTCAGGAGATATTAAAGTGCGCAAGTGTGTGCACAAACACAGGTGCACTCTCTGTTCCTTCATTCGAACAATGCAATGTGACAGTTATCCGACACGACAGGGGAGAGATCAGCCGTAGCACCGACGGCTTTGCCTATTCTTCGAGGCACGCGAGTTATGGTCCCAAATGCCAAGCCCAGGGCTGTTATACCATAATTAAGTATTTATGTATCCAGAAAAACTCAAATATGCTTTTCAACCCGATCCAAAAAGCGAACTCGAGACGTTTCGATCTGCAATGGCACACGCGAATCGTTAAACCAAAGAAGCCGTTACATGAGAAAGGTTCTAATTGCCTTTAGCAATAGTACTAATATCCCTTATCCTTTTGAAATGAGGTATAAGTCTGAAAACCATGACATCTTTTGCTATTTACACATTCAATTACTATACGACATAATTTTGCCTTCATCGCAGCTCAGTAATATATCTTACTACATAATATTGTAAGTGGCTAAAAATTATACCAAATACCGAATTAATATGGGCTAATATACGACTAGAAGGAACTGACCCTCACGTGGTATTCTACTGAACAATGGATCTTACAAATCGAAGCATTAATGTACTTACATACAACTTCTTATTTTTTTTATATTTAATCTACCAAAGTGACTCTATTCTGCCTCATGGAAAGCATGAACAGAATCCAAGAGCGGTGTTCGCCATACTCACTGCGAATGACGACACTGCAATATGGCGACCCACGCTATGGTGGCCTAGTGAGATGCTTTTTTACGCCCCGCTTAAAGGACCCGAGATCGTAGTGGAAGGGAAACACGTGCGCTGGTAATGAATTCCAAGCTGTAACCGATTTGCACAGGAAGGAAGAACCAAACCGTTTATTTCGGGAGCGTATGTCTACCATTCTGAAACGGTGACTTCCAAGGTTAGCACGAGTTGTCCTATAGAGGAACGGAAAGGATAGGATCAGTTGCAAGAGCTCATTGAAACACTCTCCATGATAAAGACGATAGAGGACTGCCATAGAGGCGACATCTCTTCGCAACTGCAGAGACTCAAGGGATTCAGTGACTTTCGAGTTATTAATAATCCGGACTGCGACAAAAGTGAGTTTTACGACAAATTTAGTTTAGACGTAGCCTGGCCTTTTTTACACGAAATAACCTCGTTGAGCCGTCATCGTGTCATCGTATCCTGGTCTTGCTGCGGGGTAGTGTGTCGGAATCGGACCGATTAAAGTCACATGAGTGTCACTCTGCGCCAGAAATAGAGAGGATTCGGGAAATGTTATTATTAAGACATCCGGTGGACTGAGTCTGGCCTAGTATGACACTAATTGGAATAGCTAGAATCATTTTGGAGAAAAGAATGCCAGGTGTTCCTACCTATATACAAATGTTACCATGCCTTCAATACCCTTAAAAAAAATTTAAGACATTAATCTGGAAATTATTTTGCCCGCGTGTTACATATGATACATCAATCTGAAAAAGACATTCAACCGCAATGTTATCCTTTAAGTAATCGACAAGCAATGTAATATAAGGTAGGCCACAAATTAGTTAACATTTAAAAAAAATGTATAAAAAAATCATTTATTTAAATTATTTGCACCGAAATTTTTGAATACTCGTCGGCAAAGAAACCGCGAGATCGCCGACATCTTTTCGCTGATTTTTTCTTTCAGTTGACGTAGTCTATTTGGGTTATTGATTTAGACATAATTCTTCAAATTACCCCATAGAAAGAAGTGTGCTGGGGATAGATAGATAGATCTGTACTTCTGGGTGGCTATGGAATGTCGTCTCGTCTGGAAGTCAGGTTTCCCAGAAACACGTCTTTGACAACCGACAGGAACTCATTGAATGTGTGTCAAGTGGTTCCATCTTGTTGAAACCATGTGTAACGATTACAATCAGCAAATACTAGTAGCATCGATCTCAAGAATTCGTGTTGTTTGAATTGTTTTGAATTCGTAAAGAATTGTTTGCGCGGGGTGTTAGGTTCAAATGTTAACGAATTCTTACCCACCCAATATTACAAAAAATATGTCTTGTTCAAAAACTGAGTAAGATCTTATAAATATGATTTAATTATTAGATATACTTAGGATAAAAATTAGGCAAAAATGTATGTCATAATTTAAAAGTATTCTCATTAAGTCAGATAATAATGTAGATACGTGTATAATATCTACACAATGTAAGTGATATGTAATGTAAACGACCGTGACCTCCGACATCTTAGACTCGAAATTTTATTTGAATACCGTCTCAAATACAATCATTTAAACATACACTGCCTCGGTGGCGAATTCTACTGCTGTGTGTGAGGTCTCGGATTCAATTTTCGAGTCGAACCAAATGTTTGTACGATCTACTAATATTGTTTCGGAGTTTAGATGTTTTCTCTATTCAATAAAAAAAATAACTATTCTATCAGTCAATCTAGCTATCACAGTACAAGCTCTGCTTAGTTTGAAGCTAAATGAGGTTGTGTGTGAGATGTTCGAAATATTTGCTAGTTAAAGTTATTTACAACAGACTCTCTAAAGATCGACTCTCGTAATGAAACTTTATTCAAAGTACTTAAAAATGTATTTTGTTAGAAATGCATTTGTTTCAAATTTTCATCCTCTTTGCAGCGATGTTGTCTAGCACAGTTTGCACACTTAGTCACCTCTTACAACATCCGTGGGATGAATAAAGGTGGTAGCACTCCGTATTCTTACATTATCGACATACGGACATTTTTCTTTATCTCCCATGAATTAAGTTATTAGCTGAGACAACGATAAACTAACCAAGTAATTCGAAGAAAGGAAAGTTGAAAGGCTCAAAAACGATAATCATAACACAAGTTAGATTTAAAAATAAGAAACACCAAAATGAGATCCTAAGTGACCCCAGCTTGCTAAATCGTATATACGGCCACTGCTACCCTTATCATTTAGGACAAATAAATAAAACTACTAAACAAGATTAAAATCATAATTAAAATTTACCAGAAACATTTAAAACATAATTTAGTTTGTTATAATGTAAAAACATGTATGAACAAGAAGTTTCCTGTTTGATAGTGCTCTCGTTTCATACTAGATCACGTTCCTGATAAAATTTCAGATAGGTATTTGCCATTTAACATTATTGTACAGAATGATGAAGATTGCTGGTATATGTATAACTCACATATATGTCTCTATCCAAGACTTGTGAAACCGAAATCTGTAGTTATCTGTCAAATAAGTTCATATTAGTCTAGGAGTTTTATCACCAAGTGGTGAAACTGGTCCTACAACTTCAATATCAGATGATCGTTTATTTCTGATGGTCTTTTTTGTTACTCGAGAGCCAAGAGGATGTCACATTGTCACAGTAATAATTAGGCATAGATAGATGCCATAGACACAGTAAACAATGGGTTTATAGCATTCAATAGGTCAAGGCTAGAAAATTAATACCATCTTATTAAATTAACTTTCTATGCCTACCTACAAAATTGATTTTTGTTTAAAGGAGCTCAGAAGGTGAATTTAGAATTAATATAACTGGTAAATACAGTAAGTGCTCTGGATTAGTTTTGTAAAAAGCGATTGTTACATAATTGTTGAAAATATTCTAATTTTAATTTATTTTTTTTTCCAGAATGATTGTAAAACATGACTCTGTCAAATAGTCGTCAGCAATTTCTGCCATATGAAACTCAAACACCAGAAGACCTAGGTTATGGAAGAAAGGGAGGGATATTCGTTTCTTACTGCATTTGCACAAGCTTCGTAATTTTCGCAATAATCATAGCAGTTATAGTTGGCGTAGTTGTACACTTTATCACTTACTTTAAGGTAAGTTATAGCTCATTTACTCAAGTCATAGTTATCGCTTTTATCAATGTTTTAAATTTAAGCATGTTCAGCCGACTTTTTTTCAGGTAAATTTATCTAGTTTGCATGAAATGATCTCCAATTTCAAGTTCAATTGCTATCTAGTAATAATATACATTATCATATTTCATTAAAGCTAGTAAACTTGTACGCTTTTTATCAAACTTTAATTCCGCAGTTATTCGCTATCGCCCGCCGTGTGAGGATGATAAGTATTAGTATAGGTACAGAAGCGTAAACATACAGCTTAAAAGTGATTGCTTCCTAAAATTCTAGTAACTTTGATAAAAAAGTTAAAATGTCAAAATGACAATCGATTTGGAGTGGTCGGTGTTATAAAGTGCCCGCTGTTAATTTTGATTATTGATATATCCTCTAATATTATAGAGAAGTACCTATAGTCATAATGATAAAGTAAACTTATAAAATAGTTTTCCTTCTAGCCAAAGATTTATTTCCTGCATTTGATAACCTGTGATAATTAAATGTTTCTATACAAAATGTTAAGATTAATTATTATTTTAATTTTATATAATGGAGTGTTCATTAAAGGAGAAAAAGCTGTAAGTATATAACAATGATTAAAACAGTGATCATTTTAAAGTAGATCTGTGCTGATTTAAATAAGAGTTATCATCAGAATTTAAATTAAATTTTCTTTACTTAATTTCATAACAATCATCCCTCAATAATGATTATTAATTTTTATTTGGTAATTATGTGCAGGAGATCATCAAGACGCTTATCAGTCAGTTGTGTAGCACTCGGGTCAAAATATAAAAATTAGTTCTTATAACTAAAGATTTTATATTTAATTATTATTATTACCAACCTAAACACATATGTAACTTATTCGTTATATTAGGTGAAAACCTTGACTCTGTACTATTGATGTATTGTCAAACATTTTCATATCGGAGGCCAATTTTTTTGATACCTGAGACTATAAGACTACTGAAATTCAAGTTCCAAAATTAAATGTTGAATATTATTGTACATTTGTTTCTTAATAATTATTTTTGCAATGTGTTCTATTTTATGGTACCTACTTGTTGAGCTTTTCAATGGGCTCATTATTTTTCTTTATTTTATCCTTTATTTGTATAATATTTTTGTTAGTAAAAATCACTATTTTACCATACATCAATGTAGGTTTCCTTTAAAACTAACAAGTATATCTATTTACAAATGAGATGGCTTATAAATATTTTAATCTGTGTGATATTATTGCAAGTTTTTATTTATCTATCTTAAAATCTACTCACGGAAACCTAAACCTCCTTACTAATCAGAGGCCTTTGCCTGACAATGGACTGTTAAAGGCTAAGGATGATTGATGATGATACCAAACCATCAACATAAACTTCCGACATTAACTACCCGAACCAAATTTGTTGAAGTGGCATCTAACATTAGTCTAGATGGTGATGATGATGACTTAAAATATTGATGATGATGATGATGATACTTATAAAATAAGAGTTACAAAAAATGCAAAGAAGTCATGATTAGAAACAAGTATGATATCATGTACAAATATCTACTGATATTCTTTATCTCATAATTCTACTTTCTTGTTCCAGCTATCCCAAAAAACTGTAGACTTTTGGGATGAAACTGAACCATTTGGGCAGACAGGAGGTCCATCCCCAGACCTTCGACTACCTTCACATATTATACCAAGTTATTATAGATTAAAACTAAAAACAGATCTAGAAAATGCAAAGTTTTCTGGTGATGTATTCATTACTATACAGGCCAGTAGACAAGCCCGAGAAATAATTCTGCACGCAAAAAATCTCAGTATTAATAGCAACGCTAAGCTCACAGAACAAATATATGAAAAGGTTGAAACATTACATGCAAAAGTGAAACGAGATGTTAGTGATGCTAATGTCACGGTTTCAGAAAATGTTACCACTGAAATACCAACAACAGTTGTGTCTAATGAGACAAATAGTACGATCACAGAAGTTCCCAACATAGACAATGTAACGGACAGTAATGTGACGACACAAGCCCCCACCACAACTTCACCACAACCACCACCGACACCAATAGATACTGAAGTAACACATAGTGCTGTACGTACCATCAAAATAGTCTCTATAATACAAGGTACCGGTGACCGAATAATAATCATGTTGGAGTCTCCTATGAAGAGTAATGTTGACTACATTCTTCAGCTGTCATTCGAGGGTGTAATCTCTAACTCCTTGACTGGTTTCTATAAGAGCACTTATAAAAATACTCAAGGAGAGGTCAAGTAAGTGTTCATCGTAACTAGTATAATAAATTCCCATGTAAATTTGTTTGCTATACTTTCAACCCTTAACCACTACACCGATATTAAAACTTCTCCTGGCAATTGTAAGCTTCATTATCAGCTAGTAACACTACTAATGTTTTAAATGGAGACATGAATATTGCACAGTACAAATGGTGTACTATTACAATCATATATATTAAAAAAAAGCACTATAATGCATTCTGTATCTAGTATTCCAAATTCCATTTTTTTGTGTGCCTGCTGATTTAAGATAATCAAACCCAACCTGGTTATATCTCCCATTTATTATATTTAATGAGAGAATTTTATCAGATACCCCAAGTTCTAACATACAATTACACTTGGGTGTAATTTATCCTTAAATATATATAAATGCATAGACTAAAACCTCTTTTCTGAGAAGAGATCCTATGACCAGCAGTAGCCTATTAAAAGTTTTTTTTTCTATATTAAGAGCCTGCCAAAGTGACTCTACTCTGCCTGATGGAAAGCATGAATCCAAGAGTTGTGGTCACCATACTCATTGCAAATGCAGACAATGCAGTATGGTGACCCACACTATGACGGCCTTGTGAGATGCTTTTTCACACCCCGCTTGGACATAAAAGGCATGACAGTCACCGTGACAGTGTAAGGCTTACACAGTTACCACGATAACTGTCACTCCTGCATCAATGTTGATGATGATAATGAAGTATGTTTATTTAGTCCATCACTTTGTATGTAAAATGCCTCATTGATGGCAAGTCTTACCACCGTAAGTAGAACTAAAAAATTAAAGATAGCGTTTAGTACATTTCTGTCTATCTCTTTGTGGTATGCCTTTGACTGTAACTGTCGTGAGTATACATAAAATTCCCTGAGCAGTATCAAACCAGGAACTTCTAAATATACATGCTTATCTTCCAGGAACCTAGGGATCACTCAGTTCGAACCGACATCGGCGCGGTCAGCGTTTCCTTGTTTTGACGAACCCGCGTTCAAGGCCAAGTTCGAGATTAGCATCGCTCATCTCCAGAGCCTCACTGCACTTTCTAACATGAAGGTTGTGGCCGAGGAGCCCATGTATGTGACTTTTTACTTTATTTGGTAGAAAAATTTATAATGCCTCGTATGCCTATTTCTTGAGGGGTCTCAAAGGGCGACAACACTTCTAATTCTTGAGTTGAACCAGTAATCTGGACGGATTATCCAGTTCATCTAATATAGGGTGGGCCAAGAATTCATTAACATTTGAATTTAACATTTCACGCAATCATTTTACGGGAGTTCTTGGGAACTACTGGAATTTGCTGGCTACAATCGTAACACATGGTTTCAACAAGATCCAAGTCCTTGCCTGTGGTCAAAGACATGTTTCCGGATAAGCTGATTTTGGCGAGGCGAGGCGACATTCCATGACCACCCAGAAGTCCTGATCTATCCCCAGCAGACTTTTTTTATGGGGTTGTTTGAAGAATCGTGTCTTCATCAATAAACCAAATATGCTACGTCAAGTAAAGGAAAAAATCAGCGAAGAGATGTCGGCGACTTCGCAGTCTCTTTGCCGACGAGTATTCGACAATTTCGGTACTCGCTTAGAAGAGTGCAAACGTTAAAGCGGTGTTCATTTAGACGATGTAATTTTTAAAAAGCAAATTACAATTAAGTATCTTTCTTATTAATGAACAATTTTTATAATATATGAAATGGTTTCTTTAGATGATTTTTTCAAATGTTAACTAATTCATGGCCCGCCCTATAGAAGTCGTTGGTCCAGTACCACTGGGTACCATAAAAATACCAGAAAGAACCCTGCAGAACGAATAATTGTGTGATGAGCAGTCATTTGTTAAGTGACAGATCGTTAGTGTGTAGGAACATGTACATCACCAAAACATCAATGGACGGGACAGATTCAGCTGAGACGGTGATAAAGATGGTTCAATAACATTGCTTACTTCAGCAGAGGTTCTGTAATGTTTGAGACAAGCAGTTTTTTGTGTAGTATTTTATTATTTTGTTTTTATTTTTTAATATAATCTGTGTTTTAATTCATTATCCAAATTTTTAATGTTTTTTCAGCCCCGAATCACCAGGCTGGCAATGGACCCACTTCGATCGCTCCGTCAGCATGTCAACTTACCTTGTCGCTTACGTCATATCCGACTTCAAGTTCTTGGAAACCAGCTACACGAGCAAAGCTAACGTCACGATACCAATTAAAGTGTGGACCAGACCAGAACTCATTTCCAAGGCCAATTATGCCTTGAACATCACACCGAAGCTGCTGACTTTCTACGAAGAAGTTTTTGGATTACCCTATGAATTGGATAAAATGGATCTTATTGCCATTCCTGATTTCTCTAGTGGCGCTATGGAGAATTGGGGTCTAGTCACTTTTAGGTAAGCTTTTGGTAATCTACATCTTTAATCTTGACCGGAGTGGTATCACCACCTCAAAGAAGACTAAAATTCAGCAATTCTTTCGCTGCTGATTACCGAGTGATTGAAGTCACTATATACCAAACTTCCACTTCCCTCAAATTCTAGAAGGAGCTCGCGTCTCTTAACTTTCAAGGGTCTATGAGTATTTGCCTGAAGTTGCCCTATAAAATCTGGAAAATCTCATTCATATTGTATTTCTGGAAGGAATATTCTCTATAAACCAACGCCTTCAAGGTACATACGGCAAACGAAACCCGTGGTCATTAATAAGAAGTGAACTTAATTAAGAAATTAGAACTAATAACATAGAGTGGTTAAAGAACGAGCTATTTACAACTCACACATATAATATACTTACTAAAATAACACACACAGGTATGATGATGCCTATTGATGGAGGGGTGACAGTTATCGTGGTAAGTGTTAAATTAACACTGTTAATGTGTGCCTTTAACGGTCCACTGCTGAACATAAACTTCTCCTGAGAAAGAACGAACCTCTCCTAATATACTGGCCAGACGGGTTAGTACAGGATTTATGTCAAATTTTCCTTCTCTTTGCAGAGCTTTTGATCCTGGCTAATTTACTCCTTTAGCCAACTTTTACGACATGGAATGAATAGGGGTGACATTCCATATTCCGCATCCGTCTGCACCCGTACAAATTTTAGAGCATTTGAGGCCCATTGATGCCCATTGATGACATCATGGTAACTGTGTGAGCCTTACACTGCCACGATGACTGTCATACCTCTCTCACTAGGCAACATAGTGTGGATCATCATACTGCATTGTCTGCATTAGCAATGAGTATGGTGACCACAACTCTTGGATTCTATTCATGCTTTCCATCAGGCATAGTAGAGTCTCTTTGGCAGGCTCTTAATATAGAAAAAAAAAGAAAAAACATACAGAACTTGACATCCTAAGTCAATTAGTTTTATAATATTGTTTATGGGACAAATATAAATAAACTATGCATAGCCAATCAGATTTCCTCTGATTCAGTTGTAGATAAGGCTACATTCTTTTTAATATTGCGTGTAGACTTAAAATATATATGACATTATTTTAAAATAATCTGTGCAGACGCTAAATGGCCATTGCCAACCTACAATTACATCTATCATATCATGACACTGCTAGACATAAGCCTGGCTGGAGACAGGACATAAAAAGGAGGTCATGGCCTACTAGACCACGCTTTATTATCATTTTTAAATACACTTACATATGTACATCAGAAAGATCAGAGATCGGGTACAGGAATCAAGACACCATTGATTAGGGCTCCAAAGAAAGGAACCTCCTCACGGATTGTCTTCTGCGTCAGACCCTTGATCCAGTTTTCTAACGTGAACCACTTAAGGTGTTGCTCGAGGCTCCTGGCTATCAATCCGTGAAAAGTAAAGTAACATTCCACATATCGACAATCTCATGAGATCATCATCATCTCAGCCAAAATACGTCCACTGCTTGACATAGGCTTCCCCTAAGGTTCTCCACAACAGCCGTTCCCGTGTTCGCCCAGCAGCTTTCCGCAACCTTCACCAAGTCGTCGGACCACCTTGTGGGGGGCCTACCAAGGCTGCGTTTCCTAGTACGCCGTCGCCACTCCAGAACTTTACAGCCCCATCGGCCATCGTTTCTGCATGTAATGTGGCCCGCCCACTGCCACTTAAGTTTAGCAATTTTTCTGGCAAAATCGGTGACCTTGGTTCGTTTGTGGATCTCCTGAAATAGATCCATTTTTTTTCTTTTTCACCTCATTATTTTTATTATAATAATTCTTAATATATGCACTACTATGCACTACTGTACAGCCCTAATTCCCAAAATCATTTTCTTTTGAATCATTCATTTGAATGATTCATTCATTTGAATCATTTCCTTCAAGTTCTTCTCCAAAGTTATAATAGTAGACAATTTAGTTAAGTTTGTTTAGTTAGATATGTTGTGTGTGAGTGTAAACGTATGTGTGTGAGGATGTGTGATTTACTATGTATTTAAATGCGAGTCAGGATGTGTGTGTGATGAAAGTAAAGTTGTATAAGAACTTGAGGTTTGTTTCAAGTTTTCTTCTCTTTGTATTATCCTGCGTAATGTACTTTCTAAGTCGACAATTAAGACATTCATGGAATTAATAGTGGTGAGGATACTCCACATTCTTAATCCGTTACAACGCGGATAGTTCTATTTTTTTCTGTATTAAGAGCCTGCTGAAGTGACTCTACTCTGCCTGATGGAAAACATGAATAGAATCCAAGAGTTGTGGTCACCATAGTCATTGCAAATGCAGACAATGGAGTATAGTGACCCACACTATGGTGGCCTTGTGAGGTGCTTTATCACACTCCGCTTGGGGACGTAAAAGGCATGACAGTCATCGTGACAGTGTAAGGCTTACACAGTTACCACGATAACTGTCACCCCTGCATCAATGGGCCTCTGGTCTTACACTCACCAACGAAACACGACAACACGGATGCTGGCGCTTTAGGTTGGTCTTCTGCCCCGGTCGAACCCGCCCGCTCGTGCTGAAATCAGCGTGGCTCTACTACCTACAAAAGTTCAAAGTTTAATACGAAAATGTTGATTTGGCAATGAGATACGTTCAGTAAAAATATCGTGACGCAAATTATAATTGTTTATAGGTATTTTGTAATAGATAAAACGCCTGTTATCTTTATATATATAATTGTTAATGTCATTAGGTAATAAGAACCATTTAACACTTAAATAAACTCACGTGATTTGGTTTTGTTATGGTCCGATCGTGATGTTTAGAAAATGGTTCGTTTTATCACTTTTTAGTCAATTAAAAATAATCACAACATATATTTTATGATTCAGAAGACTGTAGACTTCAATTCTGGTAATGTATAAGATGAGACTTAATGAAATTGCTAGATTATTAAAAGTGAAAATTAAGATTATCGAATCAAATCAACCTATCGCCGTCCACTGCTGAACGAAGGTCACCCAAAAGAGCGCGAACTATCCCGGTCTTGGGCAATTTGCTTTCATTTAACCACCTTCGTAGGTCCATCGTAAAAATTAAGAGTCACACTCATATACATATAATTCGTCATGACCAACAGTTCCCCTTAAAATCATAGGACATAGAACTCCTCTTGGGAAGGAAATTTTGGCCTACTACCTATAACACGCCGGCCAGATGCGTTTAGTTTATAACGCAGCGCATATATACTTGTTTATGACCACATGGATAGCGGTTTAAGCGGTCACCATTTTCGATGTCAGTTTCAACATAGTTTGTGTGACTCGTAGTAATGTTTGTAAAATTTTCTCGTGACGCAGAATTTCATTCATCAACAGCCTTTTAAAGTCCACTGCTGGACATGTCTCTCCTTAGCAAGGAGGTTTTGGCGCTGGCCAGACGGGTTGGAATAGGGTATGTTCCAAGTTTTCCTTCTCTTAGTAATGATGTTGTCTTGTATACTTTGTTCCCTTAGTCGCCTCTTACGACAGCCACGGGTTGAATAGGGGTGGTAACACTATGTATTCTTAATCCGTCACCACGCGGACATTTATTCCTACGGACGGAATTATATTCCTAATGTGTAAGTTGACTTTTTTACATACATACAATAAAATTGTTAGAGGTCAATATCTGTACTTTAAAGATGTTATTTTAAAGCTAATGAAGGGGAACTGAATCTTTATTCAGATAACAGAATCCAAAAAAATTTTTTTGAAATTTTGTCGGTTTGTGTCCGCGTTAATCTCAGAAAAAGCTTAACCGATTTGGATGCAGTTTTCCCTTATGTATTGGAGTGTTAAAATAAAAAATTAACATCTGCTGAGAGAATCACCACGATAACCGACGTATACGCGGGCGGAGACGCAGGCAGAAGTTGGTTTTAAATAAAGCGTGTCGTTCGGTCAGGGAGACGACGCTGCTGTTCGACGAGGCGGAGAGCGTGCCGCGCGACAAGCAGAACGTGGCCATCGACGTGGCGCACGAGCTCGCGCACCAGTGGTTCGGCAACCTCGTCACCATGCGCTGGTGGACCGACCTCTGGCTCAACGAGGGCTTCGCCACCTACATCGAGTACGTCGGCGTGGACCGGGTACGTCGTGACTACCCACTCGATTCATATAAGAGTATTAGAAGAGTTACCGTCTTAAATCATTTGACTGCTTCGGTGGCGCATGGTAGCGTATGCGGCTGCTGTTCTTGAGGGCTCAAGTTCGATTCTCGAGTCGAATCAAATGTGTTTCGGAGTTTCGATATTTTCTATGTATATATCATAATATGCACGTATTTACAAAAACTATATATATATATATATATATATATATATATACTATATCAGTTGTCTACATGGCGTTGTGTGATATTATTACCTTTCAAACTTGTGGCTAAGTGTTAACCGAATAGGTTAAAATTGAAAAACTAAGCAATCTCAACCAAGTCAACTTCTATTTGGATGACCCTCTTAACACTTTAAGACCTCTCTCTCGGAGTCATATTGAGTTGTCGATCCTGATTTCCATACGAATTTGTTATAGTTGCAATCACTATGGGCGGGTTGAACCCTAGAGGTCTGATGTCAGCCTTTCTCTGTCTGAAACTCTACTTTTAATCACTTTGATTATGGTAAATAATTTGTGGTTTCTGAACCTTGACTTTCCCACTCAAAAAGGTAACTCGTATCTTGAATATGACTAATTATAATTGAACAAAGGATATTGAAATATGTTATCATAAGTACAAAAATGTTTAATATTTGATTAAAACTTACTACTTTTTTAAGTCCATTAAAAACATTATTTCAGAGCCAAAAAGATAAGAAAAACACATCACATGATCAGCCTTTAACAGTCCAGTCCTGGACATAGAAGTAGCACAATCGACTATTGCAGATTTCATTCCCATATCACATCAACAACTTCTAGTAGTCTACTGCTGCTGGACATAGTCTTCACCTTAGGAAGGAGATTTTAGCCTACTATACCACACTGATCAGACGAGTTGGTATAGGGTTTGTATCAAGTTTTACTTCTCTTCACAATGCTGTTCTCCTGGATAATTTGCTTCCTCAGTCTCCTCTTACGACATCCATGAGATAAATACAGGTGGTGGCACTTTGTATTGTTAACCTATCACCGGATGAAGAGAAACGTTACAGACCATGGATATCTATTTTTTTAATGTGTATTTGATTTTGCTGAGTAGACAAAGCATAAAGACGTAACAAACTCGCATTCTTACATTATCATAATTCCTATTTCCAGATCGCACCAGAATGGGATATGTTCGAATCCTTCTCCCGGGACAAAATGGACTTGCTCCGTTCAGACGCTTTGAAGAACACATCACCGGTATCGCGTCAGGTGCTCGATGCTTCTGAAATATCGCAGAAGTTTGATGAGATCTCTTATACAAAAGGCGCCAATTTGATCAGAATGTTGAACCACACCATCAGTGAAGAGATGTTCCATAAAGGACTGGTCATTTATTTGAATGATTGGTAAGTCTCAACTTTAATTAGTAATATATTTCCTACATCTGTGGGAGTGATTTCATAAAAAGGGACGGAAATGTGTAACAGGAAACCGGTGAAATGTGATATATTTAATTTGATCAATGAGCGTGTGTGGTGCAAGAACTAGACTTCATTTAATATTTTTATACACAAAAAAGAAAGAAGACACAAAGAACACCCAAACTCAGAACAAAAAATTGAAGATCACACCCAGTTGTTACCACTCACCAACAAGGTAGTAGAGCCACGCTGATTTCGGCACAAACGGGGCGGTTCATCCGGGGCAGTGCTGCCCTCCCACAGAAGGTCAACCTAAAACAACAGCATCCGTGTTATCGTATTATAGTTGGTGTGACCGTAGGCCCTTTGATGTCGTGGTAAGTGTGTGAGTATCACACTGCCACGATGACTGCCATGCCTTTTACATCTCCAACCGGGGCATGAAGAAGTATCTCACTAGGCCGCCATAGTGTGTGTCACCATACTTTATTGTCTGCATACGCAATGAGTATAGTGGCCACAAGTCTTTGATTCTATTCGTGTTTTCCATCAGGCAGAGTAGAGTCACTTTGGCTGGCTTTTAAAATAGAAAATAAAATGTCTTATGTAGAGATCGAATTAACCACAGTCAACGCCAACAAAGCGCCGAGGTGACCGCTGAAATCTACGTTATCCGTAGAGTCACTTTTAATGTGTCTGAAATATTTGTTTGTTATTTAATCTGTGAAAAGAAACGGATGTGTGTAACAGGAAGTCAAGGAAGCGAACGCTGTTTGATTTGACCAGTGCGCGGTTAGGTAAGACGTCACACTTCATTTGCAGCTGCTACTTTAAATCAATCATCATTCTTTAGCAGTCTTTAACAGTCCACTGCTGAACATAGACCTCTCCTTAAAAAAGAAAGTTTTGGCCTAATATACTGGCTAGATGTGTCAGTATAAGGTTTGTCAAGTCTTTCTTCTCTTTGCAGACCTTCTGACCCTGGCTAATTTACTCCCTCAGCCGACCCTTACGATACCCATAAAATAAATTGGGCTGACATTCCGCATTCCCCATCTGTCTTATCAACAGCCTTTAACTGTCCACTACTGGACATAGGCCTCTCCTTAGCAAAGAGGTTTTGACCTACTATTCCACACTGGCCAGACGAGTTGGAATAAGGTTTGTTTCAAGTTTTCCTTCTCTTTGTAATGATGTTGTCTTGTATACTTGTTCCCTTAGTCGCCTCTTACGACACCCACGGGATGAATAGGGGTGGTAACACTATGTATTCTTAACCCGTCACCACACGGACAGTCATCTGTCTTAATGCGGACATATTTTAGACGGTTGGCATTATAATTGTTCAACATCAAGTTTAATAAGAATTACTTGCAGACTTGTCCACTGCTGGACATAGATCTCTCCTTCTCTCCTTAGAATGGAGATTTTGGCCTGGTATATCACACTGGCCAGCTCCGTTGCTGTTTCACCCCTCACGCCCGCTGTCTTTACTTATAAGAGCATATCGTGAAATTCATACTTCCGTTAAGTATTTTTATTTCGCTACATGAATGTAATATTTATCTGAATTAGAAAATACAAAGTTATTTTTGGAAAGGAAACCCACTAACCCACCCTTTATTTTATTTTAAGGAAGTACTTAAACGCCGAAGAGACAGACTTATGGGCGTCCATGGCAAAAGCGACGAAATCAGATCCAGCGCTGAAAGACCTATCGGTGGTGGAATTTATGAAAACCTGGACGAAGCAGGCCGGTTACCCTGTCGTCAAAGTTAACAGGAATTATGAAACTGGGAATATTGAGTTTGAACAGGTACTGACTTCTCTCATTGTATTTTTTTTTATATTATTATAAGACCCTGCCAAAGTGACTCCACTCTGCCTGATGGAAAGCATGAATAGAATCCAAGAGTTGTTATCACCATACTCATCGCAAATGCAGATAATGCAGTATGGTGATCCACACTATGGCGGCCTTGCGCGACGCTTCTTCGCACCCCGCTTGGGGACGTAAAAGGCATGACAGTCATCGCGACAGTGTAAGGCTTACACAGTTACCACGATAACTATCACCCCTGCATCAATGGGCCTCCGGTCTGATTGAGATGATGATTGATGAATTGAGATTTACAACTTAACAAGTTAATATAGGAGTGCTGTCGAGTGTCTCGTACCAAAAGCTCTAAAAAAAACATTCGCGCTAAGAAAATAGTGACGCGTTGATCAATTCCTGTCCCTTTATTGAACTGTGAACAAACTTGACTGACATCTTGTAATTATTATGATATAGATATCTGCTATAGGTTTTGGATATATGTTTTAAAAGTAAAACTTGATTGAATAAGCACTCACATAGAGTAAAATAGAGATAAACCTTAGTATGGAATTACATAACTTTCAAAACACGAAGTAAGTAATAATCACGGGTCCGAAGCCGCGGACAATAACTAGTCACGTATAAACGTTTCCACGTTAATAGGTACGTGACTATCTATTGCTTCTAAACCAAACATCGTACAAACCAGACACCTTAAGACGTGTCGTACATTCCAGCGCCTGTTCACGACAGCTACGGATCCGTACCAAAAGATGGTGGACCAGCTGTGGCACATCCCGCTCAGCTACGCCGTGGTGGACGCGCCGGGGCCCTGGACCAGCGCTCCCCAGGCCTGGCTGCGGTCACGCGTCGCTGTCATCAACGTCAACATCACCGCTACACAAGCCTTCTATGTCAACGTTGGAGCTATTGGTGAGGACACACATCATCATCAACAGCCTTAAATAGTCTACTGCTGGAAATAGATCTCTCCTTAGCTGACCAGACTAGTTGGTAAACAGTTTATGTCAAGTTTTCCTTCTCTTTTCAGTACAATTGCTAGTTCAACACAACTCTTACACACCAACGGAATGAGTAGGGCTGCTGACACAGCTTATTCTTAATCTGTCACGAATTTACAGTGAAACCTGATGAAATAACCCTCGGTTATGTAAAAACTGCTAACAATAATTACAATAATGTCTCATCAACTGTTCTTTTATTGAAATTAGATTTCTTATTACCAACAGTATTTAATAGTTCACCGCTGACCATAGATCTCTTTTTAGTAAGTTTTGGACTACAATACCATGCTGGCTAGACGGCTTACTAAAGGATTTATGTCAATTTTTCTGTTCCTCTCAATACTACTACTACATTTGGTCTGCACAGTTTATCCTTTAGTCATCTCTTACAGCTGTATAAACTTATCTGTGCTAACAGTAGCCTATCCTTCCTTAAAAGTATCTCCATGTCAAATTTTTTTGAAATCGGTGTGGGGCTAACCAAGAAAGCATAACAAAGTTACTTGAATTTGATTTAATTAATTTTATGTACAATTAAAATTGTGTATTGAAATTGCTCTAAGAACTATAAGAACAATTTATATAGATAAATATTTAAATTCAACCAAGTCAATTCTAAAAAATATAAATTAATGTAGATGTCAGAAAAATAATTACTCAAAACAAAAAATCCCACCATTAACCCAATAACTTAGTTATTCATCCTCACAGACAACAAGCATTATTGAATACTACACATCCTTGGAATAACATCCTATTTGCCACAACGAAGTACTGAACACCAGTGTTCTGTGAAGTCTTGATATATCTCTGGTCGAACTGATCCACATAATTCCAACAATTCAACTATCTCTAAAAACTTCTACAAATATCATCCATTTCAAAGAAAAAAAGACAATAATTAATTCTGACATTTACAGACAATACATGATTAGATAAAATATAAGAGAGTGAAATACAAGTAATAGGGTTTATGCACGAAACTCCACAATGGACAAAATAATTTTTATTTGTAAACTGTTCTACTAAAAAAACATATCTAATTTGAAATTCATCTCAAATATCTTGAAATTTATTACAATTTGTTAGTGAAATTTAATAATCAAATAGTGACTTTTCTAAAATTCCCTCGAAAATTTCTAAAACGCAACTCTATTGATGGAACCAAATTTGACGTCAATTTACCCTCAGATCTGTTTGTAAAGCAGGTTATATTTTCGTCGAACTTTATAAACAAAACAGTATGTGCAGTTAACTAAGTAAAAAACGTTATATGTACTTTATCACTTTTTTAATATCCTTACTTATTTTAAAACCATCCTTATAATTATTATATTATTCACTTTTCATTATATTTCTTTACTTTTCCATGATAATAAGTTTGTTAGAAAAAAATAACTCTGTGCATTTGTGAACCAAATAGTTCATTGTTGACATGAGCGTAGTCCGTCGTCACAAAATAAGCGCGCCAAAATGGCTGCGCTTAAAATGTCCAAAAATTATAGTGATTTTTATCTTTTTTTTTAGCTTGTTTGTTTATATTTTTGATGTGTTATATGCATATGTATATGTATGACATGCATATTCCGTATTGTACTATCCATTGCAAAAAAGGCATCTGTCTCAGCACATTGTTACAGCCAGCACATATTTATAACAATTAACTCCCCCAGGTTACTATCGTGTGAACTACGACCAGACCAACTGGCGGCTTCTGAGTGAAGCACTCCAGTCCGGCCACATCAAATCTCCGATCACCAAGTCGCAGTTGATCGACGACGCCTTCAACCTCGCCAAGGTCGGCCAGCTTAACTACAGCTACGCCCTTGGGCTCACCACCTGCGTCAGGAACGGGGAGAACTCCAAGATGGTATGGGATCAGCTGCTCAACAATATGGCCTTCCTCAGGCACAACTTGAAGCCTACGTCTGGATATTTATATTTTGAGGTAAATATTTCATAGTTTCTCCGAGGCTCGTAAAGCATATTATCCTGTCGATTCTGGTTGGCATGAACATCTATGACAATTTTATTGGGAAGTCAGTGTCCTCAAACATACTAACAACCAGTTGAACCATCGAATTTAGTATACCCTCAGGGTTGCTTGGTGCTTATTCAGATAAAAATCGATCGCTGCAGGGGTGACAGTTATCGTGGTAACTGTATAAGCCTTACACTGTCACGATGACTGTCATGCCTTTTACGTCCCCAAGCGGGGTGTGAAAAAGCATCTCACAAAGCCGCCATAGTGTGGGTCACCAAACTGCGTTGTCAGCATTTGCAATGAGTATGGTGACCACAACTCTTGGATTCTGTTTATGCTTTCTATCAGGCAGAGTAGTCATTTTGGCAGGCTATTAAGATAAAAAAAAATGATTGAACCGTTGGTTCCCCGTGTGCTGTCGAGTTAAGAATGCGGAATGTCACCAATCCTATTCATCCCGTGAAGTTGTAAAAAGCGACTAAACTGTGCTGGACAACATCATACCAAAAAGAAGGAAAACTTTAAACAAACCATGCCAACCCCTCTAACCAGCGTGGCATGGTAGACCAAAACCTCCTTTCTCTCTCTCCTTAGGTCTGTTGTACCTATCCATTGTACCATTGTACCTATCCAGCAGAGGATTGTTATAGGCTGTTGATCTGCTGTGGTTGAACCAGTAACAGACCCCAAATAAACTTGGAAATAATAAAGGCTAGGTAGATGATATTTTATAGTTCCTGCTATTTGCTACATTTGTGTGGTAGCGGATTAATATGTAGTGTCACTACTCCTATTCAGAACGTCAGTACCTTTAGACCCCACCATGGGAGCAAAATGCTCAGGACAGCAGTGTCAGCCAGTCAGTGAAAGCCTATACCAGCATGTCTGAGCAGCACAGTATGAGAGGCCAAAATTTCCTTTCAGAGGTGAAGACTCTGTCCAGCAGTAGACTACTGTTGTTGATGTGGGAATGAAATCTGCAACAGTCGATTGTGCTAATTCTATATCGTAAAATTAATATTTTCCAGGACTACATGAAAATAATCTTAGCGAAACAGTTGGAGATCGTAAACTACGGCCTGGACAAGCCCAAAGACGACAACGACGCCTTCCTCATCGAGAACTTGGTGATGTGGGAGTGTTACGTGGAGTCACCCCGGTGCCTCAAGTGGGCCAGGGAGCTGTTCGACAACTGGACACAGCAAGCTGATGTTAATAAGAACCCGTAAGTATATTTACTTCTCTGTATGGTGACTGAGCAAGAATACGGAGTGACATCACCCCTGCTCATCTCGTGGGTGTCGTAAAAGCCGAACAACGGAGGATACTGCACAGGTACTGCTACCAACCCGTCTGGCCAGCGTGGTATAGTAAGCCAAAAATTCTCATCTCAGAAGCTGACGTCCAACAGTGGCCAAATTAAGACTTTTGATGATAATTGATGAATAGTTTTTTATTTATTACTTCTTAGAACAACTCTTCTCGTCTTAGAACTCAACATTACATATTTAGAAACATCCATTCGGAAGAACAGTTTGTGTATGACACAGACTGTTGTCTCAAGTGGGGATCAAACGCCACCAGCCCGGAGGCCTATTAATGCAGGGGTGACAGTTATCGTAGTAACTGTGTAATCCTCACACTGTCACGATGACTCTCTTGCCTTTTACGTCCCCAAGCGGGGTGTGAAAAAGCATTTCACAAGGTCACCATAGTGTTGGTCAACATACTGCATTGTCTGCATTTGTAATGAGTATAGTGACCACAATTCTTGGATTCTATTCATGCTTTCCATCAGGCAGAGTAGAGTCACTTTGGCAGGCTCTTAGTATAGAAAAAAAACCCACAAGACTTACTAGGAAGCAGCGATGTGACCTTTTTAAACACATCTGTTCAGTTTTACTTCACTTTCATTTCCATATACTTTCTGGCACACATTTATACAATTTTGTAGTAAATTCATTGATTCCATTATATCTATCTGATAATTCAAAGTGTGTGTTAGTTTGTCTACTTTTTTTTTCATAAGACTTGATCCCTTGGACACGGGTTGTTGTAGACCGACACATGCATACAATTGATTTTCTATAGGTATACGATACACATACATACATACCTTTATTTTACAAAACTGATTGTTGCTATTTTGTGTGTTGGTGTATGGCTTTAAAGTCATCACGTGAGAGTCATTATGGTATATACTTAAAAAAATATGAAATACAAACTAAAAATTTTGATTTTGGAGATACCAATGTATAAAGGTTACAAATTAAGGCTATAAAAGTCATATCATACATCACTTTAAACCTATACTCGTATAAAAATAATTGTGGTCTGAAATCATTGACGTATCTAGTTGTCAAAGTGTTGACAACTAACCAATTTCGATACACAATACTAAAAGTGGCTCATAGACACTAGATGCCATACCTGGTGATTACCGTTAGGTTCGGTTTTGTTTTAATTATCTGACAAAGTATCCTCCATGGATTAGGAAAACAGTGTCACTACCCCTATTCTTCCCATGAGTGTCATAAGGGCCAACAAAGGGATCATGTAGAACAACATCACTGCAAAGAGAAGTAGGAGTAGGTAGTAGAGCCACGCTGATTTCAGCACGAGCGGGCCGGCACGACCGGGGCAGTACTACCCTCCCACAGAAGACCAACCTAAAGCGCCAGCATCCGTGTTGTCGTTTCGTTAGTGACTGTGAAGTCAGAGGCCTATTGATGCAGGGGTGACAGTTATCATTGTAACTGTGTAAGTCTTACACTGTCACGATGACTGTCATGCCTTTTACGTCCGGGGTGTGAAAAAGCGTCTCGCAAGGCCGCCATAGTGTAGATCACCATACTGCATTGTCTGCATTTGTAATGAGTATGGTGACCACAACTCTTGGGTTCTATTCATGCTTTCCATCAGGCAGAGTAGAGTCACTTTAGCAGGCTCTTAATATAGAAAAAAAAGAAAAAGAAGGCAAACTTAAAATAAACCCTACACCAAGCTGTCTGGCCAGCGTAATATGTAAGGCGAAACTTCTGTGCTAGGGAGATGCCTAAGTCCAGCAGTGGACTATTAAAGAACTATTAATGTGATGTGATGAAATGATCTAATATAATTGACTATAAAATTTATATTTGTTACAGAATCCCGAGCTACCTCCGTTCTCTAGTATACAACATGGCGTTAAGACATGGCGGTCGTGCCGAGTTCGAGTTCCTATGGAACGTGTTCGTCAATTCCACGGACCCCACCGTCAAGAGTCTGATCATCAATAACCTGCCCAGTGTTAGGGATGAATCCCTTATACAATGGTGAGTTATAGTAAAAACAAGTATATTTAAACAATAAAATGTTAATCCATGTCATTAGAATCAGTTAATCAGTCAGGGTAGCGTGTTATTCAATTTCCATCACCGCCTCCCGCCGCGAATCTTACTGCCGTCCAGCAGTACACTCCGGCCTCTCCGGAAGGGGACCAGGAGGTCGACCTCCTCGCTTCGGATCCGACAAGGCGCAGGCCCTACTGCCAACCCGGTGGGCAGGAGGTTTGCTCCCCGCTGCGTACCTAAAGCAACGCAGCGGAGCGTTACAGCCACCCGCCTTGTGACCAGGCTGGCCACAACGGAAACAGAGGTCAGCTACGGTGACCTCCGCCGTACACATTACCCCCACATGTCCCACCGACAGGCATCGGAAGCATCTTGCCGGTCGGGTCTGTAGGAGCCGTGCCTGCGCCCTCAGAAAATCACCAACCAGGAGAGTACGCCTATCAACGATCTTTTGGGCCACTGCAATAGGGCAACTGACAACCGCTGCCCCCCTGTCCACTGGGGCCGAAGCATATTGCTCCAGCCTTTATGTTATTCAGAGGGCAGCCTCCTTCGTCACAGCGAGCCTGAGCTCATCCGTCGTAACAGAGTCATCCAGGCTTGTGATGCGTACTTCAGCGCATTTCATAGGCCTGGAGACTCGAACGTCTGCTGCGTCCAGTGAGTCCCTTAATTTAGCCGCTAGGGCGTCAGCTTTGGGGCCATTGTTGGCACCGGGGATCTTGAAAAGCCGGGCTCTTGTTCGTATATTTTTGCACCGGACGCCCGGTATCTCGAGAGCCTTGAGGTCGACGTTGGCTTTCACTTTCGCCAAGACCTCGGCATACCCCAAACCCCTCTCCACTGCCTCAGCCGTCAATGTGAAGACGATTGCCGCAGAACGTGGGGCTCGGAGTCTTTCTGTCACTCCTGTTGCAGCGGCGGCGGCCTTTTTGGCATTTTTATCTGCTTTTTTGGCGGCCTTCCGCCTTTTCTTCCTATCACCGGCTGCCCTCCAGGTCCCTTCCATCGGTTGCTGTGCTACATCAGCCGGGGCTGAGACTGGGGTTTGGATTTGGGTTGGGTTCGCCTTCCTCTTCCCCTTCCCTTTTCCCTGGGTGGCCTTTTGCGACGCTGTTGTTATCGTTGGCTTGGTCACCCTTGCTACTGGTTGGGTTGTTGAGCCTGCTTTAGCAGCGGCCGCATATGTTGCCCTTGGCGGAGTCAGAGGTGGGAGATGAAGAATGTTCTCTATTGCAGAGATACGCTGGCAAAGTCGCTCTTCCATCTCCGCCATGTGTCGGACTAAGTCCGGTTCCACTCGGCAGGACGATGTCGATGGCGCTGGCGTGGCACCAGTGTTACCATGAGTGGAGTCTAACGCCCTCTCTCTCGCTTCAGCGAGGTCCGCTTCAAGGCTGGCTTTCTCCCTCTCGTGGGCCTTGTTTTCGGCCACGAGGAGTCTTCCCGTCCCGACGATAATTCACACGATCGCCAAAAGAGCCTCTTGTTCTGGACTCCCTGGTCCTTGGAACGTCTAAAAAAAGCAATCGGCTACACCGATTGTCTTCTCAATCTGGTCTGTGGACCTGTCTGGTCTGTGGGTTTTTCGCTCTGCGCTCTTTCAGGCTCAAGTCACCGCACATGATGTCCGTAGTCTTGTCCGACTCGACTTTTTCACAGAGGGTCTTTAGCAAGAGCTCGCCCTCGGCCTTCTTTGTTGCCAGCAGATCCGGCAGTCTGCCTTGCTGGAGTGACCCGCCCAGCTTTGGGAGGTCGACATCCGCCGCGAGACCCTCGACGGCTAGTCCGCACTTTGGGTG
The DNA here is from genome assembly GCA_949316085.1 of Hypercompe scribonia. NCBI lineage: Eukaryota > Metazoa > Arthropoda > Insecta > Lepidoptera > Erebidae > Hypercompe > Hypercompe scribonia. The sequence goes on from OX438977.1 coordinate 21,158,749, forward strand.
CCGTGGCTTCGTCACTTGAGGCGGATTCCAGTGGGTTTTTTTCCGCTGATTGGAGCTGGCGCTTTTTCCACTTTTGTGAACCCCTTCGGTACTGTTCTGCAGCTGAGACTATTGGCGTACTCGCACCGCACTTTTCAGAGACAGTGTCAGAATCCAACACTGCCCCGCGTCTTTCCGCGTCCTTCGCGATTAATTTTACCGCTCGACGGCGGGCGGGTTTGGCAGTGGTTGCTCCCCCCCAGAATACGACTGGAAGCTGTCGGAGCCGTTTGGCTCCGGAAGGGACTCCTCAGGCGCGATGCATCTGGGATCCTCCTGGGTAGGTGATACCTTTAATTTACCCATGCCATATATTTGAGTTTAATGTCCTCCGAGAACAGGACGACTTCGGCACTGGACTCCCTCCAGCGACTCAGTCCATTACCAGGCGTCAGAGTGTGAGCTTGGGATTTTTTTTATATAGGTTTACGTCCTCTCGGATCCGAAGAACCACCAGTCCTGTCAGTTCAGGATTACGGCTGGGCCGGACAGGGTCTGCACCAGACCAGGTCCGTCCGCCCCAAGGTTTTTTATAGAACTTTCCTTCCTCGTAGCCCTCAAAGAGCTGGTGTTCCTGACTGCGGCCAGTCAGGTTTACGACTTGGCCGGACGGTGGTCTGCATCAGACCAATGTCCACGACCTCTGTCACTGCCAGCGGCTGAGAACCCGTCCGCCCGCTAGCTTACTCTCCACTATGCACTCCGCTAAACGGAGGGACACGTGGAAAGCCTCCAAACTACCCTTAACTGGTGATTTAAATTTAGATATTATGTCAGATAGTCTTAATTTCAACTCGACGACATATCTAAATCTGACTGCAAGCCATGGTCTAAAACAGGGAATTAAATGTCCTAATAGACAAAATATGTGCCTTGACCATTTCATGGTATAGGCTACTGAAAAGTTGAAACATGTTTTTGACAAATTAACTGATTATTCACTCATCCTATTGCATATTGATTATATGCCTGCTTCCAGACAAAATATACATCTTAATAAAACTAAAATTGACATTGATGGTGTAAAAAAATGCATGGAATGAATCACGAAATGATTTATACTCAGTATCAAACGTTAATCAAGCTACTATAATATTAACAGAGAAATTAGAAAGTTTTATAAGTAATGTACCGTAACAATCCTTTGAAACCTTGGATAGCTATAGGTGTAATAAAATGTATACATAAACGAAATAGAATGCACAAGAGAGTAAAATTAAATTTGAATAATTTAGGAAAAAAATCCAAATATTTAACTTATAGTAATACATTAAAAACAAATTAAAACGCTAAACACAACTTACTACACAGACAAACTAAACAAAAACAATATAAAGGAAACTTGAAACACTATCAAGGATTATGTAATATGAAACAGAATAAGACATCACCTACAGAATTGTTAAATGTTAACACGAACGTTACGAGATCACTAGATGATGTTAACAAGTTTTTTACATCTGTCGGTTCAAGCCTCGCTGAAAGAATCTTGCAAAGTTTGAATACGGACGAAACGACCCCAGCTCAAAAGGCTAGAACCACGAATGCACCGCTACTATCAATGGCACTACACCTAACAGATCCCGCAGAAGTGATTGATGTGATTACTAGTCTTAAATCTCATAGTGCCCCAAGGATGGACAAAGTTACGGCTAATATTTTAAAAATATTTTGTTTCCACCTCGCCAAACCTATATCCTACTTGACCAACCTAAGCTTTGAACGAGGCGTCTTCCCTGAAATATTTAAAGATGCTATTATCTGTTCCATTTATAAATCAGGCAACAAATCTCTCCCTAACGCCTATTTCATTGTTGAGTACCCTTTCTAAAGTAGTTGAGAAAATCATGAATAAGCGTTTGATAAACTACATAGAGAAAAACGAACTTCTAACATTGAAACAATACGGTTTTCGAGACAATCATTCCTCTGACGACGCTGTATTGCAACTCACAATGAATGTTACATTTCACATTGACAGGGGTGAGACACTTAGCCGTATTCCTTGACTTACAGAAGGCGTTCGATACGGTTTCTATTCCTATCCTATTGTCTCGGTTTGAGAATCTACGAATGAGGGGAAGTGCGCTTTTATGGTTAAAAGACTATCTCGCAGACAGATATCAATGTGTTAGAGTTGAAAACCATACCAGTAACCCCTGTGTGTCATATGGTGTTCCACAAGGTAGTACCCTGGGTCCTACGCTATTTCTTGCCTTTTTTTTTTTTTTTTTTTTTTTTTAACGTGTGGAAACCCCCTCGAGCCGTCACCCCACCGGGGTTTACGGCGAGGTGGTGTGTCGGAATCGGACCGACTAAAACCACACGGTGTGCCACTCTGCGCCTGACATAGGAGGGATCCAGGCACAGCTGTTATTACGACATCCAGATCCCTCCTAGCGCCTGCCCGCTAAAGCGGGCACCGTCTGCGGAAAACCTCTCCATTTAGGCGACGTACGGCACACGCGAACGTCGCCTCCTCGCGGCTGGCCACTATAGCGGATGGAGGGGAAAACCCGTCCCGTCCACCCGCAGCCACACTCAAGGCGGCATGAGGCGCTGGTACGCGCGCCTCCGCCGCCCGGTTCGCCGGCGGCGAATTGGGTCCGAGTGGACGTCGTCCTCCCGAGCCTTCTCCGCCGCCTCCTTCCGCGAAATTACGTCTTCGCAGAAGGTTGCGACCGCGGTAAAACAACTGTCGCTACCGACCATGGAGCGTATGACGGCCGGTAGCGACAGATCTCCTCCAATAACTGCAGTGAGGACCCCACGCTGCGCAGTCCAAGCGGAACAAACCGCCAGCGTGTGCTGAGCCGAGTCCTCACTGCAGTCGCAGTGGTGACAGGCGGGACTCAATTCCCTCCTGGCGACCGAGTGCAGATACTTCCCGAAGCAACCATGCCCGGAAAGGATCTGCGTCAGTCGGAAGGAAAGAGTCCCGTGTTGTCGCCCCGCCCACTCAGCAATGACCGGCTGGAGAGCCTCCACGGCGGCAAAGCCAGCACGTGGAGCCTCCAGCCGGGACGACCAACCAGCCATCGTGGCTCGACGAGCGGCCTCTCGCCACTCGCGTATCTCTTCGGGCGGGGGCGGGGTGCTGCTACCCGCCCGGAAGTCAGCCGTTCGCCGATAAACTTCAGCGAGCACTTCCGCCTCCAAATCCCACGGGGGAGTCCCGGCTAAGGCGCACGCCGCCTCCGTCGATACAGTGCGGTAACCGCGTATGGCTCTAAACGCCAATATCCTCTGAGGGCGCCAGAGGCGAGCCCTATTCTGGGCGGTCAGAGCCGCCGCCCACACCGGTGCACCATACAGCGCCATTGACCGGACAACCCCCGTGTATAGCCGTCTCGTCGCGATGCTGGCTCCACCCAAATTGGGCAAAAGTCGCCCAAGGGCAGAAGCAGCGCCGACCAGCTTTGGAGAAAGCTGTCGGAAGTGCTCGTCGAAGAGCCACCTGCCGTCGAGGATCAGGCCCAGATACTTCATCTGGGCCTGAACCGGTACGAGGACCGAATTGACTACGATGGAGGCGCCGGAGGGTGGACCACGACGGGGCCCATGGAACAAAAGGGCCTCCGTCTTGTCCAGGGCCACCCGCAAACCCAGCGCCTCAATACGCCCGACCACCAAAGAGACTCCCACGGTGGCCAGGCGCGCCGCCTCTTGAAAGTTCGCCCCCCGGGCCGTGACCAATGTGTCATCGGCGTAACAAATTACGCCCAGCCCGGGGGGGAGGCGACCTCGAAGGGCCCAATCGTATCCCATATTCCACAGGAGTGGTCCGAGGACAGACCCCTGTGGAACACCGCACGACATGAGCCGCCGCTTCAGAACACCGTCTCGGTCCTCGTACATGACAGTACGCTCCTGTAGATAGTCTGCCACAAGCCGCCTCAGGTACTCTGGCACCCCGTGGTAGTGGAGTGCTTCCCTGATGCAGCTAAATGGCAGACTATTAAATGCGTTGGCGATGTCCAACGACACCGCCAACAGCACGCCGCCACAGCCCACCGCCTCTTCGGTAACAGCCCTCAGGCGCAACACAGCATCGACTGTCGAACGCCCTGCTCGAAAACCGAATTGGGCGTCCGACAGATCGGGGCCCACCTCGCAGAGGTGCCGGACGATGCGGGCAGAGAGTATCCTCTCAAACAGTTTACCCGCCTCGTCCAGCAACACGATGGGCCTATAGGCCGCTACCGATTCGGTTGGCCGTCCCGGTTTCCTTAATAGGACCAGCTTCCCGCTTTTCCAGCACTCAGGGAAGCGTCCGGACGCCAAGCTAGCATCCAAGACCTCCCTGAGGTGGTCCGACATGTGTTCAAGGGCCCGGGCCAGCACTCGGGCAGGTATCCCGTCCGGCCCGGGGGCGGTGTTCTTAGAACGTATTCGTAGAACAACCGCCCCTATCTCCGATTCCCTGACGGGCGGAACATTGTCCTCGTTGTCCCCGTCGTCTCCGAACATGAAGGCCATCGACGGGGATGTGTGTTCCACCCGCTGCGGGAAAAGGCCCTCGACCACTTCCTGCAGGAAGCTGGGCTGGAGTGTCTCTGTAAGGGGGGGGGCCCGACATGCGGAGCTTTTGTCGCGCCGCACGATATGGGCGACCCCAGGGGTCACGATCGAGACCCTCCAGCATCTCCTTTCTTTTAATTTCTTTGGCGCGGCTGATGGCCAGCTTCAGAGATTTCCGCGCCTCTCGGTAATCCTCATGAAGCTGGTCCTCCTCGCCTTCTTCGCGGTGTCGCCGCCGACTACGAGTGTAGGACCTCCGGGCACGTGTACAGGCCGCGCGGAGGTCCGCCAAGTCCTGGGACCACCAATAAACCTCCTTCCGTGGAGGCCGACAGCCTCGGATGCGGGGCATGGCCGCATCGCAGATCTGCGTAATCGCATCGCGGAAGCGACCAGCCCTCATGTCAACCTCCTCGGTCGGGGCCTGCGGAGACAGCCAAGAGTGAACGATGGCCGCCTCCTCTAGTAGGTCCCTATTTAGTTTGGATACAGCCCACCGCGGAAAGCGAGAAGAACGCCGCGCCGCGTGACCCCTACTGGGGTCCTGGGTCCGGGAGAGCTCCATTCGGATGTAGAGGTGATCCGAGAGCGTCTCAACCTCTTCCAGGACGCGCCAGTTCCTTACTCGTGCGGCGAGGGCAGGGGTAGCGAACGAAAGGTCCACTATCGACCCTCCCTGCTGTCGCACGCACGTGTTGGTGGAGCCCCTGTTTAGTAAACAGAGGCCCACCGAGGCCGCCCACTCCTCTACGGCCTCGCCTCTAGCGTCCGTCCTGGGGGAACCCCACGCAATGGATTTTGCGTTGAAGTCCCCCAGCACTAAGACGTGCCCAGACGTTTGTCGCCGCATCGAGGTTTCCAAGTTGTTAAGGAAAACCTCGAAGTCACTCACACTCCGGTTGGGGGAGAAGTAGATACCATATATGGTAATCCCCCCCCACTCAGCAGCAACATATCCAGTGCCCTTGTCTCTTAGCGACAAGGGCGGGGAATGAGCCGCCGTGGAGGCAACGACTGCCACGGAGCCGTCCCGGTCACCCAACCAATTTGGACGGGGAGGAACGTAGTAGGGCTCCGCGGCTACGGCAACACCGATCGACCACTGTGCCATGGTTTGCAGGAAAAGGTCCTGCGCCGCGGCACAGTGGTTCAGATTCGTCTGGACGAGGAGGTTGGAGACTTGGTCCATTACTGGACCGTCTCTACAACCTCCTCCATGGGCAACGATGCCGTCATGCGAACGACATCAGAGGCAGCCTGGGTCGATTGGCTAGCCCCCGACGCTTGCCGAGAATTGTAGAGAGGTTTACAACCCCACTGCCCAGTCTGGTGATTGGCGGGCTTATTACCCGCCGCACAAACCGGGCAATGAGGGGCAGCAGAGCACTCTGCCGCCTTGTGCCCCGGTCGACTGCAGCGGAAACATAGTCCGCTGCAGTCAAAACAACTCGTGCACTTGGCGCGTGTGTGTCCGGATGCTAGGCACTTAAAGCACCTCATCGGTCTTGCTGCCAGTACAGTGACTCTGGCATTCACAAAACCGACAAGGATTCTGCCTGCGTCGCCCAGTACTTTGGCCGACGCTACCGGACAGCTGATCCACACTGCGCCAAGCCCTCCAGGACCGGGGCGGATGGTGCCGACCCTAATGTTGTCCGCGTTGCAGCCCGTCTTCTCGCTAATTGCAACGCGGATATCCTCGATCGTTACGGAGTCATCCAGGCCCGAAATGCGCAACTCCGCGCACTTCGTAGGCCTGGTGATCTTTACACCATCCGTGGCTGCAAAGATTCCCCTTAATTTCTCGGCGAAAGTGTCCGCCACTTTTGCACCTTCAACCCCGGGGAACTCGAGGACCCGAGCTCCCGTCTGGGCGAGGCGCAACCTGACCCCTACCGTCCCGAATTCAGTGGCGAGACTGTCCCGGGCCCTTTTAAATAAGGACGCATAGGACAATCCGCCATTGGCCGCTTCCGGTGACACCGTGACCACTACAGCCGCAGTTTTTGGGGGCTGTAGTTTCCGTGGCTTCTTCTTGCTGTTGATTATCACTGATAATGACTGCGGGGTAGGAGCTGCGTTTTGAGCAGCCTTTTTGTTCCCCTTTCGGGACTTCTTCTTAGCCCCTCCGACAACTTGCCAACCGTTATTGGAGGGGGCAGATGTGGAAGTGCCAGGTACAGGTGTTGGAGCGGGGAGTGGAGGGAACTCTGCTCTAGGCTTTACCGCCATTCTAGGCCCTGCCACCGATGCAGCTGTCTTTGTTGCTGCCTTGGTCATCTGTCGTGTTTTCGTGGTAACCGCAGATGCAGACACCGAGACCGCTGTCGCATACGATTTGCGCTCATTTGCTATAGAAAGCGGAATCGGTATTGATGCAGCCTTTCGCCTGTCTGCAGCGAGTGCTGGTCGAATAACAGGGGCTGGAGGTAGTCTTGCTTCCAGGCTCGCAAGACGCCCGTCTAGCATACGTCCCACTGCGTCCAAAATTTGGCGCAACTGGGCATCGCTGACGTCACCGGAACCAGGAGTAGAGGTAAGTTGCCTCGAAGGCGGAACATTTATCTGCGACCGAAACTGCGCAAACTGGGCACTCAGTTCCGCCACCTGCCCTGTCAGGCATTCGTTGGCAGCCTGGAGGCGAGCAACATCCGCAACGAGGGTCTCAACGACCCCAGCAATTGCAGAGGAGGAGTCCTTAAGAGCCCTTACAAAAGAGCTCTTAAGGTTCCGAGATTTGGTAGCCACCTTTTAGATAATGGCCACCCCCGCATTTGCTGTCTCCTGCAAAGATACTGTTGTTATGGGGACAGAACGCTATTTCTTGCCTATGTTAATGACTTATACAAATCCGAAATTCAGAGTCTGACATACAAATTTTTCCCGATGGCACTATGATGCGTGCGTGCGTACGTACGTACGTACGTACGCACGCACGCGCGCAGATACAAGAAGAAACTGGGCGGAAACTGATTCCCAACATACAGTTCACACTAGTTTGGGAATCAGGGTTTGCACTTTAATTTAAAGAACTATAGAACGTTAACTAAAGAATTATTATTATAACAAATCTATACCAACCCGTCTGGCCATTGCGATATAGTAGATTAGTAGACCTTTCTAAGAAAAAGCCTATGTTCAGCATTGGACTGTCAAAGGTTGACGATGACAACATGAAAGTCACACTTGACATACCGTCGCTAGGTTGTTGGAGAAGAGCATGTCTGAGATCCCGAAGCAGTACGCGGTGGCGGCGTGGACGGTGGAGGCGCCGCTGGGCACGCGCGTGGCGCAGGACTTCCTGCTCGCGCACTTCGACCAGCTGCACCACACCTTCAGCGACATGGACGCCTTCATGTTCCCCGCCGTCGTCAGCGGCGCCTTCGGCCTCATCACCACCGATGACGAACTCGCCAAGGTAACTATTGCAAACTAATAGCTATTTTTTTCTTTTATTTTCACCGTTGTGTGCAGTTCTTCTCTCTTCTCCTGATTTGTGGGAAGGAGATCTCGTTAATGCCAAACGTGGCTCTGCCACGTTTAAAAATTAATTAAAATCAAATTATGAACTTTTGGAGTACGAAATATCTGGATACAGTATCAAATAAAAAATTACTAATTTAACAATAACTAACAATATTTATTTATTGTTTTCATTATAATGGAGTTCAATAATCTATGAAATTTGGTACTCGTATTCCATGGACGTCGCCAGAATATTTTAACGGGTGCATCTACAATTCTACATCCACACAAACTTTTAACTAATATAAAATATAATATACAAATAAATAAATAAAAAACTAATTAAGTTAAACTAGTGCAGCCCTTGCACCCCTCACTCCCGACACCTATGTCATATTCAATTCAAATATATAAAGCATCTGGCTAGCGTGGTATAATAAGCCAAAACCTCCTTTCGGAGGAGAGACTTGTATGGACTGTTTAAAGCTGTAGTTGTGATAAAGCATCCATGATGACGAATATAATTCAAATGCGATGAAAATGTTACACTAGTTTTAAAAAAAGAATTCCATATTTTTAAAATAAAATTAATTTGAAATTAGAATTATTAGATAAAAAAAATATTTTGATTAGATGTGGCCAGTGTTGCTATTATGGTTACCTAATACTTCGCTTCTAATTAGGAGACCCACTTTCATATATTTATAAGTTGTACATTGTAATAATGTAACCCGTTTTATATGGATACATCGTAATTTAACTTTAACATTATACATCAATTTGTCAGACTGTAGTGGTGACTGGTGGATTACACGTTTTGTTACAAATAGGCATCTCATAAGGCCGCCATAATGTGGGTCACCATACTGCATTTGCAATGAGTATGGTGACCACCACTCTTGGATTCTATTCATGCTTTCCATCAGGCAGAGTAGAGTCACTTTGGCAGGCTCTTAATATAGAAAAAAAAAAGATTATAACACAGACCTTACAAAGTTTTGAAGACAATGCGTGTAGAAAATTTGGCAAAACAATGTGAGGTTTGTCACTAAAATCCATTGCATTATTTTGTCAATATTGATGTGATGTGATTTTTCTGAAGCTGATCGTACTATTATAAATTAATCCAACTTTTATTAATTGCTATAAATTGACTAATTTTATATTCTCTACAGTTAAAATCTTTCGCCATCAAACATAAACAAAAGTTAATACCAATGTCCCAAGTGCTACAAAAACTTGTGGACACGGCGACCTTCAGAATCGACTGGATCAAGAAACACGCGCCAGGCATCACTAGGTGGTTCCGAGACTTTGTCAAAGGTATGTGATGTTTCCCCCCCTCCCCAACTCAACCCCCAACTGACTACATAGATGCTGGGTAGCGGTTTAAGCGGTTACCTCGCCACTTTCTACTGCACTGAGTGTTGTGGGTCAAACCCCACATGGGACAACGTTTTGCGTTATCCACAAATTGCTGCGCTGAGTCTGGGTGTTCTTTGTGTCCGTTTCATGTATGTTTGTAAAGTCCTCCGTGACACAGCAGATATTCCTAATGCGGGTGTTGTATTAAAAAAAGAGACCTCCCCCTCCCTTAACTTACAAGAAAGGATCTGTTCCAAGTGTAGATCTATGCGTGTGTGTGTGCGTGTGCGTATGCGTGTGCGTGTGCGGGTGTGTGTGTGTGTGTCTGTACCAAGTGGTGACTTATTAAAAATACAGTGTTGCCAACCCTATGCATCCCGCGGTTGTGGTCACATGCGACTAAGGAAGGAAACTGCAAAGAGAAGGAAATCTTGAGACAAACCCTATGCTAACACGTCTGACCAGGATAAGTAGACTAAAACTTCCTTTCTAAGAAGAGGGCAATAAAGACTTGTAGAAATTTGATGATGATAGTGTGTCTATCTCTGGCATCATAGCTCCTTATACGCCCTCCATCACTATGCACTTTCAAGAAAATTAGTGGAAAAAATTGTCGTCTGCGACATATCTAGACCGATTCGACCTCCAAAAAAAGAACGCGCTCCTAATTTCAACTGTTCTTACTACATCAGCTCTTTCTATTTTCTTATTGAGAAATCATTTTTTGTAGAAAATTCAAGCACAACAGTAACGCCATCTACTACTGTGACGTCGTCGCCTTCTAACGCCACGAGCACTGACGTCGCAAGCAGTGACGTCACGACAGCAGCTGACAACGCCACGGCCATCACAACACCATTACCGTACACTAATACCAGTGTATAATGTATGTATTGTTTTATCTTCATCTTAATTACTAGGAACACATTCTCAAATTTCAGTACTCAAAAACTTCCATATTTTTGTACATGTTGATTCTCGGGCCATTACACCACCAGGGTTTGCGGTAAGGTGTGTGGGAACAGAGCCAACTAAAACCATATGGCTTGCCATCCTGCGCCTTAAACTGGAGCGATCCGGGACAACTTAAAAATTCGACCATTTCATTTAGGCCATGACCAGTTACGCGAATATCACCTCCTCACGGTAATCCGAAGACCTGTGTCGAGTTATGCCACCGATCCCATGTAAAGTGCATAATTTTTAAATTTGATATAGGTTTATTAGAGCACTTTATGAAAGGATGGATGAATGACATCTGTAATCAAATGATACCAAAAAATTTTGTTATAGATTTTTTGCTGCCATTCTGATGTATTGGAGACCAAACAATGAGACATCACAATCTTGTTATTTTTAACAACTGTCAACACTGAAGAATAAAATGTTGCCAGACTATCATTTTGAGTTGCTATAGTAAAATTATTTCAAACTGTATTTGATATTTTTAGTTATTTTATAACTAGTTTAATGTTATTGAAACCTAAGAAGCGAACTAGTCGCCAAATATAAGGGCTTCGCGGAACTATTATAAGGTATATTTAAGATGGTTATGTCATAAAACCGAAAATAATTTATTAAATTCCAAAATATTTGTGTGTGATTTTATTGCTTATTTCGAGGTTATTTCCAGTAATTCCATGTACCCAGTTCCACATGGAACTTTTGCAGCTTTAAAACTACGATATTTTCCCATTGTATATACCCAACACATACACCCAATTTGTACATCTATGATGACTGTATTATTTTTTGAAAAAAACTTGAAGTAAAGTCAGCTGCAAAATTAGTTTAAAGTTACATGGAAGTAATCGTATCATCAGTTCCATTTGGAGGCTATGGTGGAACTAGTGGGTATAAACCTCCATATCAAATATCTATGGTCACTAGTTCTATCTATGGAACTAATGGGTTGCAAGTTTAACTAGCTACATGAAATTACTGGGAATGAGATTTCTTGGAGGCTACACTAGTTTGGGTTACGACAGGCCTCTTTTATCTAGATGTAAAGATACCTGGCTATGTCACTTGCCAAGTTCTTAACCCACGTACCATATCCTCGAAATAATTTTCATAAGTATTGTTTTTTTTTCAAAGATTTAACGTTGAACTGACCGTAAACATAAGAGTACATATTTTTTTTTCAAAAGAGTACTAAAATAATCTTCATCCAATAAAAAAAACAGTAAACAGTACAGTACAGTCAATGTAACACAGTGTAGTGTTGTAAGGCTACTTTCCTTTTAAAAGTATATTCAGGCTTAACCGAACATACCATGTTAAGAATAGTGACGCACCAATCAGTTACCAAGCTTTTGTACGTACGAATTGCTTAAAACCTGATTGGTCAGGAGTCGGGACTTGATCGAGACGTCACTACTTTCTTAACACGAATGGAACTTAGACATGAAAGTAGTATTTTTTAGTCGAGCAACAATTTCAAAAAAAAACTCTACTATTTTGCTTATGTGTTCTAACTATCATATCTTTACTCTTATTATTTATTAGCAATTTACCATTTAAAACTATTTTTAGATTTATGAAAACACTGTCACAAATAATAAGATATACAAAATTGGCAAAGTAATTGTACTTACTGCGTTTTAAGTCCCAAAGTTTTAGGTGTTGCCATTTAAATGTTTAATATTATTCTTGATGTTGCCAATGTTAAAAATGTATGGTATCAATGTAATTTTAGATCTATATTTTGTATAGGTATGTGAATTACGCACAAAATAGGTAAAAAATTTGCTGAGAAGGTAACATTATTTCCAAAGCTGAACCAAAATTAAAAAATCACGCGGGTCGTGTTCCTTCTATACACAAATACGTGTCAAATTAATACTAATCACGCTGATATAAGTAAAAATAGATTATTAGTGCGTTCATACAGAAGTTCCTGGAAAATCATGAAACGTTAGAAATGATATGAATAGGAAAGTTATGAAAAACTATCGCTCATATCAATTTAAACCTAAAACTGTCAATGACTAAGTTGAAAATTCAATGAATTCAATCCAAATGACCGTTCAAATCTGTTTTTATCTTTTCATGAGTCTAAATAAATATTATCACATTATCTTCTATACATTTGTCATTATTAAATGTAATTAAGTCAGGGCCTATCTCACCACTTGCTGCTAAAGTCTCTGATGAACTATTTTGAACTTATCTACCAGAAAACTTTATCAGAAACTGGTGAAATCGGTTCATCTACAGGTAACCTACTTTTACTTATAACTTCGACAACTCTAAAATAAATCACCTTAGATTGGTTGAATTTTACAACCTCAAACAAAATCATTCTTTACATTCCTTTTTTGTAGTTTGTACGTACAAGGTACAGTGGGCAACAAAAGTGTTATAAATCTAAAATATTTTTTATCAATGAGAAGCAAATGGCTATGTTAAAAATAGTTATATTTGACTCGATCGGAGTGATATCTCAACCTCACAGAATATCGGTGTTAGATTTCCATTCAAACACGACACAATCTGCTCGTAAACACCCTATTTGTGAAAAATCAGAATGTCGCTCTCAATATTCTAGCGTTTTAATTTATTGTGTTCACGTTTGTCGAAATATATTTGTTGCTGACTGTACCTATTTAAGATAAATTGTTCCTATTTATTATCAAAAATCACTCGAATTTAGAGAATTTTATTGTTATATTGTAACTATTTGTCTAAAAGTTTATTGTAAATGTTTGCATGTGAAGCTTTATGTTGAATAAACAATTGATATACGAAGCTTAGTGTTTTATTGAATAAAACCTTTGTGTACTTGAAATAAGACCCATATTTATTTAGGCTTCAGATCCCGAAACATAGAGTGACGTAAGCAACTGTGCACTATGATTCCAAGTGAGTCCTGACGTCATCACAGTGGGCGTGGCTATTTCCTTCGTGGCCCAGAGTGTAGAAAAGCCTGCTCTTGTGCTTTCGAGAGCACGTAAAGCCGTCAGCCCTACTCTCTCAACGATTGTGTCCGATAGCCGTCCTAACGGATCGAGAGAGTGAGGGAACAGAGTACACCCGCGTAGTTGTGTGGTCTACATTGAGGTTAGTCGCCGTGACCGAAATCAGTCAGCCAGCCTCTCTCCAGACTAAAGGAACTTTGATTGTCTATTAATACTAAGCCAGAGATGCAAGAGAAGTAAGTTAGTATATTAATATAGTCATAATATTTGATAGTGTGATATATAACATATAAAATTGGTAAGAGATCCGTGCTTCGAGTGGCTGGAGTAATGCATAACCGATGAAAGAATACTCAAAAAGCGGCAACATATGTATAACAATAAGTTAGTTAACATTTGAAAAACTTGTATAAAAAAAATCATATGATATATTATAAAATGTATTTATTTAAAAGAAAGCTAAATATTTGAAATTTATTTTTTAAAAATTACATCGTCTAAATGGCCACCGTTTCGTCGTTTGCACTCTTCTAAGCGAGCACCGAAATTTTCGAATATTCGTCGGCAAAGAGACCGCGAGATCGCCGACATCTATTTGCGGATTTTTTCTTTCTGTTGACGTAGTGTATTTGGTTTATTGATGTTGACACGATTCTTCAAATAACTCCACAAAAAGAAGTCTGCCGGGGATAAATCTGGACTTCTGAGTGACCATGGAATGTCGCCACGTCTGGAAATCAGCTTTTCCGGAAACATGTCTTTGATCACCGACAGGGACTCATTGGATGTGTGACAAGTGGCTTCGTCTTGCTGAAATCATTTGTTACGATTGTAGCTAGCAAATCGCAGTAGCATCGGTCCCCAGAACTCTCGTAACATGTTTACGCGAGATGTTAGATTCAAATGTTAACGAATTCTTGGCCCAGCCTATGCTAATAACACAACTTTAATTTATTTTTCTTATTCTATTTAGAGTTATTGCAATAAGTAACATTATCAAGGTCATAACTAGAGACGGATTTATGCCGCGGCTTATTATAAATTTTGAATAAATACCTTATACCTGGGCAAAAACTTTTTTTTACTTTTCTTTAATTTAAATAGCTTTAATCTTCAATGCATATAAATAAAATTGAAGTGTCTTCCAGAGGTTTAAAAAAAATACGTTTTCTCAAGTGCTTATAGCTCTTTACACGACACAAACATAAACTGCCTTTTTTAATTTTTGTTGACTGTCTGTTAATTATCCGGGCTAATCTCTGAAACCGTTAAACCGATTTTAATTCGACTTTCATTAAGAAATAGAGGAAGTTGCTGGCAAACATAAGTTACTTTTTATCGTGGATTTCCCACGGGATCGAGATCTACGCAGCAGAAACCACGTCTCTTAAGGTAAAATTTCAAATACTGTGCGAACGAAGTTGTGGGCACAGCTAGCATATAATAAAAACCTACTTACTAAGGAGAAGCCTATTTCCAGCAGTGGACTGTAAAAGGTTGTTGATGATAATGAAATAACTGTATTTCTGTGCGCAGCGAAGATTAATCGATGATTCGCAGTATTCTATTTATACATTGTTGTTTAAATAAGTATGTCTTCCCTATGCCCTAGTTAATACCACAAGGAAATTAAATAATTTATGTATTAATCGAAAGATTATTATTATTTATTCTTTAATGTAACTTTTTTTATATATATTTTAATAGCCTGCCAAAGTGACTCTACTCTGCCTGATGGAAAGCATGAATAGAATCCAAGAGTTGTGGTCACCATACTTACTGCAAATAGAGACAATGCAGTATGGTGACTAACACTATGACGGCCTAGTGAGATGCATTTTCACACCCCGCTTGGGGACGTAAAAGGCATGGCAGTCATCGTGACAGTGTAGGCTTACACAGTTACCACGATAACTGTCACCCCTGCATCAATGGGCCTCCGGTCTCACACTCACCAACGAAACACGACAACACGGATGCTGGCGCTTTAGGTTGGTCTTCTGTGGGAGGGTACTAATGCCTCGGTCGAGCCGGCCCGCTTGTGCTGTAATCAGCGTGGCTCTACTACCTACCAAAGTACCTAATGACAGTATTGTATTGTATAACTACTAATGACAGTATTGTGTAAATAAATTATTTTGAAGAGACAACAGCATCTAACATTTTGCTGAGGCCTTACTTATCTCTGGAGCTTAGTTGATCATTTGCTGTGAATTTTTTATTTGGAAAATTTTCATTCATATTACCAACTTGGAAGGTTACCAGAGTATCAGTGAGAGAGTCAGAAGAACATTACAACAATATGTATAAAGACTTGCCTGACGATATTACTAAATCTTCATTTTCTATGTTCAGTGCGACGGACAGAGATTAGATAGTGTCAGAAATCAGAGAATTATAACTTTTTACCATGCACACCAGAAATTATATTCATGAAGAGTTTAAACACCGAAGGCAATCGGCACACCAGTGATTATTTGCCAACATAAGTAGAAATCGTAACTGGAACTTATGACGAGAAAAGGTTTCTTTTTAATTGGAGAAAACACCAGGAAATTACAAAAACATTTGAAATTGACTGAGTGACTGTTGCTACTGAACTGTCATTTAGCATCCACGGTCTTGTACACAAAATCTCCTGACGAAAGAGTAGCTCCAATTACATCGTTAGCGTACAATTCACATTTAAAGGAAAATTATGATCTATTTGACATGGTCCAAATGTTGAAGATATTTTTCCATAGGAAAGATTAATTTAACTTGACTCCGTGTGTGTAACGCATTAAGAGTTCAGTTCAGTCACCATCCCTATTCTCCCCATAGATATTGTAAGAGACGGCTAAAGGAGCAAAAAAATTCAAGACAATATCACTGAAACAACAAAACTTGAAACAAGCCAACCCAGCGTGACCAAATAATTTAATTAATTTATTATTTATTATTTTTTCTGCCCGCCTCTAAGTTATTCAAATTCTGAAAATAATATAAATCTGTAGGTGCACAGTCTAATGAGTACGGTGGATGACGAAGACTTTGCGACTCCAGTTCTTGTAACTTAGAGACCGTCTGCTGTACAATATGAGATCTCGTATTTTCGCGTAAGAACAGCGGAGCGATTGACCAAAGCTGTAATGAGACGTGCGAGCTTCACTGTACATATAAGCAGCAATTTTTACCCCGTTTGGTGAGAAGCTGTGTGAATCACATCGGTATTAGAACACCAAGCAGTGACCATCACTTTTCAAGAGTTAAGTTTTCGTTTAAAGTTTTGTTTAGTAGTAATAGTAGTTTAGTAGTACAAGGTGTGATAGGATCTGGAATGAGGATATCCGCAAGAAAACCAAGGTTACCGACATAGCTCTCCGAATAAGCAAGTTGAAGTGGCAATGGGCAGGCCACATCGCTCGTAGAACCGACAACCGTTGGGGAAGAAAGGTTCTCGAATGGCGACCGCGTACCGGAAGACGAAGCGTAGGTACGCCTCCCACTAGATGGACCGAGGACATAGTCGGAGTCGCGGGGAGCCGATGGATGCAGTTGGCGTCCAGTCGTATCGCGTGGCGTTCTAGGGGTAGGCCTATGTTCAGCAGTGGACGTCTTCCGGCTGATGATGAGTACAAGGCATGTCTCCGTGGAAACTTCACGCTGACGATCACTGAGTTCGTGGGATACTCACGTTTCAAGTTTTTTACCTTGCCAATTTGATGCAAATGGATCAATATTATTTTGATACCAAGGTCGAAAGTAATTGTTAATTTAGCTGTAGATTGAGTTTCTTCCGCTTCCACAATCACAAAATGTTACGCTAATCCCAAAAAAATGACTAATTTTGAAAAAATAATTTCCTATTTTTAAAATAAAATCAACTTGAAATTAGAATTCTAACCGAAGTAAAATTGTTTTGATTGATGTGGTCAGTACTGCAGAACGACAATTTCATAGGTCTTTCATCTATTATATTAAAATAAGACGAATTTTGTACGAACTGTGATTCGACACGACTTCGAATATAAAAATAAGTAGATATTTAACAAAAGTATAAATTTAAAAATATTGACTATCAATATAAATGTCTTATACATTAAAATGACTTGCAGCCTTATTTTTACAAAACAAAGTTATTCGTCATTTTGCCGAAAGATCGGATATTTATTCGAACGTCAACTCATTTATGCCTAATATGCGAAACTCAGGTCAATTTTGTCCATATTTAGTTTTACCTTCCACCCATCTCTAGTCGTGGCTAGTTACATCCAGTGGCTTTCCGAACGCCAACCTTTCTTGAGAATCTCAATATTTTAGACGAGATTAAAGAAAAAGCACCAAGATGATCTACGGAGCTACAAACCGTAAGATCATCTTGTGATTGAAGAAGCTATCAGACTGTATGTGTGTGTGTGTTACACGGAGCAAGAACTCCACACGGCACAAGCTGTCAAAAGACTATCATAGAATTTTTTTTTAAATAGAAGGCAGCCTTCATACTAGGATAGGAATACACCCGGTGACACAAAGAGCACCCAGACTCAGAGCAACAAATTAACGACAAAAGAAAAGTTTGTCCCATATGGGGATTAAACCCACAACTCACAGCGAAGTTGTAAGTAGCAAGCTGACCGCATAAATCACTACACTATCCGTGCAGTCAAATATAAAACAATAACAAAGGAATCGCTGACCAATTGACGGATTGTATCCATACTACGTGACCTATTTTTCACAATATAACTATTTTATCTGGGGCCTACAAAAGTAGGTCATGCAAGTATTCTTCAGTCTACATTAGAACCATGTCGTAAACTGTAACTGTACTAAATTCTACTTCTAATTTCTATAACATACATAATTGACTTCACTATAGTACAGTACAACATTATGTATAATATTATTTTTAAGTTTTCTTTTTATTCAAATTAGGGATCGCCTGAATGATTGTCTTCTTTCCAATTGCCAGTTTAACTTGAACCTTCATTGTATAAACTTAACTAGAATGACATATATACTGTACCTTACAGCTTTACGTAGTCGTTTTTTGTTTTAATTTTAATTCAGTAGGGGCACGTCGTTTAATTGTATCAAATATGTAACTTTCTGCATTTTTTTACATTACTACAAGTATGATCTGCTGCTATGGTCTTATATGCTTTTTTTATAAAAACTCCCACATTATGAATATGTCCTGTGTTCGCAGGGGAGTTTATAAACATGCATGAAACGGACACAAAGAAAAACCAAACTCAGAACAACAGTTCTATGTAAACTTATATGTTTACAAAACGATTCACAAAGGGTCTTCCATTCAATCATCTCCATTATATAGTAATTACACTTAATTTTGTGTTTCATCACCTGTTTAATAGGTTGTGATTTAAATAAAACGAGATGAAGGCGGTTATTACCTTTTCGTATTGCGTTATTCGCCACTGGAGGGGACGAAGGGTGTTCACCCCCACACTTTGATCTCGACACCGCATGAAATAGTAACAAAGCGAACATTTGTTTGTTTATTTATAGATCATAATTTCTTGATACATCTCACACGCAACCGTCTGTTACCAAATTAGGCAGAACTTGCAGTAGAGTAACGAGATGATTCATAATATATATCCCTTTATTAATACGTCAACCTGTAAAAATGGAAGGATGTCAACCTGTAATACTGAATGTATATATGTTGTAGAAGTAGAGAAAGTTATAATTAATTAAAAAAGAACAAACCCTAGAAGTATCCTCAAGGTAATAGTAGGCGCAGTAGTGCCCTCTCACTGAAGACCAACCTAAAGTGACAGCATCTGTGCTGTGGTGTTTCGTTGCTTACGGCGAAAAAGGAGCCATTGGTGCATGAGTGACAGTTATCGTGGTAAGTGTATGGGCCTTACACTGCCACGATGATTGTCAGGTCTTTTACGTCCCCAAGCGAGGCGTGAAAAATATCTCACTAGGCCGCCATAGTGTGTGCTGTGCATACTGCATTGTTTTCATTCACAAAGAGAATGGTGGTCACATTTCTTAGATTCTATTCATTCTTTCCTTTAAGCAGAATAAAATAACAGTGGCAAACTCTTAAAATAGTACATACAATGTATTTTAACATGTCATGATACAAATATCTACACAAAGACAGTTCAGGTTTAACTGGTCAAGGAAGTAAAGCATAAAATTTCTATCAGAATTCATCCATCAGACGATTTCTAATATTTTGAAATAATTATAGACGAATTACACCTGAATGGAACAACATGGGAATCGAACCTATAAACTCTAGCGTAGAAGTCAAGACCTATAAACTGGACAGGAGAGATAAAATATGTCGTACCTCATTGTTTCCAAACGAGTTCCCTTTACAAGGATCCATTGCTATCGTTATATAGCTAGTTAGTTTCTGTTATACTAATAACGATATTTTCTGGGAGTTTACTTGTGATTCCTATGTCCAGCAGTGGACTATTTAAAGGCTGTTGATGTGAAATAACGTGTTGGAGAGTTACTTCCGCCACAACACCATAGAATTGTGAAAAGAGGTGTGTACCCTAAAGATGTACACATAGACGAATCATCATTATCAGTGACAGGCTTTAGTAATCCACTGGCTTGACATATGTATTTGTTTTCTTAGAAAGGAGGTTTTGAACTACTATTCGAGACTGGCTAGACGGGTTGAAATAGGCTTTTTTCAAGTTTTCCTACTCATTACTGTGTTGTTGTCCTGCGTATTTTGCTCCCTTAGTCGATACGATACCCAAGGATAAATATGAATTCATGTAGACTATTTAAGTACCCAAAAAAAAATTGTAAGAAGCGAGTATCGAAATTTTATCTTTACAAGACGACATCAACATCTGTTTGTTTAGAAAAACTCAGTATAGGTATTTTTGTGTTCTTGGTCAATGTATGTTAATCATAAGTTAATAAATAACACGACCTATATAGGGCTCTCGTCGACCGCACCTATACAGGGACGCTAGGTCACAGGTAAATTAGGCCACAGATCTGACATAGAGGCCATCAACCTCAATCTAGTGCATGAACGTCCCAATTAATATAGGTTCGATACAGATGCAATTGCGCAAAGCTCAGCTTCCCAGGCAGAATTCTGAATCTAGGACAATATATCATGACCCTTTATGACACGAATCTATGCGCTGACAGTCAGTCACGGGAAGGCCACTCTCAAGGGCGCATCATATCCTGAGTCATTAAGCTTTCAGTGGCAATAATGAATAAAAATAACGTGAAAAGTAAGAGGAATATAAGAAATAGTGTATTGGTTCGGCTGTAATTGTTAAACGTCATTATGAATTCAAATTTTAACCAAATCTTTTTGATCAAACTAGTTTTCTACGTTCGTCAATAGGTGGAGCTACTAAGCGCGGCTTTTCAATAAAATTTCTAGAAACTTCTTTTGGACCTAAATTATTTTTTATGATATATAAATTATTATAAGTAGGTTTAATATCTTGTCTAAAATTCAGGAATTAATCCGAAGACAATTTATAGTAATGACAGATAACAAAAACTACCAAATTTGAAATTGTATACCAATTTATTTAACTAAGCTAAAGTTTACTTTAGTAGTAATATGTTTTAATCAACCTAAACGATAACTTTTATACATTTTATCAACACATTACTATTTTACATTTAACCACGCCCATTTTCTCCAACTTGCTCAGTGATTTCCCCTCTCTATCATTTGCAATGGCAGCCCCGCGGGAAAATCAATAATTTGCTTGTAAACAAGCCATAGCCAAATGTAGGACAAACAATAGTTATAGTAACGATTTTTTATATTACTGTTATTGTTTTGTGTAATAATTTTAAATCTCGTCGATTCTTTTGTTTTATAGTAGTTGTATCTAATAATAAAAAGAAAATGGAGACCGCAAATGTGGGATATTCGTATCACTTGCCTACGGGCGGCTGGAATTACAAAATTCGTAATACACTGACGCAATTCAGTGATTTGTTCAGCGAATTTAATAAATATATCGCTCCGGCATATCATCATGATCGCTGTGAAAGGTAACTTTCGTGTTTTTTAATATTATTTTTTTATTGTGTGTCTATTGTTCATAGACAGTAATTGACACAGCTGTGTTCTGCCAATTCATTTTCATTTTTTTTTACAGATCGGTTCCAATGAGGATTTATTCAATGCACAAAGGAGAGTTCGTGATGGTATTTATTGCGTTTTTCGCATTATTTGGATTGGGAGTCTTTATAGGGCTTGCAGGTAATTAAAATTAATATAATAATGTGAATGATTTTAAGAGTTTACTTTTTTTGGTGCTATTTTTGGACTGAATTTATTGTATGTAGTAAAGAGAGCAAATATATCACATTTTACAATTTTAAAAAATAAAAATATAAACACTTTTAACACTTATTTTTGATTAATGGATACTACTAATATATAAAGTAAGGAAAAAGTCGGGTACGTTTATTTGTACTAGTTATGCTTATAATCAACTGATGAAAACCTTAAACTTTTCAGTAAACTGTTATTATTTTTATCTATGGATAAACTGCAAACGAATCATTACTTTATTGCTTGTAATCGTTTGTACTGTTATAATTCATATGTTATATGTCTGTTGTTACTTGTCATAATTATGTGTGACTTACTTATATCCTTGCTGACATTAGACAGTAGATTATCGGCGCATGCTAATAGCAAATACAAATATTCATTATAACACAAAAAAATAAAAAAAGATATTGGTTTAACAAAACAATGAGTGAGCAATTATGACGTGTAACATATGAGTTTGACATTTCATCTTTGTTATGAGCAATGGTGACATTCCTATCCTATTCCTACTCAATCCATATCTTACAAAAATGATGCAGATAGTAGATATTTGCAACGATTTTTGACAACAAAAAATAATTAAAGGTCATAAATGAAATGAACGCAGAATAACGAAGATTGTAAAGTAAATAAAAATAAAAAAAAACATTAAAAAAAGAAACCTTGAGTCGAAATACTTTAAGTCACTATTCTACATTAAACAATGTAAGTTAAAGTAACTTAAGCATTCAGAAGTCGTTAAGTACTTTAATGTTAGCACTGTTAAATAAAACGTAATTGTATTCCCTAAATCCTATTGTCAAACTGTCGCGACCCATGCTAATCATAAAGTGCGGTTATCCTTGGTCTCCAGTAGTCAATTTAAAAAGTGCATCGTTCTCTGAGGTCCTGTTAAACACTTCCGTCACCTTAGTCTGCACGCTATAACGCCTACCGTTTAACTATGGACTGAATACCGGAATCCTGCTAAGACCAGAAGTATTAAAAAAAAATTATTAAGATCAAACTGACAAACGTGTCCTTGATTTACTTAAAGACCTTATTGAAGCCTGAATTTGAATGCAATATCTTGTCTTTTAGTCAGTCATACTACTCGACGTGAAATTTAGTACAGTTTCACGTATGTTTTTGCGTGCACCTTCCTTCATATCCAGACGAGCCGACAATTAAGTCGACTTGACGAAAGTAATAATAATAATTGTTAAGTAACTGTTTCGTTGCGTTTTACCGAATATGTAAGGTTACTGGAAGCTCAAAACTCTAACAGGAGCTCAAAATGTTGCAACTCACTAGACTCTAGAGTTGCAGATCTCCATTGGCGGTGGTGGTCACTTAACGTCAAGTGATTCGTCTGATTGTTTACTCCTTATATTACAAAACAAAAAAAAATAATGTTATCGTTATACCAAAAAATATGATTCATTTTATTGCACTAGGAATTAAAATAGTCAATAGATATAAAACCATTCATTTTTTAGTACTCATCGACAACAAAGGTTACTTTCTCTGTGAGAAATCCCTATAATATGAAAACCTTATGCTGAGTAAAACTAAATTGTTTTGTTATTTATGATACAGTTAATAAATCTCTTATAGAATCATCGATTTGCGAAAACTAGGCTAAGATAAAGTCATTACATCCGTCAGTCTTCGCATTATTAAATAAAAATTACAATTGTAACGTCATAAAAATAATATCCTAATGATAAAAGTAGCCCAGTGGAGTGACTATTTGTGCAAGATGGTTGACAGGAGCTGGATGCGACTAGCCCAAAATCGATCAGAGTGAAGCCTATGTCCAGCAATGGACTGCGATAGAATGATGATGATCATGATGATAAAAATAATTTTGGGAAATGAAATTTTGAGTTCATATCAAAGTTAATCTCCACATAACTTAATATAATTGACTTTTTGTAATAATCTAAACAAACTTTCACTTTCAGGTCCATCCCCGACAATGACGACGTCAATGTCGGCATCCAGTGTCTTGACGAACTCAAGCAGTATGTACCAGGGTCCATTTCATGTACATAGCCCAGCGTTGGGCACCCGAGCCCAGCAACTGTGGCTCTTCGCGGAAATACTCACAAATAATAATGACGGTAGGTACATCACTTAATTCACTACACTTATCTTTATATATATAATTCTACTATTCGTCTGTATGTCACTAGACTCCTTCTAAATGGCTGGACTGATGTGAATGAATTTTTTATATACGTTTGGGTAGCGCCCTGGATGGTTTAGATCCACAAATCAGCCTGGCAGAAAATTAAGAAAAAAAAATAGTCAGCTTGTTATATATATAATATACTGTCATCAACCCTATTCATGCCGTGGGTGTGATAAAAGCAAGAGTGGCAGAAAAGCCAGAACCTTATAGTAAGCCAGAAACTCCTTTCTAAGAAGAGTTCTATATCAAGCAGTAGACCATTAAAGGCGGTTGATGTCATGTGATAGTTGTCATACAGCTGAAAAGATTTACGCACATGAGAATAGTTGACCACATATTAGCTACGCCATACACACTGATAAGAAGGCTTCTATTTACAGATGAAATTTTCGACAAACGCTTCCAAATCAGTATTTCAATCGAAGGTGTACTGGCTGACCACAGTACTACCGAAATAGTGGGTGATAACGAGGCTCCAAACAGGTAATATTAAAAACTATTTAGCCTATACGAAGAGTAAAGGCAACTTTCAATTTCATAATATCATGATTTTTTTTTCATTAAAACTTGTGCCCCTAATCATCTCAGGGGTGTTGTAAGAGTTACTAAGAGAGTAAACTACGCAGTACAACAGCGCTGCAAAGAGAAAGAGAACTTGAAGAAACTCTCTACTCACTTAGTCTATACGTGGCTCGATCATATGTACCCGTGTTAGAAGGAGAGAAAGGAAGATGCAATTTTTTTCATTTTTCTTTTCAATATATTCTCCTTTGAGGCTTATACACTTTTCTCATTGTTTATTCCACGTCTTTAAGACCTCCAAAAAACAATCTTCTGTTAATTTGATTTGAATCTTTTTGCTCCTAGCCAGTTTTTTCTATATTGAGAAATAGAAAAAAGTCACAGGGTGCAAAGCCAAGCGAGAGAGGCGGTTGCGTAAGTTATTTACAGTGCAAGTCCTGCAATTATACCAAGACAATCAGAGATGAATGCGATGGTGTATTGCCATCGTGAAACAATACCTGCTTCTTAGACAAATGGGGCCGTATCCCCTTCAATTTCTAATCAAATCTATCTAACAATTCACTGTAGTACTGTCCTGTAATGCCCTGTAAATAATCGATTAGGATTATTTCTTTTAGAAATCAAAAATATCGTGACTGTAACTTTTCCAGTTTCTTAACTGGATAGTCTTTATCTTTTCCAGAGCAGATTCAGTCGAAAAAATTAATTGCATAGATTATCTTTTGGTCTCTGGTGTGTAGTAATGTATTCAAGTTTCATTTACGGTGACATGTTGACGTAAAAACTTCTGCGAATTTCTTTACAATGGTCTAAACACTACTTCAACATTGTAACTCGTAACCGTTCGTTGTACAAGTGTTAGCAATTGCGGGACCAATCGCGCTGACATCTTTCTAATTCAATTAAAATTTTGATTGCCATTCCATACGAGACACCTGCGACCACAGCTACTTGGCACCTTTTCGCTTGGTGATCAGCGAAAATGATATTATGGATCTTTTCAACGATTTTCTCGGTAATCTGACGAGTATCCTGGCCGCTCCTCGTCGAAAACAGATGTACGACCACGCTCAAACTCGCTAACCAATATCTAATAATGTAACGGACGGTGAAGGGTCCTCATAAACAGTAGCCAACTTTACTTTTATTTCATCACATGTTTTTTCATTCAAAGGGTCGAAAGTTAAAACCGCCATTCTAATGAGAAGCCTATGTCCAGCAGTGGATTATTAAAATGAGGAATAATCACCTAAATTTAAATTGTCTAAATGGCAACACACATTTCACGCGTTGCTTGAACAAAGTCTCAGAGTCGGCAGTTTACGAATTACTATGCTTCACATCGTCTCTAATTAATAAACACGCTATAAATATTCATAACGTTCTGTTTCAGGACACAACACTTAAAATGCAAGAAGAGTACATGCGAGGAGGTTCAAATTATGCACCTCGGGATCTTGGAGTATACGCACTATGTACTGAATATTAACTTCTACGAGCTTCAGGAGTTCCATAAACGATATTATATTAGAGATATCATATTTTATGTTAGTATCTTCATAGTATTTTGTACACCACAACACTTTTAAGCCACAAATACATAGTTTTACCTTTAGTTTTTCGCCAGTCATACCCAAAATAAGTAGGTATCACTAAGTTACTCAAGTGTATATTGCACCACGATTCCTCACATTCTTAAAAAAGGCAATAAAGAGAATCTTACCTTCCGCTTACAAACATGCTACATACAAACTCCTTTGTCTTCAAATCTTTTGCAGTACAAACCTAATTACATCTAACTATTTCATATTCATTTAGCCCTAAAGTATAACATTTAATGTTTTTTCCCTTCCAGTTCAAGACTTACAACCCAGCTTTCACTCAATTGGAACTGTGGTTTAGATTTATATTCGTTCTAACGTCATTTTGTGTGACGGTGAGTATTCAACACCATTGTTATGTCATATGAAATACCTATACTTGAATTAAAACTAATAAAACAATAGGTGCAAAACTCGTCGCTTAGTTAAGCTGCTTCCCAAAATTACTTGTATGTATTTTTTTACGAAACGAGTTGACAGCTTCGAGAAATAGTAACTATTGCAGCGCTGTTAATAAGATTACTATATAGAGGGTAGAGGTAAGGAGAACCATCTCAGTATATTAAAAGTGTCCACTAAAAGAGAGCAAATTAAGGTGGCGCCATAGTAGCAACAGAGAAATTTTTAAAAACAGCACCACAAATTATTAGGGTAGGATACTAAATTAAAAAAGGAAGTTTCGCTTTGAATGGTGGTAATATTTTTTGTTTTATCGTTATAGAATAATTATTCTTATTACAATAGCCAGATAAGGTAATTAAAATTAGAAAATTACGAAATACATTAAATTTTTCAACCCAACACACTTCACTCTGCTTATAACTGCTAAATTCATTACATTCTCTGTTGCTGCACTAGCGCTATTTCAGCGAGTATTAAAACCATAATTTGCTGTTTACCGGTGGATACTTTTTCAACTTTTCTCTCATAAAAGACGGTTCTACTTACCTCTACCCTCCATAGATTACTAATAGTAATACATTGTACAGGTTCTTTTGTACTATCATCCATAAAGTACATACAGCACAGTATTTGCTGCTTCGTCAAGTTGCTTCTCAAAATTATGTAAACTTTTACGAAGCAATTTAATAACTTCGAAGAGTATTAGTTGTTGCGAAGCTGTCAATGAGACAGCAAATGCTCATGGCTTGCTCTTTTCGTACTAACATTTAGAAAAAGTTTGGAATAGGCACAGTATGATCTACTTAGTTACACCACTTCCCAAAATCATGTAAATTTTCGCCAAAACAATTGATATTTTCGAGGAATATGAACTCCTGTGGCGATGGTAATAAAACAGCAGCGCCCTTCGCAGGTTCCTTTTACACCGGCATTTAGAAAGAGCTTAGAGTAGGTAAAGCATTTGCTGCTTAGCTAAAATCCTTCGCAAAGTAATTTCATATCTCACAAATCAAATTGACAGCTTCGAAGAGGAGACTCTTGTGATGCTCTTAATAAGACAGCAATGCACTTCGCCGGTTTTTTTTTTGTGACATTTAAGGAAACAAATAAATGAGAATTATGGACACAGAATTATAAATACGGGACTGTCTCGATACATATTCGATGATCTAAAGTCAACCAAGAAGTTGACATTTTTTCGTGACAATTGAGTATACTCGCAGTGTCTTTTAAATATAATTGTATATATATAATAATCGTAAGAGTTCTTTTTTAAACTATTGCATAACTTTTATCACGGGCTTCGAGCGCGGCGACCGATCTAAGAAATTCCGTAACGAAAATAAACCTAATACCCCCCACTCCGACCGGTACAGTGGTGGGGTGTTGAAAGCCGTGCATCGTCTAACGTCAGTTCGGCAGACTTCGGCACGGTGTGTGCGTGTCACTAGACGTATGCGTGTAGACTGTACGAAGCTCGCACGGATCGAGACGAGCTGCTCGTTAATATTATAATTGCATAAGTTGATAAAAAAATACTATGCAATAGTTTTACCGCGGCAGGCCCCTAGTACCACACGTATTTTTTTATTTTAATATAAAGAAAATAGTTAGGATGGATTATTATTTTAATTGATTTTTGTTGATTTTTTTTATTTCATTTTATTCATTTCTTTGTCAATTTAAACAATAGATATAAAAATATAAGTTGTATAAGTTAACCTCTCTATTGCATTAGATTTACCTGAAATGATAGTAAAGATTATGTAATAGAAAAGTAAATATTTTTTTTAGGGATCACTCGTAAAATAAATAACATCTTGCAACAAACGTATTGATTGGTTTATGTACAGCTCTGCATTTCAAATATAGTACTTAAATATTAATATCTTAATATTTCTTATTCCTAACAAAAATATCTTAAGAACAGATTTAGTTTTTATCGATATTTAAAACTTTAAAACATGTTTTTTTTAATCAATTTCAGTTTTCGTTCTTCTATGCATTAAGAAAATACCACATAGCGGACTGGTCCCTTGAACAGAAGTGGCTCAGCCTTTTACTGCCGTCCCTCCTCTTTGCTAACGGTTTGTACACTATATAACTAAATTTGAGAGTAATAAAAACACACCTTGACTTTTTCAATTTGGATATTTTGTTTTTCCTTATAATCACAACGGCGTATTAGGGCACAAAACCCAACATACACGTAAAATTACCAGACTAAAAAATAAATTATGTATTAACCTAAGTAAATATTGTGTACGATTTTATTGCTCTCAAGTGTAGGTATTTATTGTTACCGATTAGGGCTACGGGCTTAGTAATTTACACGACTGCGGCGAAACCAAAAGGAAGGGTAATTGCAGTCTATATACGTATGTTTGTAAGTTCTACCGTAGCGTCTAAACTACTGAATCGACTTTAATTAATGAGATATTAATGCATTCGTAATAATGACCGGGGTGAGATAGACAATATAAATTTTATGTGATGGAATTTAATCTCAGCTTCTAACCTCGAAAAGAATGAAACTGAGATAATTATCACTTGTTTGGTATCAAAAAGGTCTTGGTGAATACATTACGAATATGTATGTATATATGATGTGGTCAAAGGTCGATGCACAGTCTCTTCGTGGAAAGACTGGTTTATCCTAAGTTTGACCAAAAATATTGATCAAATCCCGATTTTAAAAAAATGATTTTTGACGTATGCCTAACCAAATTAGTCTCTTCTAGGTTTGACAAAAATTCATTAGTCAAAAACCGCAATACTTAATGTATTTGAACTTTTACTAAGTTATTAAGTTAGATCTGAGGATTGACCAGTCCAACCTAGGAGCGCCGGAGCTTCGGTGTTTGCTTACTTGTATATCATACTGTTGAAAATATAGTCGTACAGTTTGTGCAGTCCTATTGGTGCCGTGATATTTGTTTGCTTTCGTAATCTCTCAATGGTTTTTATTTTAACTAATTTCGAACATTTAATTTAGAAAAATTTCAAATCTGAAAATAAACTAGAAATATGTTAATAATGCGACCAATACTTACACTGATTAACTATTCAAATGTTTACACTAAAACTCTTTTTTTTAGATCCAATGTACCCGCTGCGACTATTTCCCGGGAACTACTTCGCTACCTTGATCGGTGACATAGATATGATCCTGCTCATCGGGGCGATTATGCTCTCGTGGTTGGGGCAATACCATGGACTTCGACAGGTAGGTGCAGGGCACTGCTTCTTACATAAAATAGTAGATTTTTAAACGACTTTAAACGGGCAGAGGCTTTTTTATATATTTCGATTTCAGTCTTAATGGTTTTTTCCAGGATTTTTTCATTCATTAAAAGGTAAAGGAGGGAAGACAGTGAGTGAAAATCTCACTCAATCTCACGTCGGGGAGAAAAAATATATCGAAAAATATTATCTAATATTTAATGAAGTATTGTACTTTCCGCACAAAATATCATCTCAAGTTCTTTCCGTGTAGTGACAGATTAAGAATACAAAATATCACCATTCCTTTTCTTCCCATGGATATCGTAAGAGATGACTAAGAGGACAAAATACGCAAGACAACATCTCAACAACAAGTAAAAACTGTTGATGATGATATGCAAGAAAAGTCAGGATAATGAGTATCTGACGATAACAGACCCTAAAGAGACTGATGGAAAGTTATTGGTTCCCTTTATAATTCGCCAATGCATACTAAATTAAACTTTTATTGCCTTAGTGTATCTAGCGATTAATAATGCTCCAATACACTTTCCACCTACTTTTCATCTATCACAAAAGTGCACACCACTAAAATGCGATCCATTATAACTTCATAATGCATCAACGCTTGAAGTGCAACCCTTACACAGTTTCTAAGTGCTAGCGATAGTGGTTTCAAATAACTTAACCAGGGTAATATTACAAGAATAAATAATAATAATTATAATTTTTACTTGTATTACGTTTGTTGACACTAAAAATACGCATTTCAAAATTCTCATCGAGTTGTGCGCGTTCTCTTACAAAGTCTCCCTTTCTTCCCCTGTCTACTTTTCTGAATACTCAACTGTATGAATATTTGTCGGGATCACAACCTGTATGCGTTAACATTGAGAGCGCGCCTCGTGAAAGCTAGTGAACTGAACAAAGTGAGACGGTTTTTCTCGTTCGAGCATCTGTGTCTTTTATTAGAAGACTCAAGTTCGTTTCTGCGTGAAATACTGATTGTATTTTGCTGGTTTCGGACAGTATTTGCTTGAAGCTCTCAATTGGTTGCAGCGGCGAGCAGTCTTCACAATCGACAGTCCCGAGGCCACCAAGCTCTTTAAACCTCTACAGTTGCGAAGAGATGTCACCTCTACGGCAGTCCTTTGTCACCTTTTTCTTGGAGAGTGTTCTGACGAAGTCTTTCGATTGGTCCCACCTTCCTCCCTTTCACTTCATGGCAACACGTGCTGGCCTCAGAAGTCACTGTTTTGAAATAATAGACACACGCTCTCGGAATAAATGAGTAGGGGCTTCCTTTCTGTGCCAATTGGTTTTAACCTGAAAATCTCTACCAGCGCTCACGCTTCTTTCCCACTTTGATCAGCAGATCTTTAAGCGGAGCGTGAAAAGGCATTCCACTAGGCCGCCATAGCGTAGTCCTGTAGGATACTCTTTATTGCGAATGCAGACAATAGCATGGTGATCGTCAGTCTTGGATTCTATTTATGCTTTCCATTAAGCAAATTAGAACATTTTGGCAGGTGTGGTTTTTTTTTATTTACTTCCTACCACAGTGACTCTATTTTGCCTGGTGGAAAGCATGAATAAAATCCAAGAGCGGTGGTCGCCATACTCACTGCGAATGCCGACAGTGTAATATGGCGACCCACGCTATGGCGGCCTAATGAGATGCTTTTTCACGCCTCGCTTAAAGGACCCGGGATCGTCTCCCTAGGGGGTTGCAATTGCCCACGTTATAAATATACGTTGTACAGTTCCTAATTCTTTTATTTTAAGGAATATCGTATGTTTATTAACAAATATTTTTTTCTGTTTCAGAACGACAGGAACTACATGAGCTTCTACTTGACGAAATATTTTCTGGTGATCTTGCTGATGGTGCCGGCCTTCATCATCACCTACTGGCAGAAGTGTGTCGGAATATTGGACCCCACCTATAACTACATAATGAATCCGACTTACCCAGTAAGTTTCTTATATTTTATGTCTTACGACCTTTAAACCTTCAAGAGAAGAGGGTACAACTCGACAATTCGCTTGTGAAATCTGTGACTCTTGAGTTACAGGGCCAGTTAGATCCCATCAAATAACGGATATGGCACGTTCTCAAAGAAAACCAGTCTTAAGCAATTCTTTCGCTGCAAATCATCGAATAAGTGAGTTCATCCAAGGCTTAACCTTTTGTGACACACTTGTACACTTGATTTACAAATGACAATGGATGGTGGCAGTCATTAGCCATCAGGAAACCTATCTGCTTGACTGCCACAGTCCTAGAGGGAAAGACTAAATTGAGAGAATCGTACAGTGTGACATTCGGTAGATGGCCTTATTGTCGACTTCTTTTTATATGGACGTTCTGAAATCTATTAGTGTTCGGCGATGACTGAGCTTAGTTTTAATGATAAGATGGGGTAAAACAAAACTAAAACCTCTTCGAAGTACCTACAACATTAAAAATAAATATATTTTTTACTTTGTCATCGAATAATTTGAATTTTAGCGATTGATATGTAATTACCACATGTTTGTAAGTGTCATTAAAATGGGCGTACATTTAAGTACCTTAAATAGAGTTGCCAGATCAAAAATAACTAAATATTTTTAATTACAATTTTATTTTTATTTATATTTTTCTGTACATTTCAAAAATATAACAGTTCAATTTCATATCGTTGGCATTTGTTGAATATTTAATTTTGTTTACGTAGTTCGGGCAATGTCTAATTACCAGCGATTGACGAACGTGTCTTTTGCGAGTGATGATGTCATTAGATGACAATTTATGTTCTTAGTACCTATTGGTAATATATGTATGGTTGTAGCGTTCTAATGATTTCACGTTGTAAGATAAGTCCAATGATCTAACATAACCTTAAATATTGCTAAGTATAAACTTCTTTATATTATATTATGTAATTTATTGTTTATTTTACATAAAATCATGAAAAAGGAGACTTGAAAGTTACAAATCGACTATTTTAATTTTTGTATATCATTTTCATCTAATCTAATCGAATCTAATGACAACTCAAACGACTTCATTGATTTTGCGTGCTACAGAGCGCACCAAAGAAATATCAATACACACAACATATAAAACATTAAAATACTGTAATATGCAGATGTATATAAATGTATATATGTATGTGTATGTATTATATGTATTCTTATTATGTAGTTCTTTCTGAATTATTTTAATAGTCATATCTGAAGTACAGTGTCCCGTCTCAATCATTTCCGCACCCACCAACGGTAGACTGGTAGAATATGCATTTGGCGTTGACAGGGACGAATCTACCATGGGCTTAATGAGCTGCAGTTCACGGCTCCTCGGAAATAAAAGCCCCCAGTGTCCATTGAAACCATAGACGGTTAGGTCAAGAAATAAAAAAATTAAAACTTACTTCTTAAGGTATACGATTTTAAATTTTACGTTGCATTATTACTAAGTACATATTAGAATAATGGGGCTAAAATGTAAGTAGTGTAAACATACTTACTTTTACATATAACGCTTTTAAGCCCCGTTATTCTAAAACTTAATATTGCCACCCGTATTAATGAACACCTGTCGCGGTTAGGTCCCGGCTTACTTGCCTAGTAATCAGTTCAGTTTCTGACGGGTAAGATATTCCCTAAATGGCCGGTTGTCTGTCTTGACATAATCAAAACTTTTAACTCGATTCAGGGGTGGGCAATTAGGGAGGGCTTGGTATACTACCAATTGGGGTGCTGGGCTAGAAATCCTCCACGTGGTGCACCCTGGAAACGTTGGCATCACCGCCGCCAACGGCTAATTTTCTAGCACGAAGAGGAGGCCAATCTTTTCGGCCATTTGGTTGAGGTTTGGTCCAACAGAGCGGGCGTATCTGTCGATTCATCTGTTGGGTCTTCGCTTTTCGGAGCAATGAGGAGGAAAACCTCGTTAAAAAATCACAGAGGTGGGACCCTTTTCACGGGTCGAAGTTTCTCCACAATCAGTGGTTGAGAAAGGAGAACGGGCTCGGCGTGTACTCACACTGCCGTCGAGTAGGCATTGGGAGATTTAATCTTCCTGCCACCGTCGACATATCGTAATCTCGAGAGGTGTCGTGGTTATGTCTCGCGACTCTACTCGGGGGCGAGGGTCTTGGCTTAGCCGCCCGGACTGCGAGGAAGAAAACCTCTATAAAATAATCACCCCGAATCCCGTGTTCTGGTGCGTGACCAGGGGATGCATGGCTGATGGGTAGTTCAGTCGTAAGCGCACTCCCAGCCGGGGTACCTGGGGACTCCTCGGTTGGGAATAAATTTACGCTTGCCCGGGTATTGGGGATCTCTGCCCGGGTCGACCTTTGTTCTCCCCATCTCGTGGGTTTAAATATGGAAACTTTACTAACTAAAACCAAAAAAGATTTACAGAAGGAGAGGAGTAGGAAAGGGAAGCTTGGTACTACAAGTGACTTCTCGTCTAACGAGGGGGAAGCAGTACTTGGGACTCCTATTTCAGTGGGGCTCCCAGAATTCAAATTTGGCTGCTGGGAACCAAAAAAGAACATCAGAACGATTGCATTCCAAGTCCGCCCATCCGTCGGACGGTGGTAGCTCAAGCATGACTATGGACGTGCGTGCGCTCCCGGGACGAGGAGAGTGACACGTCCCTGGAAATGTTACCTCCTAAAGTGGGGACCAGCCGCAGAGGCAGGTCACGTACGGCCATTTCTAACCCCTCAGTTTCTGTCTCCTCGAAGTCAGAAGCCTATAGGCGGGTCAGGGCGGAGGGCGAAAACGCAGCAGAAGAAGAGATTGCGGATCTCCTGCAGAGGATCCGGGAGCCGGTGAATAAAGTTTCGGCTCTCCAAACACCAGCGTCTTTGCATGAGAGAGCAAAGTTAGCGGTGGCCATAATTGAAAAAGTGGCCACCAAATCTAGGAACCTGAACAGCACTTTTGTAAGAGCTCTGAAGGACTTTTCATTGGCTATCGCTGGGGTCGTTGAGACCATCACTGGGGAAGTGGCTCGCCTCCAGGCAGCTAACGACCGATTGACGGGGCAGGTTGCAGAGCTTAGTGCTCAGTTCGCTCAATTTCAGGTGCGGGCGGACTGTCCTGAGCGATAGAATCCGGCTCCACGGCAACCCGCCCCAACTTCCTCTCTCGGTAGCGTCCCAGATGCCCAACTGCGCCAAATTACTGACGCAGTTTGGCGTATGATGGACGGGCGTCTCGCTGGCCTAGAGGCGAGGCTACCTCCAGCCCCTATAGTTCGGCCAGCACTCGCAGCAGATAAGCCGAAGAGAGCTGCGGAGCCGACTTCACTTCCAGCTGCGGGTGGCCGCGTGACGTATGCCACGGCGACGTCCCAATCAGCGGTTGCACCGAAGGCGACACGTACGGCCAAGGCAGTTGGAAAGAAAACTAGACCTACACCTAAGACCTTGGCAACAACAGGAGCGGAATTTCCTCCGCTTCCCACTCCATCGCCTAGTGTCCCTTCCTTTCCTTCAACTACCGCGAACGACGTCTACCAAGAAAAACTCGGGGAAACTGCGGACCCCTAAGACAGCAGCTGTAGTTGTAACTCTGTCACCGGAAGCGATTAACGGTGGACTGTCCTACGCAGCCGTCTTTAAGAAGGCACGGGACAGTCTGTCAAAAGATTTCGGGACGGTAGGTGTTAAATTGCGTCTTGCCCAGACGGGAGCTCGAATTCTTGAGTTCTCTGGAGCTGAAGGAGCAGAGACGGCAGACAAATTTGCCGAGAAGTTGCGGGGAATATTGGCAACCACGGATGGCGTCAAGATCGCCAGGCCTATCAAGTGCGCGGAGCTGCACATTTCAGGCCTGGACGATTCGGTGACGGTCGAGGACGTCCGCGAGGCGATTCGGGAGAAGACCGGATGCAACGCAGACAACATCAGGATCGGCACCATCCGCCCCGGTCTGGGAGGCCTTGGTACGGTATGGGTTAGCTGTCCTGGCATCAGCCAAAATTTTGGGCGAAATTGGCAAGATCCTCATCGGTTTCGTGAACGCTAAAGTCACGGTTCTGGCGGCGAGACCGATGAGGTGTTTCAAATGCCTGGCTACGGGACACACTCGCATCAAGTGCTATAGCTGTTTTGACTGTAGCGGATTGTGTTTCCGTTGCGGTCGACCGGGGCACAAAGCGGCAGAATGCTCTGCCGCCCCTCACTGCCCGGTATGTGCGGCGGATAACAAACTCCCCAATCATCAAATTGGGCAGGGAGGTTGCAGGCCTCCTCGCAATTCTTGGCTAACGTCGGGGTCTAGCCAATCGGCCCAGGCTACCTCCGACGTCGTTCCTGCGTCGAAGTCGTCGCCAATGGAGGGGGTTGTAAAGACGGTCTAATAATGGACCAAG
Organism: Hypercompe scribonia; assembly: GCA_949316085.1. NCBI lineage: Eukaryota > Metazoa > Arthropoda > Insecta > Lepidoptera > Erebidae > Hypercompe > Hypercompe scribonia. Next base: position 21,194,675 of record OX438977.1, read on the forward strand.
TCTCCAGCCTACTTGTCCAGACGAATCTAAACCACTGTGCGGCGGCGCAGGATCTCTTCCTGCAAACCATAGCACAGTGGTCGATCGGCGTTGCCGTAGCCGCAGAGCCTTATTATGTTCCTCCCCGTCCAAACTGGTTGGGTGACCGAGATAGCTCTGTGGCAGTCGTCAGCTCCACGGCGGCTCATTCCCCGCCCTTGTCGCTAAGAGACAAGGGCACTGGATATGTTGCTGCTGAGTGGCGGGGATCACCATATACGGTGTATACTTCTCCCCTAACCGGAGTTTCAGCGACTTCGAGGGCTTCCTCAACAGCTTGGAGACCTCGATGCGGCGACTAACGTCTGGGCACATCCTCGTGCTGGGGGACTTCAACGCAAAATCCATTGCGTGGGGTTCCCCCAGAACGGACGCAAGGGGCGAGGCCGTAGAGGAGTGGGCGGCCTCGGTGGGCCTCTGTTTATTAAACAGAGGCTCCACCAACACGTGCTTGCGACAGTAGGGAGGGTCGATAGTGGACCTTTCGTTCGCTACCCCTGCCCTCGCCGCACGAGTAAGGAACTGGTGCGTCCTGAAATAGGTTGAGACGCTCTCGGATCACCTCTACATCCGATTTGAGCTCTCCCGGACCCAGGACCCCAGTAGGGGTCACGCGGTGGGCGGCGGCGTTCTTCCCGCTTTCCGCGGTGGGCTGTAGCCAAACTGAATAGGGACCTACTAGAGGAGGCGGCCATCGTTCACTCTTGGCTGTCTCCGCAGGCCCCGACCGAGGTTGGACCGAGGAGGTTGATATGGGGGCTGGTCGCTTCCGCGATGCGATTACGCAGATCTGCGATGCGGCCATGCCCCGCATCCGAGGTTGTCGGCCTCCACGGAGGTGTACTGGTGGTCCCAGGAGTTGGCGGACCTCCGCGCCGCCTGTACACGTGCTCGGAGGTTCTACACTCGTAGTCGACGGCGACACCGCGAAGAAGGCGAGGAGAACCAGCTTCATGAGGAGTACCGAGAGGCGCGGAAAACTCTGAAGCTGGCCATCAGCTGCGCCAAAGAAAATAAAAGAAAGGAGATGCTGGAGGGTCTCGATCGTGACCCCTGAGGTCGCCCTTATTGTGCGGTGCGACAAAAGCTTCGCACGTCGGGCCCCCCCCCCCATACAGAGACACTCCAGCCCAGCTTCCTACAGGAAGTGGTCGAGGGCCTTTTCCCGCAGCGGGTGGAACACACACCCCCGTCGATGACCTTCATGGACCGAGACGACGGGGGGAACAAGGGCAATGTTCCGCCCGTCAGGGAATCGGAGATAGGGGCGGTTGTTCTACGGATCCGTTCTAAGAACACCGCCCCCGGGCCGGATGGGATACTTGCCCGAGTGCTGGCCCAAGCCCTCGAACACATGATGGACCGCCTCAGGAAGGTCCTGGACGCTAGCTTGGTGTCCGGACGCTTCCCTGAGTGCTGGAAAAGCGGGAAGCTCGTCCTATTAAGGAAGTTAGGACGGCCTGCCGAATCGGTAGCGGCCTATAGGCCCATCGTGTTGCTGGACGAGGCAGGTAAACTGTTTGAGAGAATACTCTCTGCTCGCATCGTCCGGCACCTCTGCGAGGTGGGCCCCGATTTGTCGGACGCCCAATTTGGTTTTCGGGCGGGGCGTTCGACGGTCGATGCCGTGCTGCGCCTGAGGGCCGTTACCGAAGAGGCGGTGAGCTGTGGCGGCGTGCTGTTGGCAGTGTCGTTGGACATCGCCAATGCGTTTAATAGTCTGCCATTTAGCTGCATCAGGAAAGCACTCCGCTACCATGGAGTGCCAGAGTACCTGAGGCGGCTTGTGGCAGACTATCTTGAGAAGCGTACCGTCATGTACGAGGACCGAGACGGTGTTCTGAGGCGGCGGCTCATGTCGTGCGGTGTTCCACAGGGGTCCGTCCTCGGACCACTCCTGAGGAATATGGGATACGACTGGGCCCTTCGAGGTCGTCTCCCCCCCCCCCGGGCTGGGCGTAATTTGTTACGCCGATGACACATTGGTCACGGCCCGGGGGATGAACTTTCAAGAGGCGGCACGCCTGGCCACCACGGGTGTCTCTCTGGTGGTCGGGCGTATTGAGGCGCTGGGGTTGCAGGTGGCCCTGGACAAGACGGAGGTCCTTTTGTTCCATGGGCCCCGTCGTGGTCCACCCCACGGTGCCTCTATCGTAGTCAATTTGGTCCTCGTACCGGTTCAGGCCCAGATGAAGTATCTGGGCCTGATTCTCGACGGCAGGTGGCTCTTCGACGAACACTTTCGACTGCTTTCTCCAAAACTGGTTGGCGCTGTTTCCGCCCTTGGGTGACTTTTGCCCAATTTAGGTGGAGCCAGCATCGAAACGAGACGACTATACACGGGGGTTGTCCGGTCAATGGCGCTGTATGGTGCACCGGTGTGGGCGGCAGCTCTGACTGCCCAGAATAGGGCTCGCCTCTGGCGTCCTCAGAGGATATTGGCGGTTAGAGCCATACGTGGTTACCGCACCGTATCGACGGAGGCGGCGTGTGCCTTGGCCGGAATTCCCCCGTGGGATTTGGAGGCGGAAGTGCTCGCCGAAGTTTATCGGCGAACGGCTGACTTCCGGGCGGGTAGCGGCATACGGCCCCCGCCCGAAGAGATGCGCTAGTGGCGAGAGGCCGCTCGTCGAGCCAAGATGGCTCGGTGGTCGGCCCGGCTGGAGGTTCCACGTGCTGGCTTTGCCGCCGTGTTGGCTCTCCAGCGGGTCATCGCCGAGTGGACAGGGCGACAGCATGGGACCCTTTCCTTCCGACTGACGCAGATCCTTTCCGGGCATGGTTGCTTCGGGAAGTATCTGCACTCGGTCGCCAGGAGGGAATTGAGTCCCGCCTGTCACCACTGCGACTGCGGTGAGGACTCGGCTCAGCACACGCTGGCGGTTTGTTCCGCCTGGGCGGCACAGCGTGGAGTCCTCACTGCAGTTACTGGAGGAGATCTCTCGCTACCGGCCGTCATACGCTCCATGGTCGGTAGCGTCAGTTGTTTTACCGCGGTCGCAACCTTCTGCGAAGACGTAATTTCGCGGAAGGAGGTGGCGGAGAAGGCCCGGGAGGATGATATCCACTCTGACCCAATTCGCCGCCGTCCGCGTGTGCCGTTCGTCGTCTAAAATAGATAGTTTACCCATAGATGGTGCCCGCATTAACGGGCAGGCGCTGGGAGGGATCTGGATGTCGTAATGGCAGCGGTTCCCGGATCCCTCCTATCTCAGGCGCAGAGTGGCACACCGTGTGGTTTTAGTCGGTCCGATTCCGACACACCAACCCGCTGTAAACCCCGGTGGGGTGACGGCTCGAGGGGGTTCTCATACGTTAAAAAAAAAAAAAAAACTACCAATTGCCTCCTGCCCGCAGGACGTCGTCGAAGTTTATCTTCGCGATATGTCCAAATCGTCTATGGATCGCGATGATAAAGCTGACTTTGGAGGCATGTATTCTAGGAGGTCCATCTTGAAACGTGAGTAAGCCATTTTTGACCACAAATAGACCGACGCAATCGGAGTAATGCCAGGAAACAGGAAACCAGTGACAAGAAATCCTTTCCTTACTTTTGTCTGAGTAAGTTCACTGTGCGGTCGTACTGTTCATAGCTGGAGCATCAATATGCAACAGGCCCCTATCGGCCACCCACTGCCGAGCTGAGCTCAGTCAAGCACAGCGTGTAATTACAATTTGGTTTATACGAGATAGGTTAGTCAATAAATTAAAATCTGTAATATCTTAATTAAGCTACCATAAACATGCGCGATGTCTCATTAGATTTGAAATGGCTAGAAAAAAATTTCAAAAATATATTTCACTTAGCACATTACAAAGTGACATACCGTTACGGTTGGGCAGATCTCTATTTCTGGTGTTGAATTAAAATTATAAGTAATATTTGAAAATCTCCCCTTTATAAGGATCGTTTTACAAAATTTTTCAAATATTCTAATATACAAAGTGTCCAGAAAGGGTATCGGGTATTTGTTTTCGCGCCATATTCGAAACGGGGCGTCTAAAGGGTGCGGGGATTGGTTCGTGGCGTCCGCCATTTTGTGGAGTTTTAGTCACGATGGAACAGTACTCGAGGACGCATCGCGCATTTTGCGTACGAGCGTATTATCGTAATGGTGATTCAATAGTGACTGCTCAACGTCTCTATCGTACGGAATATCGTACACGCCACGCGCCAAGTGACGATAGCATTAGGAAATGGATAAGGATGTTTGAGAATACAGGTGCGACAGTTAAAATTCAAAACTCTGGTCGTCCTCGTTCAGTTCGCGATGAAGAAACAATTGAAGAAGTTGAGGCATCGGTTCGTCAAAATCCGTCTTTATCCATCCGAAAGCGAAGCCAAGCGTTGAACATCAAAAAATCGTCTTTACATTCGATTTCAAAGAAAGACTTACATCTAAAAGCCTATAAAATTCAATTGGTTCAAGAATTGAAGGATACGGACTATACTAATCGACTGAATTTTGCGAACGAAATGCTGCAGCTTAAAACCGTTTCTAACCTAACATGAAAAAAAGGTTCGAAGAAAAATACAAAAATATAACCTTTGATACCTAATCGAAATAAAACGTGGCATCAGCCATAAATGACATGAAGCCTGCATGGTGGAATTGTCGAAACGAAACTTGTAATTAAAATCTACTAGACTGCCATGAAGAGTTCCACCATTCACCTCCAAAATAGTCATATTTACCCCGGGATAGGGCTTACTTAGGCGTGGCAAGGCAGTAAGATCTTGAATCACATAGTCCGACTCCTCATCAAGCCTTCTAGACAAGAGTCCTTGAGGCCGACACACCAGGCTCCTGCCTTCTCAAGGAACTAGAGATCCAAAGTGACTTTCCATATCATCAATAAAAAAATAGAAGCATGGCTTAACAGCTATGTTTCAGTAACGTTACTCAAGCATCACTGCCTAACTATATCGTTATGGCAGGTGTCACAAAATATTGGTAATTAATGATATTTTAATCCGGTTTGTTATCGTTTTTATACTTTGGTATATTTACACATTATGTTTGATTATTCGAAAACCTTGGTGATTCACAAAGAGATTATACAGAATCATAAAGCGAAGTTATTAGCAACAGGAGACTTGACTTTTGGTATAAACACATTTAAAAGTACCTACCTATATTTAAGGAAATTACGTAAATCGTAACAATGTATAACTGCAGTCTAAAATAAAATGAAAATGTTTTGCCTCTTACGCGTCGGCGCCATTTTTAAAAACAAGGCAATATGATGTATCTCGTCCTGCTTAAGCATGACCAAACTCGGCTATCATACTGCAGTAAATACCCGCAGCTGAGATAGCGTTTGTCTGTCCCTTTCTATTTAATACCAAAGAAAGAGAAAAAAGTAATGCAACTCAATACGGTAAGAGTTATATCTACTAAACTCGCAGCGATCGATGTGAATTAATCCTACAGTATTATGAAAGCGTATGCTTACGTACAAATGCAGGAATAGATTAATTTATTCAATGTAGTCGAGTAGACTCTTATATGTATATAAATTATTTGACAATAACATGAAGGCACACCATAATATTCCATACAAAAATGATCCGCGTCTTCCATTTTCCAAGCACATTACATGTAGCAACCATTTGTGTTGACACTTCTGTCTCATGACTCATATTTGCCGACTATAATCTCAATCACACTCAATTAATAGGAACAAGCCTATTGCTGTCAATCAAGTAGAAAGGACTACAAAGAGGCCTTTGTTCAACAATGCACCACTAAAGGCCGTTGATGTAATATGTAAAAATCAGTCAAATTTATATGACGTCCAAATTGAAGCGATTAAATCAAAAACTGAAGGATTTTGATTAACTTTTGTTATTTATCTTCCAAACATTTTTATACTCCAAAACACATTGAAGAATTGCCAAGCTAACCAACTGCATATTAAAGGATTCAAAATATTGGAGAAAGTTAAAAAAATAATGTAATAAAACTGGAAAATATTGACAGATGTGTTTTAAATTTCGAATATTCACATAAAGAATGAATTTTAGTCTTAATTGCGTTTTGTTTTTGCTTCTATTTCAGTTCGTGAAAGGCTTGTTCTTCTGTGGTCTTACGATGTACTTCCTGTATTTAGTGGTTTTGATTATTAAGGCTTACAGCGATTTGAGGAATATGCCGTTCTTTGGTAAGTTTCATATCTTAACTACCTATTATTGAATACTACATCGTTTTTTTATGCATTTCTATATTCTCTGGGTCCGACATATAGACGGTGGGACCAGTTGTTGGAAGTGGCTGAAATAAGAAGTATCCAGGGACAGTTTTAGTCTAGATACCCAGATATCCGAAGCCTTCCTGACGTAGATGCTTTTTAAATATGCATGCATTATTAACCCAAAAAGATATGTGAACAATAGGTTACATCTGCAATTCATTCAGTGTTGCCACTTTAACGTCATTGTCGTTACAAATTAAGTCGTTAAGTTAAGTGTCGTTAAGTAAAGAGTATGTTATTATTACCTTAACAAGTATAACGCAAATAGATTTATTTTTGTTAAACTTGTACTCTAAAATTTGATTGCAAGATTGCTACGTTTATCGAGTATGTAATCAATAAATAAATCTGATTCGAAGACTGGTCCGTTTATGCAGTGATTTTTCAAAATTTGAAAAAAGAATTTCGACGAAAGAGTGTTGACGATAAGTACTAATTTAATTTAATATAAGGCGTATATTTAATAAAACAATATCATTATATCGTTACAGACGTCAGACTCCGTTGTTTATCCATAGTGATGGGCACAGTGATTTTCATCATGACTTTGCTGTCGATACAAGGGTGGGGAGTAGCAGGTCTCCAGGACCACTGGGCGAGCCAACCGAAGGTACATTACGACACCTCTGCACCATTCATGGCCATGATGGGACTGTTCAACTTCAAAATGTACATACTGGCATATTTGTTCTCACCTGGGGGCGCTGCTGTTCACGGTAAGACAATTATCACGTACTGTATTCTCTCAATTTTTAAAATATTACATTTAATATTTTATAAATTAATAGGATACCTTGCATTTTACAGATATAAAAAAAAATACGTTTCTGGTTTCGTAGGAATAGTTATCATAGAGTAACGTATTTCATAATAATTTTTTTTTCACTAATATTTTTTTTAGTACATTGTCGCGTTAATTAGTTTATTTCCTATTAAGTAAGTAGTAAGTACCTGGTATAGATTATAACGAGTAATGATAATTAGACGATCATAGATTGATAGCATTGTATTCTATAGAAATTTTAGGATACGATCAGCGAACACTAACGCGCAACGATTATGTAAAAATAAAAACTAATACTGAACATAGTTCGATAATTATGTATTATAATAAAATTAAAAAGCGAATTTAACATTTGTGAAAAATACAAATGGCTGAAAAATTGTCTACGGTTAATTTTGAATAGAAAACGACCTTTATTGACTTGTTTTTCTGATACCTGTCGAACCTGATACCATTTTATTAGTAGTTTTACAGTCACTTGTAAAGAAAAAACAAAATGAACGTACATCAGTCTTTTGACATAAGGACGATCAAAATAATGGCGGTGGTTCGACTGTAGTCCACGTTAATTTTTGGTGATAAAAGTGCTGAGAGCTGCATTTTAAATAAATGTTAAAAGAAACAAGAAAAATATTCGTTATTATACAAATTGTGGTAATAAGGAAAATATAATCAGGAGACTTTACTCATTAAAAACTAAAACCAAAAACAATCAGAGAGCAAATTATTTTTAAATTTCGACGCATGGTTTTATTGATGGCCAGTGTTTTTGTAACTAAATAAAAGTTTATCTATTATTTTTTTTATTCCTTCAACAAGATCAAAACAATCTCAATGTTACCAACGTAATGTAAAAAAATACTAATGATGTAAACTAACACTGACAGAATCGAATGTTATTGTATTGTATTTTTGACGATCCAAATATTATATCTTGATGTTGAAATAGAACAATTGGTAAGTAGACACTTGATTTCCATGTGTGATGATTATTGCTTTTAAAAATATATTTATTGACTTTAGCGAGTGCCCAGGATTGATATACAAAACCAGTTGGGTGCGTAGGAGACGTAAGTACGTAGTTGTGGACTTAAGTTTCAGCTACCTCACTTCTGTTCTAGTTAAGCGGATCCCAACGAAAAGGCAAACTGCCAAAAACGTTAAATGTACTAAATGTACTGGTAAAGCTTGTAAAGAAGTTCGGGGAGACGAGAATGATTTAGTCATTGTATACGTCATACCTTCAAAATAGGTACCTGTTCTTTTTCTAAATCTGCTACCAACAGTGCATGTTACAAGTTAAAAAAAAGTTGTTCAATTTCTGGTGTCGACTGAACGCCGTGTGGTGCAGTCTTTATAATTGGCACATGATTATTTAGAGCTCGTTAACTTTCTAAATTATACACCTACAGATTACAACCCAGGCGTGGTCACTGCATCCCACGACATTTGATTTCGTCGACTGACAGAAAATGTTTATTTCCTGTTCTAAATGTACTTATGGTTTGTAGATAATTGTTACAACTGTAACAGTTTTATTCATTCTTAACCCTTTCCTATCCTACCCCTATCCTTTAGTACTTTTCCAAAAAAAGTTTTTTTAAATTGACTATTCTTCAATCTTCATTTCATGGGTAAATAATACCCGAATGTACGTTACTATTCCACAGACACATTTAAAAGGCAGAAAAATGTTATAATCTGTTGTTCCAGAGACAGCAATAACCAAAGACAACCCAGCGTTCTCGATGATCAACGATTCAGACGAAGAAGTTATTTACGGTTCTGACGAGGAAAGTCGTCGCCCACTCAACTCTCATCATAGAATTACTACTGACGAAGATATATGAATATTCAATTATAGTTACCCGTACCTATTTTCCCTAAATGTAATTTTTTCTCGTTATAAAATTCTAACAATGTCCAGTTGTCGTTTTGTTTCATAATTTTGACATTCCTTTTACAATCACTAAGATCATTTATGAGTACATGTATATCTCTATCAAGGCCAGTCTTCGCAACCGTCTTCAGCTAGTCATTTATCTCATTGACTTCAATAATACACCAGCCACGTATAGCTCTACACCACGCAAAGATTAAGGTACTAAGCTTGTTTTACGTGTACATTTGCAGGAAGTACTAAAATAAAACATAAAATAAATAAATGAAGCAGGATAAAACAACTTGTTGCGGTCTGCATAAATACATATAGCGTGAAGAAACTTAATATTAGCCAACGGTTGTTTCTGTTGACACTGTTGACACTGTTGTTTTCGATACAGCTTTGACGGTCTATCTAAATAGATCAGTGGTTCTTAACCTTTTAGTCATTAGGGACCATTTAACAAAATATCAGCCTTGTCTTGGACCACCATGTTGGTTTATTAGTTTGTAGTTTTTTTAATTGTTCACATAAAGTACCTAAATGTAAGTAAATAGAGGGTTGTTCGTATCTATAAATAAACCTTCACTAGATTATTTAACAGGTCCTTAAATACACTATTTTAATACTTATTTAGGAAATTATATACATTACAGGTAAATATTACTCGATTAATGTGATTTTTGAGATTGCATGCTCTTTACTAATTTGTTTATCCTTGATTCTATGCTATTCAAAGCCAAACGCATATCGGCAGTGGGATCCTACCGATTGCGGTGCTTGTTTTTAATTATTAGTAGCACCGAGAAGCCTTACTCACATAAATATGCTTATAAAAAATGCTTAGACCATGAAGAATCTAGATTCTAGATTCTTCATGGTCTAAGCATAACACAACACCATCTTCGACTAATACTATACGTTATTATTAAGTTAAATATCACGTTACTTTTTTTTTTGGATTTCTAACCTTTTATAATCTGACTTAAATAATTTAACCTCAAAATTAAGTATTTGAATTTAAAATAATACGCAATGATAAATTAATGGTGATTTTTTTAAATCTCATTATAAGTTTAATTCTAACTTTTACTAGTCTAGTGGTGGGTAGTTTAAACTTGCAAAACAAAATTAACTAGAAAAGCTAAACTGGAAGTCTGAGTGCTACCATTTTCTGTAACATGTTTTGAAACTGCAACATGTTGACGTTGTTCACGTCTAAAATACGACTAGGGAGACTACGGCTTAGGGAGATAGGATTAGTAGTACTAAGTACTAATTCAATGTTTTTCGAATGTTGTTTTTACCGAAAGAAAACTTTTTTTACGCACAGAGTTACCTTGCAAATGAGTTCTCTTATAATACTTACAAATATGTATTTTTCTCGCTTAGGAACTGCGTGAGATGCGTGGGTACGCATCTCTGAGAGAAGCTTGTTCTATAGATATGCTAAATTATTCAGTTTGTTCGTAGTCGCACCTGTTGAATGTTTTTAGATAACAAAGTAACATAGCATAACAATTCATAAACATTGCTTTTGCCTACCAGTAAAAGCGATTGTAAGTTAAAAAACCAAGGAGTATAATATTAATAAATTATCACGGATTTTATTTAGCTATACACACAATTTGAAGAAATATGGATTGGATTCTTCTACATGCTTGCCAGAAGAATTCATTACTGTCAGTAGCGAAAGACCAACCGAATGATGAATTTCGCTGACAATTCAAAATGTCAACGAGAATTTTCCTGCATAGAAAATTTCTCTTTTTTTTTTCTACATTCCTGATTTTGACAACACGGGCCTTCTTTAATGCCTTAAAATTAAAAAAAAAAACAAGTCAAACAGAGCATAGCAAACTTCAAAGCCATAAGGCCACCGTTTGTAGATTACTTTCTACTTTACAATTAAACGTCCTATAAAAACCCTGGTGTACAAATAATGTATTATTTATCTACACTAATGGAAAAAATTAAGGGATCAAAAAAAAATTCCAAATTTTTGGGCAGTTTTCAACAGGCCGTGAGAAATGGTCGTACAGGAAATAAAAAAACAGGAAATTATAGCTCCAAGTGTCTAGTTTTTGGATTTGAACTTCAAAATTTTATAACGTAATTTTTTGAGTAATCGTCGTAAAGTTTTTGAGTAATCGGAGAAAAACCAGCAACAAAAAAATATTCAAAATTTTTTTAGTTTTTTTTTGGTCTACGGACGTGAAAAAATTTTTTTAGCTTAACCACTATAAGGATCGGATACCTTGTTTATTTAGCTTTAATTTGCTTTTTTAATACACCAAAAGCCCTTTTTTTGTAGCATTTTCAAATTCATATGACAAAAAGAAAAAAAATTTTCGGAAAAAAAATGGCCAGTCGTTAAGACAAATTTATTCAAGTTCTTGAAACCCACCTTTAAATTTCTGTGCGATCATTGTTTGCCGAGATATCGATAGTCAAAGACAAAAGCATCCTTTTCCATTTGAAAATCGATATCTCAGCGAGAAGTGGGCGTATCAGGGTGTATAAAAAAGCAAATTAAAGCTAAATAAACAAGGTATCCGATCCTTATAGTGGTTAAGTTAAAAATATTGTTTCCACGTCCGTAGGCAAAAAAAGAGAACTAAAAAAATTTTGATTTTTTTTTGTTGTTGGTTTTTCTACGATTACTCAAAAACCGCGGAGGCTATAAAATTTTGAAGTTCGAATCCAAAAACTAGATACTTGGAGCTACAATTTCCTTTTCTTTTATTTCCTGTACAACCATTTCTCTCGAAATTACGACCTGTTGAAAACTGCCCAAAAATTTGGAAATTTTTTTTGATCCCTTAATTTTTTCCATTAGTGTATTTACATCTTTTCATCGCCAGGAGGGGCACTAGCTAAGTTCAAACATCCTGTAGAGAAAGCTTCTAGGACGCATTAAACTATGCCTTAGCAGTGATGGGGAATTATGTGAAATTAAATAAAAATAGTGTCTACAATTTTACCGTGTCCCTCGTCCAAGTATTGATTGAATTTTTCCTATAAATGTTACATTGTTCTATGTACATTTCTATGTTCAGACATATCTATGTACATTTATAAGCAAAATGAGCTTACGTTCTTCAAAAAAAAATATAAGTATTCAGTCTAGTTATCATAGTACAAGTTCTGCTTAGTCTAAAACTAGATGGCGTTGTGTGTGTGGCTAAATATTTATTTATTTATTCAAAAAAATGCACCTACTTCTCTTCACAATAAGAACATCAATACAATTTTTCCATTATCTAACTGACTGACACTTAACAGTCATTAAGTAATCATTAGTAAAAATATCTACAATTTTGTATTAGATAAATTCTATTGTAGATGTCAAATACTCTCACAATCACTGTCAACCAACTTGGTGACTGTACTCTTATGTATGTTTGTGAATACTGATACTATCAGCTTGTTCGACTTGACTGGTCCACCCCCACATAATGCATAAAGTTATATTACGTAGGTGGCTTTGGTGTCAGTAAGTGCAGAGGCATCAATGAAGCGAGTCAAACGAATGTTCTCTATTTCATTATGATTAGAATTAGTCAAGGCTTCAGCCATCCTCCGCTTCGATTGTACCAACGAAATGCCAAATGACTCTTGTATGTCAACGTATTTGAATTGTCTTTATAAATTAAAAAACTTTTCTTTCTTTAACTCCTTAGTTTGGGTATTACTGTATTTCTGTATTAATTTCATGATGTACATGGTTTGGTAAGATCGAGGTAGGTATACCTAGGTATTTAGATATCTTGGTAGGCCGATTTATTTTATTTATTTAGTTCAGAAACAGACAACAAACCAAGATAACTACTTAATACACATGTACTGCACATTTTAAGCTACTCAAAAAAATATTTCATACTTTCTTTCACGTTCTTTAAACTTGTTTACTCGTTAAATGGCAAAACTGGATTCAGACTATACAGTGAATCCTACACAGGCACAGTACTCGTATAAACCCTTCTATGATACACGAAATATTTTTTATTTGTCCAAGAAACTTGATACCTGACATCCTCTAGGTGACAGGAACCATTTACATCGTGGTACGACAATGTTCACTTCTTTGGAAAATTCCACTGCATGTCTCAACTCAACTATGTGTAATGGCAATACTTGTTTTTTTTTATTGTATCCTACATTGTTTATGATGGAATGGCAAAGGTAGACACTTAAATGCCTTAATTTTATCTTTTTCCTGCACACTACGTAAATTGAGAGGAAAAGAGTAAATAGAAAAGATAGAGAGAGAGAAACGCTTAAACAAAAACTATGTAACCTTATTGTGTTAGTATCTCGGAGGTCCCTCGTTCATGTCTAAGAAGATGGTGGGTAGAAATTATAAAGCGAGTCTTTTACTTGGTCGGCCATCTTTTCTCTAAGCTTTCATCACTACTGCGCGCTGTGTAGACGAAATATAAGAACACATGTTGCCATAGACAAGATCTATGCATTTTGAAGTAAATATTTTTCGTTTCAAATTACCTACAATCCTTACGGTATAGTTTGATTTCTGAGACAGGTGGCTACGAAACCTAAGAAGTAGCTTTAAACAAGCGGTTTTATTTTATATTACCTATATTTTAGCGTATGCATATATATCAATCAGGTCTTGGATTCGATTCTCGGGTCGCGCTAAAAAGTATTATTCGAGTTTTTCTGTAGTTAGGAACCCGTAGTTAGGAAGTTGGGGTCTTGACCCGGTGACTCAGAGAGCACTTAAAGCCGTCGGCCCTACACCTGGTCTCACCCAGGTCGTGTCGGATAGCCGTCTTATCTGATTGTGAGTCTCAGGGAACAGACAGTGCACTTGTATCTAGCGCACTATAATATCTACTGCGTAGTTAGCTGGTTTCCGTTGAGACCAGTCGACGTGGCCGAGATCAGTCAGGTGTACATCACGTTATCATCATTTTCATTCTTTATGTACCAGTTTCATCAAAAATAAAGTACAATACAGGGTTTAAGGATTATAGTATAAAATCACAATAAGAAAATTATCAACACGCATATCATAGGCCTCTTCTTTCCTTTTATCACCTTTTACTGAATTACGTAGACGATAAACAAACGATATACCTACATAAATATTTTCTTTAGTACATATCATATCAGCTAGAGATAACGTAAACAGTTTTATATGAAAAATACTTCGAATATTTACAAAACGTCAGTGTAGAAAACGTATTAAGATTCAGGTTTAATTTATTAAAGTTCAAAATTAATTTTCTTTTTTATACGCTACTGATAGGCGTTGCTTACGCTAATAGCGCGTTTCGTGACGACGGTTCGGCGTAACTAAACGCCGCGCCGAACCCGTGGATATTCGTTTCTTAGTGAATAACTTAATACTACGTGAATTGATAATATTAATATAAATACGAATGGCTCATTTTTACTTGAAAATTAATTAATTATATAAATCAATCTTGCAAGTCAATTTTAATCCAGTTTCAAAAGCACCTTAATTTAAAATAGAAAATCAGTTATATATAACACTGACAATCTTTGACGACTGCTGCATATCAGGGGCAGAGCACTCATACAACAAAGAACTAATTTATTGGCCTAATTAAGTCAATTCGAAGGTCTCGACCGAGAGATTGTCTCATTTGCATCAAATACGCTGTATTCGGCCAGAACTTGCTCCAAATCCGTTGTACTGATAATTAATTTGCTGTAGTGTAGCTATGTTTATGTTGATTTTGCTTGACTGCTAGCTTTGAAACATGTGCTCTAATGGCGCAAATTCAAAAAGATCCCGTCATTGAAAACATCACCTTTCATTCATCTGTTATGCTTTCGTCATCGCTGTGTCTTGATGGAGTAATATAAATCACTACGCCTTTCCATCCAGTATCTTAAGTCGATCACGGGAGCAAGGAACCTGCAAACGAAACTCACACGTCTCACCTATACAACAAATACCTTCCAAATGTTCAGAATAGTTACGGGTGACTTTAATACCAAAACCGGACTAGAGGAATGTGACGAGACGATACTCAGACAATATGGAGAAGGGTGCAGAATTCATCAGCATTGGACCTTGCGTGGATTGCGTCGACGATCGAAGTTTGTTGCGGATAACTTAACAATGTCCAAAAATCAGGAATGCAATTTCTAAATTTTACATTAAAAATATAACTCGATGGCTAAAGTTAGGCCTACGTGACTCGGACAGAGGCCAAATGTGTGCTTGTGGCGTGTCCATTGACCCGCATCCGCAGTTACTAAGATTAGTGAGGCAGTGGCGCTTACCAACGACATTCTCCGCGAATTCGTAATATCTGCAAGTATATAGGATCGCTAAATAATAAGCACTGGGTTGCGTTGCGTCGCAATGGATTATTGTTTACTCCTTTCTACACCATAAATGATGTTTTAAGCGTGATAGTACAAGTGATGGTAACTTCTGGCGGGTCAGGATGATTGACATAAAACGTCTAAACGACGTGGCTGTAAAATCCAGGAAGTAATAGGAGAATTAAATAAAGCCACAACTTGTTTTATTATATAAATTTTTAATTGAAATTCTTATTTTAGTTCAAGAAAATATTATCTTAAGATATTACCTACTTATAGTTACTTACATTATTTTTTTATTTTTTGCAATTGCTATATATTGTATAGTAACAATCTGAATATATTTACTAATTGGCATGTAGTTTTTCTTTGTGTGATACAAGTTAAATTAAATTTTATAACAATTTTGACGTGGCCCGTAGCCACGCTGTTTGACACTGATTTAATAGTAGTTCAAAGCTTGAGTATATCCAGGTTTTACACATATTATTATATTATAATGTATATTTCACTAACTATCCATTGAAACACATTATTTCTGCAAAATAATTTCTATGTTTCACATCCACCAGATGTCCCGCGTGGATTGAATTTTACTAATTTGGTGTTCTTTACAGAATGATGCTGAAAACCTTAACGCAAAGTAACAATATTTAGTCTGATAAACTATAATATTTATGACTATATTTCATGAATGACTTTTATAAAGTCACCTCTTACTTATGGATATAAGTTTAACGCAACCAACCCATGCTCATTCCTTTGAATATATGTTATAATATAAATATATTTTGGTGGACACGGCCAGAGCAGCAATCCAATCATCGAAAAAACAGCAAGTTTGTAGGTCACGGTAGCTTTGACAAGATACTCTAGTCTCATTACTCAAAACTCAAAAGAAAAAAAATTCCAGAAGGATACCTAGTTAACTAGTTCTCTATTTAACCCGGAATGGAATTCCTCTTTGTCTATCTGTACAGCAATACTGCGTCACAATACTCATAATCACTATGAATCATCATGCATGAACGTTAAAAATTACTTTGTTATGTGAACAAGAGACAGTTTGAAGAACACCATAGAACTGTCTGATCGCCATGAATTAGGAAGAACTTCTGCTGGGATAGTTATAGAAATAATTGTACTAAAATCACTTGATGTTAAATTTAAGAAGTAATGTGTTCCCAATTAGGCTTAAGGAAATTTACTTTTGTGGTTAACGGACTCTTACATAAGACGGCAAACTTAACATCAACAATAGGGTAGCAGATGACAGTGTGCGTCTTGGTTGCAAATATCTAAAAAATAACAGGGTTTGCGGAATAAGTAACACCATTAAACGGACAAAATAAAACTGAATGCCACCACAACTATTTGTCAATTGGTGTCGTAAGAGCCGACTAAGGGAAAAAACTACACAGAACAGAAGGAAAATTAGAAGTAAGCATTGGACCACTGTTGATGAATTAAACGACCAGGAACTTCAAACGATTGATCTAAAATAACAAATTTTGGGTCTTGCCTTACTGACAATAATTGTAAGTTACTGTTATTTAATTCTTGATTTCCTGATTCATATCACCGTAAGAGTTTGATAACTAAAAAAATAGTTGACATCAATACAGATTGTACTGTTGTTTTCTTATTATAGGGAATTAAAAATCAATTATCGATGTCGTAATAGCAGCTGTTCCTGGATCCCTCCTATCTCAGGCGCAGAGTGGTACACCGTGTGGCTTTAGCCGGTCCGATTGCGACGCACCACCCCGCCGTAAGCCCCGGTGTAGTTACGGTCCGAGGGGGTTTCTACGCGTTAAAAAAAGGACCTAATGCATGAATTTACAATAGCTGTGAGTAATTGCGATATTATCGTACTAAAGCGAGATCTGAGAGAAGTGTTAATCGTAATTATATAATTGATTAGCTTTTAATGACTTCAAACAATGGACAATAGGATTCTTACGAAACATATGGAATTTGGCAACTCAAAACAAAACAAACTGCGACGGACTTGGTAACTATAAGGCCGGACAGACAGTGTAACGTGTTCTAAACGAGTTGCCGAGTTGGCCATCAGTATTCTGCTATCATGTGACGATCAGTGACACTAATATCGCAGGCACGTCAAAAACTTTCGGGTCCTGGACGTCCAATCTATCAGATCAGATAAGTGCTAGTGGCCGCTGGTTTTACAAGCATCAACTGCGCATATAGAATCATAACAATAAAATACAAACAAAGCCATGGCTAGAAAATATAGCTGACGAATGCTGTTGCTTAGACAATAGTTATGCCGGCTCTGAGCTCATTTAAAATATCACCTGCTAAAATTCCAAATTACATGAATAAGTTTTTGGTAGATTTGAGAAAAACGTTACCAAAACGTCCTAGATACCAGACTCAACCACAAAAATAAGTTTTCTGAGGTAACATCTGTCGCAGTAACGTTTATATTAAGTTTAGACTCAATAAACTTTTAAAATGAAATATAAAAATCGATGAGATTTTTTTTCAAAGAATTAATCGTGTATATATCGATATACACGATTAATTATCGATCGATAGTCTTACAATCGATACCTATCAATAACTTGTCAATAGGCTAGAACTAATGGAATAGAATTATTCACGATGCATGAAAATAAAATTATGAACACACCACTCATACTGTTTTGCAAAATCCTCGTAAATAAGACTTCTACTAAAGGCTCCTTCTCACTAGTGTTGAGCCAGCATAGACAATCGATGTAAGCGGAGCACATGTCTGTTAGCATCCAATCTCCGCCCGCCAGTGGTACCCTTGTGTAGCAGTACCCCATGTAGAACGCAGCCTACTCACACAGTACTCTAAGAACAATGAATTATCTTTATAGAAATGTGCCATTACCGGTTTGAAAACATGCGCACCGGACGCCGTGTAGAAACGCGCTGCCACGCACGCATTAACATAATATATGACGGTAGAAGATGGCGGCAGCGTCAGCCGTACGGTGAGTGTGACCAAGTACGCTGCACGCCTGCTCGCATTCACCTGTTTCCACCGGTCACTTTATTTTCATGTTAATATTTTATAACAGTTTTATGTTAACATTCATAGTGTATATATTGGTTTTATAAAAGTATTGTTAACTATTAAGGTATATTTGCTTTGATTTTTTGATCATGATTTCGAACAAGAGGCAAAAAATATTGCAGTGTCTTTGGATAATTGAAAATAAATACTCAAAAGTACTAATTTTTTCATTTGAGGTAACAAAATGTGTCACTAGCGGCTAGCACAAAAACAATGCGGCGCCTGCTAAACGTATTGGCTCTGTTGTGTGGTATTTGCCGAACCACGTGGTCATTTTGAAATTTTTAGGTATGTACATATAGAATGTGAATAGCGTCGCTAGGGTAATCCACAATTTTGCTTATTATGAATCAATATTTGTCATAAAATGGATCTGATTTTATTTAGTTAAATTTCTGGTGATGGAGATGGAGATGCGACCGTTTGACTGATTCTTTTGCATTTATGTTACGCAATTACTCCGCACGCAATTACGTCAATTATGAACCGAAATTGATAGTTCTATTTTTACTTGGTAGGTATATTGTGAATTATGAATAATTAGTAAACTTCAGAGTTAATGTGTTATTTTTTGACCAATTTTTTCAAAACATTTATGTGCAATTAAAGTGTGCCCACGGTATGTTCGCGGCCTGTTTTTAAAAATAGTATTATTCTCTTTGTGTAGTCGGCAGAAAAAAGGAAAATAGTTTTTAAGTTTGACCACAAGTTAACAAACAAAAGGTATATCGAAATCAGTCCAGTCGTTTTGCCTCACAGTGAAACAAACAAACAATAGCTCTATAATAATATAGATTTGGTAAAACAGTTCATTATCCTACTAATATTATAAATGAAAAAGATAGTGAGGATGTATGGATGTTTGTTACTCTTTCACCCCAAAATTACTGAACGAATTTAGATGAAACTTTACCGTAATATAGCTTATACATCAGAATAACACAAACGCTGCTATTTATCGCGATAACCAACATACACGTGGACGGAGCCGCTATTCATAACACACAAATAATATTTAACAACTAGTCTTAAAGAAACTATTGTTCTTAGTATACTGTGCTACTCATGTGACTACAAACAAACGACAGTGTGAAGGGCATAACGTTTGACCAAAGGTTTAATAAAAAAAATTGGAGTGATGATGACACTGTATAAACTCATAAAAATATCGATTACTTTTCAATGTAAAAGTGTCATTATAACTTTTTACTTAGGAGTACTGCTACATGTGTCAATAGTATAGTCGATTATGTTAACTATCGATACAATCGACAATATCGGTACAAACAGCTGGTTTTGACATCATTGGCTGTATCGTTAGTCGGGGAAATCAACTATATTGTTAGTATCGATATAGAAGCGATTCATTCAGGATTTCATTTCGACATGATCATGGCAACGGTATCAATGCAAACATTATGGATACCGTCGTCAGTATACGTAGTAAATAATATCGTTATTTATTTTATAATGCATACTAACGATTAATTGATCATATCGCAGTTATTATCAAATATATTTAATTCAAATATATGCTTGAATTTTATGATAAGCATAATGATACTGTAAATGTTACTTTGTATTAAGATTATTTTCCAATAATGGAGTTATCGACAGTTTTGCAACATTAAAATTGACATTCTCTCCGCTACCGTAAATGAATAATAATTATGTCTATAAGGAAATGTCCATTTTAAAATTAAACACATTATGTGTTACTGACGCAAAACATTTTAAATACAATTTTCAACACGAGAAACCACATCGTTTTTTTTATGTGTATAATTTCACAAAGCATCAAAATTAATGTTACATATAAGATAATTTTGCAATGTGCGTTGTGGGATGTCTGCGCTTGCGGAATGCGCAATCGTAATACATGAGCCAATTGCTATTATTTTTCTGTGAACATCTCCTGTACAGTTATTTGTAAAGAAAATAAATAATTGTGATTTTAATGTACGCCATGTACGCGGCTTTGTGGCTACACGACAATATGACTTTCAATGGAATCTGACATTATTCCATATTTGTAATTATTAAACAACACAGGTCATAGTATTAGCAGACACCTATTCATTATCAAATACGACAATATGTCCGCCATTTTGTATACAGGTCATCCTTTACACAAAATGGCTTCCAATATAATCCACTGACAGCTATATTCAAATGTAATGCTGCCTTTCAAATAATAGATTCCTACAGTTGCAAAATTAATTTCAGAAGGTCAAAAAGTAAAAGTTTTTTTAAATATCCAAACATAATAAACAATCCTAAAAGTAGTCTGTTAAAACACAAATACAAGAGATATGTCCACCAATCAAGGTATACATAAACAAAATGGCTTCCAGTATACCCTTAGTCTGAGTGTTCATATGCAAAATAAAACTTAATTTCCACATTAAAACTTTTAATTATGAAGGAATAATAAATAATAATTAGCAATGGACCTAGTGATAAATTATTAATAACAAGAATTCAATCTAAGGATATAGTCTGTAAGTTGTTCAAAGTATGTGCTATGAGAATTACAGGGTGTGGCTGTAGGATAGCAGCAGCAAGCGGACGCTGCCTGGCACCACAGGGTTCTGCAGGGAGCGCTTGTGGTGTTGCAGCTGTGCGCCGCAATACTGCACCTCCTCGCATTACACATGTCACTCCAGCACGTGGATCACAATTTTCATTACCACTAGGAGTCTCATCATCAGAACACAGGTCTATCACTTCACAGTCATTATCTACACGCGTCAATGGATCTAACATCTTCATCTCCGTGTCTGCGGGTTGATCACACTCAAGTCCTTCAACAAACACTATATCCTTATCTGCTAAATGTTGCTGTTTCGTCTCAGTTTCCTTTTTGAGGTTATCAATATATTGCTCTATATGTTCTGATGACATCCTGTCTACTTTAACAGAGATGGGTCTACATTTCAAAAACAATAACTGAGCTTTGATATCAAGTATAATTTTATTTCTCTGATGGGGAAAAACATGTTTTCTTTGCCAATACTCTATAGGTCTTCTATACCTGATGGGAAACTGCTGATTTTTGCCTTTATAGTTATACTGTTTACTACTGCTACAAGGATTTGTGGTGCAGCAATACCTTTCAATTCTTTCTCTAGAATAGGTTGTGTCCCTCTGTACGGTTGATTTAATGTTTCGCATATAGGCCAGCGATGAGAAAGGATATGGTGGTCCACGATCAACAGCAGCAGCAGTTCTTAAATTCCTAGGCCTTAAATCATTATCGTTATTTACAGATGAAGATTCCTCTGGGCTAACTCCCAGTGGTAGTAACTTCAAAGCAGATAAAAACTCTGGCAAAGCCCCACCTGATGCAGCATTAGCTGCTGCAGCATTGTTATTAACACATAGCCTCTCATGCGCAGTCAGTAAATTTAAATCATCAAAGTGGCTGTCACAGTTGTCACACAAATATATATCTGCAGGCCTCTGTGGAATTTCTTCTACACTATTACGCTTAGAGATCACTTTGTCATAATACAGATTTTCATTTCTGAATGTAACTAATAATCTACTGTTGGGTCTATAATACAATGATGTAGTGTGGTCTTTGTTGTCGACGTACCTCAGTCTGTTACGTGGATACCTGGCGAGTTGAGCTGAAAATACCAACAGAAAAGCGCTCTTGTGGTATTCGTAACATTTCTTCACTAAACTTTTAAGTTTTAATTCCCAATCCTTAGGTATTTCGACAGGCCTGACGAATGGGTGTGAAAATCGTACGTCTTTAGGCCACCACGGCGGTTGAAGGATGTCTTTCGCGGTATCGTGTCCCCAGGAACATGTCACCATGAACGTTATGAACTTCTCCAACTCCTTGGCTGAGATCTTCGACAGCGCTGTCGGATTGCCTTTAGCAAATAGAAGCGGCAGGTTGGCAATCATGGCTCCCGCTGACGCTTAGGGTCATCGAAACCTAAGGCAGACCAGCGCTTGCGATGTCGCCGCACACAGGTTCACAATAACGGTTAATATAATGCAGGCCATGTTAAAAGGCGTAAACCTCTTTATCACACATAAGGATCGTCACCAATGTAGACACAACATTTCAAAAGACCTTTCAGCAATCGAAATCACAAAATTGTGTAGAGTGAGAGCGTTCATCAAATAAAGAGAGAAAGATTCATAGATCCACAGACTTCATAGATCTTTGTTACACTGCGATATATTCTCTACTGCGCCCTAAACACGAGTCAAAGTGAGAGAGGTGCGACCACAGACGACGCGACGCAACCGATAGCGAGAACAAAAAAAAACTTCTTGAAATAGCACGCATGTAACGAGAACGACACAATGCGTGATGGATGCCTTGAAAATACGGTTTTTATTGTTTTATTTCAAAAGTTGATTTGAAGTGAAGTAATTACGATGCAGATTTTTTTTTTTAATATTTTAACATAGTTGTATTACGTTACATGACACGTACATTAATTAATAAATATGGATTTGACGTGAGAACTGGCGCTACATAAAAGCTAGATAAAATAAGTCAATTAAAGAACCACTCTTTAGTAAGTTATCATGCATTTAAAAAGTTTAGCTTTTTTTTTGTATAATGAAAAGTTCTTAATGAGAGAATACTTTCGTAAAATTATTTTGCCTCAATATCATATTAATTAGGAACCAACAGAAAATTTTGGTATCGGTCAGTTTCGGCTAAAGAATCTAGTTTAAGAATCAGTTTCAATTTCGGCCAAAAAAGACTGAAACCTTCAGCCGCACCTACACTCGAATTTTCGCAAACTATCATGCGTCGTTAGGTGAAGTTCACGCAACTATGCATTGTTAATAGCATTGAATGTATGTGGTGTCTTGTATATAAAAGATTAATACAGGCGAATATATAATGTATATTCTAGGAGATGAACGAAAAATATCCTGTGGTTAAGAAGAACAGAACAGGACAACTTTTATTTTTTCATATATTAATTTGTAACATCATGTGTAAATGCAGTTATACATATATTTGCATATACAGTGTGGTAACATTATACGTGGGCTATTATTGCTTTTATTAGACTCGAATCAAATAAAATAGATTGATTATTGCGTCAGCTGTGTATGTTTTTTATTGGTTTATCCAGTTAGTTGGCCCTTAGCCACCGCAAATTGCTGTATGATTAACGCTACTCTGTGTCCTTATAGATGCGTTTATGACGAATTTTTCGTTTGACTAAGAATATCGTTGTTGGTCTTGAAATATTTCTTTAGGAATTGTTTGATTAATGTGTTAATTGCTTAGTCTTACTGCATTTGTAAATAATAAACAGGAATAGTTTGAACAAAAATTATAATGTCATTAATTTTATTTTGAAAAGTGTGTATTATACAGGGTGTCCAAGAACCTGGCGTCCAACTAGATTCCCACGATGCCCCAAGTTCTAACAGTACTCAGAAAAATATTTTAAAAAATCCACCCCATGTACTTACAGAATTATACTGATTTCAAAAAAAAAGGGGAAATGAGCACCCTGTGACATACTTTTGAATGCTGTGACTGCTAATGCTGATAATTTCGATATTTCTTGGAGGTTTTGTAATCTAGGGTATTGCTGTGTCTAAATAGAATGTAAAAATAAAGTACTTTTTGTACCATTTTAAAATAAAATATTATTTTAACTAAAGGTGATATGGAAAACTATTGAATTTCGCAACTTTGACCGACTGTAGTGTAAAAAAAATGTACCAAAATAGTATGGCAAGTGACGTCAAATTTTGACGCGTTTATTCCTCTTTTTAAAAAGGTATAATACTTACACATTAATTTGAAAAAAAAAATTTTGATAATATTTTTACTCAACAACCCAATTTTTACGAAGTGCC
Source organism: Hypercompe scribonia (assembly GCA_949316085.1). Taxonomy (NCBI): domain Eukaryota; kingdom Metazoa; phylum Arthropoda; class Insecta; order Lepidoptera; family Erebidae; genus Hypercompe; species Hypercompe scribonia. The sequence goes on from OX438977.1 coordinate 21,218,888, forward strand.
TACCTACTAACGGTAACTGTCGGACCCTTTCTTATCTTAGAAACTGTTATGTTACTACTATTATTTACTTCGGTTCCAAGAGTGAGCAAGAAGGAAATACACACAGGTAGATGGGTTCCCAGTAGAATAAAAGCAAAGAATGTTAGTTTAAAGATATTTTATTACAATAAATGTTCAAAATGTTGACCACCCGCGGCAATACAAGCTCTCACTCTCCTTAAAAAGGACCGCTTTATGTTTCGCGAGTGACGTATCACCTGCACTGCTTGTGTTATCTTCTCACGAAGGTCAGCGATGTTATTAATGGGCTTCGCATAAACGAGCTCCTTCATAGTTCCCCAGAAAAAAAAATCCAGCAGATTTAAGTCAGGTGAGCGGGCTGGCCACGGGATTGTTCCTGATCGCCCAATCCACCTGTTCGGGTATTGCTCGTCCAAAAACTCTCTAACGGATACGCGAAAATGTGCTGGACAGCCGTCGTGTTGGAACCACATATCTGGTGGGGTCTCTTCTAGTAAGTTTGGCAAATCATTTTGAAGAAAATTTAAATATGATTCGCCAGTCAAATTCTCGGGCATCTCAAATGGACCAATAATATTCCCACAGAGAATACCGGTCCACATGTTCACTTTGAACCGGTACTGGGATCTATCTTCTCGCATCAAGTGCGGATTTTCCACATGCCACTCGTGCAAGTTGTGTAGGTTCATGTAGCCATCCTTCTTAAATGTTGATTCATCTGACCACAAAATTTTGTCGATAAAGTTTTCGTCTTCTCGATGTTTTTGCAGGATTGTTTCACAAAACGCGACTCGGCTCGGATAGTCTCGAGGTAAAAGACTTTGCACTCGCTGTACGTGGTACGGATGATATTCTTCTTTTTGGAGAATACTGTGTGCTGTGCTCTTCGGTATCCCCGTATCAGCTTCTATTCCTCGCACAGAGATGCTTGGATTTGCCGACACCGCCTCTAAAACTTCATCGCGTATGAAGTCATTTACGGGTCGTCCTTCACCAGCTACTTGATTGGGGAACCGCCCGTCACATAGTGATCTGTGCACATTAATGAAAACTCGATGGTCGGGATATCGCGTAGCCCTCGGATACCATAAAGAAGAACCAGCAAATCGCAAAGATAGTTTCTGTCTTGCTCCCTCCTGTTGTAATAACGAATCACTATGGTGAGATGCATGCACATACCGTCCCTTACGGTCTAACCTGTTTTTTGAGAGGCCTGTTGTTATTTTTATGAGCATACAATAGTAATTCTTTAGAGGTTAGATTCAATTCGTCGTAAATTTTTCTTTCTAAGAATTCTGTAAGACATCGTAAAAATTGGGTTGTTGAGTAAAAATATTATCAAAATTTTTTTTTTCAAATGATTGATTCAAATAATGTGTAAGTATTATACCTTTTTAAAAAGAGGAATAAACGCGTCAAAATTTGACGTCACTTGCCATACTATTTTGGTACATTTTTTTTACACTACAGTCGGTCAAAGTTGCGAAATTCAATAGTTTTCCATATCACCTTTAGTTAAAATAATATTTTATTTTAAAATGGTACAAAAAGTACTTTATTTTTACATTCTATTTAGACACAGCAATACCCTAGATTACAAAACCTCCAAGAAATATCGAAATTATCAGCATTAGCAGTCACAACATTCAAAAGTATGTCACAGGGTGCTCATTTCCCCTTTTTTTTTGAAATCAGTATAATTCTGTAAGTACATGGGGTGGATTTTTTAAAATATTTTTCTGAGTACTGTTAGAACTTGGGGCATCGTGGGAATCCAGTTGGACGCCAGGTTCTTGGACACCCTGTATAATACAATATTAACTTACATTGTGTAATGAGTTATCGGTACCAACATTAATAAAGTTTAATAAAGTAAATGACGTTTATAGTCACGGAATATCGTAACGTGATGAAATTTTTTTTACATACGTGCCAAATTGACTCTACTCTGCCTGATGGAAAGCATAAATAGATCCAAGAGTGATAGTCGTCATTCTCATTGCGAAATGCAACATGGTAAAACTTACATGGTGAAGTTTAAAAACTTAGAACCAAAATGAGAAGGAAATAGGCATTTGTAGTGAATTACAGGTTTTAACTGATTGGTACAGGAAGGAAGAGCCGTTCAGTTTGATAGCGTATGTTTGTCTTTCTAAAACGGTGATTTCCAAGGTCAACGTTATGGAGGGAACAGGTGTCATATCTCTCCGACACAAAGGGGGGATCCTCCGACCAAGTGAGGTGATCATGCCTGGCGAGCTGCGGCCCAACGGTTGATGTTGGAATGTTGTACATATGCTAATTTGCCACGCGAAGCGAACGATGCGAACTTTGTAGCCCATTATTATCATTCGTAGTTCGATGTATCTTCACTATTCGTAGTTTGATATCTCTTCGCTAAATGATGCTGTTGTATATTTGTGTTTGTGCTAAATATGAAAACGCCACAATGTGTTGTCCTGTTGAGGAAAGGAAAAAGAGCAAACAGTTGGAAGAGCTCATCTGACTGTTGTAATATTTTTTGTATTTTTATCTGACTCACATTGAATTATGTAATTATTTTCAAATTTTCTTTAAAAGTATGGTAACACTTATATTTACTTTATTTTTCATTATTTACCTGTTGATATTTATGTGCAAATAAATCTAAAAAAATACGCTAGGTTTCAAGCTATAACAGTAATTTTAAATATGCTTAAGTTTCGGTTTCTGTTTCTGCCGAAACTAATAGCAAGCCGAAAGTTCGGTTTCTGTTTCGATTGAAAAATTAGTTTCGGTTAAACACTAATAATAACACCCGATCTACAAGGTTTACATCGAAGCTTTCAAGGTTTTAATAATATTTTTATATGGACACCCTTGACTTAATGTCACTGTCATCAGTGTCACAAATTTACATTCAGATAAGTTTACGGTTTATGATGTTATTAAATCACATTTTCTCGAAAAACGAAAAAGTTATTATATTTGAAACCTTGTGAAGTATCAACTTAATCATACTATTTTGAATATTGTCAGTTCATATTGTAATGATAAAAATGTATTGACGTATTTTATCATTTTGAAAATGGTGAGTATAGACATTTTTTTATTTTATAAATTCAACGGGTTAATAAATATTTATAACAAAATTTTTGTGTAGGAACATAACAGCGCGGATAGCTCGCCGAATTCACCATCCAAGAACTACCAAGAAGTAGCAGATTATCAGTAAGTGTGCAGCAAATGAAAACTGGAAACTTTTTATTTCTTTGTTTTAATTATTCTGTTTCAAATATCTATATACATATGATTATAATTTAAATTATTAGACAAGTAATAATGAGTCATTAGCGTCCATTTAATTGCACTCTGTAAATATATATGTAAAGTTTAATTAAACCACCTACTTTTTACCACAAACTCTTCATTATAGGTATAATATTCGAACTCGTCTTCATTCTACTATTTGCTGTAAATAAAACTTAATAAACATCTTTTAGTAAGTAGTAACTTCAAAATAAAGATGCAATGATAAAGTGAAATAATAAATTTAAAGAGCTGTTCTGTTTGATTATTTATTTAAATATACTATAGTCCAAAAGTTTCGGTTATGTATTAAAAAAAATCAATAATGAAAGTACCTTAAACAGTAAGTAATATCACTTTTCTGTATTTTAAAGTTAAAAACTAATCACAAGTGCTGTTGAAACTGATGAGAACTCCTCGCCCTTCCCCAGGACCACCCTTGCATACTTCAGCAAGTTTAAAAAATAAATGACAATAATAAATTTTATCAATACTTTTTTCAGGTTGGATTTACCTAGTTGGAGCATAGACAATCTCAGAAGTATAGCCATTCAACAGAGGTTGCCTCATCCTAGGAGTTTAGCTTGGAGCATCTTATTAAATGCTTTACCACCACCAAATGCCGATATTATCTCAAGGTAATTTAAAAAAGTACAAAACTATTATAAACCTTTTTAATATAAAAAAAAATTGCTATATTGACTATTACCATGGTGATGTGTTGCCACAGCAAGCATCACCACAGTATATGAATCGCTTGTGACAAGTCACAGGTTCGGTATCCGTCCAGGCCCAAATAATTGTGTGATGATCCCAATCACTCGTTCTGGGTAAGTGAAGCGAACCAGGAGGCCAGTAGACTCCGAGCTTACAACGAGGCACAGAATCATCCGATGTGTGTCATATCGCATGATGTAGGCGGTGTCAATAGACCACGCCTAAACTGCCGGCGCGTTTATTGTTTCGGCACCCGAGCAACAGGGATGGAAGTCGCGCGGCTATGTTCACTCAATGCTACAGGGATGCAATATTTATGTATAAAAATCTTCACTTTCTTACTTGCATAGCAACAGCAGTTTACCTTTACCTCACTGCCTTAATAGTTCCTTGAGTACTACCATCTCACATAAACTATGTAATAGTAGCGGTAGGGTTTCCTAATCCTAGCCTACCACACTACACATTCGTGAAGAGGTGGCAATTAAGGTGGCTCTACTTAGTTTTTAATTTAATTTTGATAAATAGTTCAACAATATTACATTATGATTTGCCATGGAAGAGCTATCACATCACATCATCAGCCTACCACAGTCAACTGCTGGACAGTTGATCCAATCACATACCACTTGGTTAATATCGTCAACTTCTCGCATCCAACTCCTGCCAGCCATCTTGCGTAAACCATCACTCCACCTAACTGTGGACACTATGGAAGAGCTATTGTCGACTGAAGTGTGTTATTAATTCTTTTGTTGCTTTCCACCAAGGAAGTTATGCTATAGGAGCCAGACACTTACTGTCAGGCGACCTGTCTACTCATACCATAATTGAGTAGTTTTGTTTACGAATGACTTCTCTGATCTTGAACCTTATACTTATTTATTACAGCTTAAAATCTCATCGAAATTTGTACAATGACTTGAAGGAAAAGCTGTCAATGGACCCTAGGGCAGTCATTGGCGACGATCCACTCTCACAGAATGAAGAGGTAAGCCTAGCAGATTAATACCAAAAATAATTTTCAGAATTGTTTACTTTGTCATAAGAACCGACAAAGGGACCAAACTAAGTAGGACAACAGCACTGCAAAGAGAATGATTCTTGTAAAACGGCATCAGACCAACTAAAAACAATTATTACGACATTCAGACCTATGCCAGTGCCTACCCGCTTTCTTGCCGTCCAATTTCTGGCTAACTGTCTATTAAGGTGACGTACGGCACACAGGAACGTCGTCTCCTCGCGGTTGACCACTATAGCATATAGAGGAGAAAACCCGTCCCATCCACCCGCGGCCACACTCAAGGCAGTATGAGGTGATAGTAAGTTGTGCCTGCGCCGTCGGATTGGTGACGAATTAGTTCCGAGTTGAGGTCGTCCTCCAGGGCCTTTTCCGCCGTCTCCTTGTGCGAAATGACGTCCTTGCAGAAAGCTATGTACTCTCGCTACCGACCATATGAGTGATAACCATCATGAGTGATAACTACAGGGAGAACCCGATGTTGTGTCATTCAGGCGGAGCAGACAGCCAGCGACCACACCGGTGCAAGACAGTCTTTGGAACAAGATGTTAGAAGTGCTGATCGAAGAACCACCTCCCATCGAGGATCTGATCTATGGACCGACTTGGAGCCTAGATGCTTTACCGATCCTTTCGTCAGGTTTTAATGATAATATTTATTTTCGTATTTCAGAGTGTATGGAAACAACATTTCTGTGATAATGAACTCAAAACTTTGATACTGCAAGATGTTGTCAGAACATTTCCTGAGGAGGTGTACTTCAGAGACAAGGAAGTGCATGATATGATGGTATGTATTGTCAATTATTATTATTTAATTGCTGGCCCGCGAAACATCGTCTACATGTCTTAAAAGCAATAATTTTTTTGCAATACCTTTACTTGCCACTTTGCAATCAAGTTTTTGCAACACTTTTCAATCACTTTGCATCAAGTTTTTGCAAAATTTTTCATTGATGCTTAGCTTCTATTGATTGTGGCATGGATGTTATATAGGCTCTTCAGCCGTTCATCGCTGAGTGTGCAGGGCGACAGCACGGGACTCTTTCCTTCCGACTGACGCAGATCCTTTGCGGGAAGTATCTGCACTCGGTCGCCAGGAGGGAATTGACTCCCACCTGTCACCATTGTGACTGCAGTGAGGACTCGGCTCAGCACACGCTGGCGGTTTGTTCCGCTTGGGCGGCGCAGCGTGGGGTCCTCACTGCAGTTGTTGGAGGAGATCTCTCGCTGCCGGCCGTCATACGCTCCATGGTCGGTAGCGACAGTTGTTTTACCTGCGAAGAGGTAATTTCGCAGAAAGAGGCGGCGGAGAGGGCCCGGGAGGACGACCTCCACTCGGACCCAATTCGCTGCCGGCGAGCCGGGCGGCGGAGGCGCGCGTAGCAGCGCCTCATGCCGCCTTGAGTGTGGCCGCGGGTGGACGGGACGGGTTTTCCCCTCCATCCGTTACAACGGCCAGCCGCGAGGAGGCGACGTCCGCGTGTGTCGTACGTCGTCTAAATAGAGAGTTTATCCGCAGATGATGCCCGCGGTAGCGAGCAAGCGCTAGGAGGGATCCGGATGTCGTAAAAAGATCTGTTCCCGGATCCCTCCTATGTCAGGCGCAGAATGGCACACCGTGTGGTTTTAGTCGTTCCGATTCCGACACACCACCCGGCCGTAAACCGCGGTGGGGTGACGGCCCGAGGGGGTTTTCACACGTTCAAAAAAAAAAAATGGATGTTATGTAGGCTATATGATGGTCTCGCTATCTGACACTAAAATTTTTTTTTCAATTCGAATTACCCTTTTTTTTTGTCAATCCAGCCCTGTGATAGTTACTATGTAACATATTGCAAAACTGGTATGCAATTAAATTCAGAAAAAAAGTACGTATTATTGTCCCCTATTGAATAATTGAATCTCATATCATGCGAAATATTTACAATACAGATACAAGGGTGCGATAATGTCGAGTGTCAAAACAAATACATGCGATATATCGATAGGTTACACATTATTGGACATTTCGAAGGGCTTAAGAAGACAACTGTTAGTTTTGCCTGATTATACTCATTTAAGCAGATAGAACTGGTACTCAAACTTATTCATTAGCGCAAGGAGTATAGTTATTTTAGTTTAAAAATTGACGTCATTTCACCGCTAATTAGTGTATTGACCATTTTCGCAATAGACTAGCTTTTGGAAGCTTTTATTTTTGCAAACAAGTTAAAATGTAGCTTATTGTGCTTTTCTATAGGAGGAAGTGTTGTTTTGCCATTTATACCTCGGCCCAACCGTTGTTATGCCACGGCCTGACAGTAAACCAGCGTTAAACAATTTTTTAATTGCTTTTCACTGAGTGAGTGCAGGTTATCGGAGACCAAACGTCTCCTCTTCATTTTTTCTTTGTCTGTGCGGAAATCCCTCCAAATATCACCGGCTGGTGCCAAAAACTGCACGCCATCTCGGGTACAACCCTAGTTTTTGGGGGTAGCTCTTTGTTCAGTAGCTGGGGAACCAAGTGCACCCTAGAAAGGAAATACCATTTTAAAAAAAATAATTTTCGGAAATGCTTTCACTAGTAGATTCTCAAACAACAGTCTCGGGACGTCAGGTATTAACTAAAAACACACTTGAAGTGTCAGGTAGCGTGTTTTCCCCCTCTCCTGTCGACATGCCGATCAAGCTCAACTGATTAGGACTGACATACGTGGGATGGCGTGCCGTGACGATGGGTTTTTAATAATATGTTTCTATTACTAAAAATATACTATACCTTTATTAATTATGTTTTAGGTCCGTGTGTTGTTCTTTTGGGCGCGTTCCCACTCCAACGTAGGATACAGACAAGGCATGCACGAGATACTAGCCCCGTTGCTGTTCGAGCTGTATGTAGATAGGACATTCGCCCCCAAGGATCTGGGGTGAGTATACACTTCGTACACACAGATTATATCAAAGTTTGAGGTTTTTCATGCCACAATCACTTCAGATGCCACCCACCTGACAACCGGTCTAGAACTGACTGCAAACTACACGCAGTCTCGAGTATCAGCAGCCAGGTATCCAGGTGTACTTTAGTCCCTGGTAACCAGGGCCTAGCCTCGTCGTGTTTGGAAACCATGATATTTCCTTCCAAGGTTTGCTTCTGCTGGGTGACAGATGACCACAACCGTCACCCCCAGGTCTGCATCTATAGAGGACAGAGGTTGGTCAGTGTCGTCTGACACCTGGGTCACCTGCTGTACCCGTCCCGTGTCTTGGCCTGGCAGACCGGCAGAGTTTTGAACCTCTCCCATTTTCAATTTGATTAGCTTGTGAAAGTGATAATATATTTAAATGTCATTATTCATATTTAACAAGTTTACTATTTTCAAGGAGGCATTTTTTTTTAATTAGTAACAGCTTCGAAGAAAATTGAGATTGCATACGTTAAGAGTCTTGAATCCTTGTATTAATACTTGAAATTCAAAAAGAATTTAAAATAATAAAAATAGTTAATAAAAATAAAATTATGACGTAATTGACATGGCATTCTTTACTCAGCTGTATAAACACATGAGTTTATTGTTTGCCTAAAACAGTTAAGACAACAAAATATCAAATATTAAAACTAGCACATACATGTCATCATCATTAACAGTCTTTAGCAGACCATTACTGGATGTAGGCTTTTCCTTAGCAAGGAGGTTTTGGCCTACTATACCACGCTGGCCAGACGGGTCGGTATAGCGTTTGTTTCAAGTTTTCCTTCTCGCAGTGATGTTGTCTTGCGTTATTTTGCTCCCTTAGTCAGCTCTTATGACACCCACAAAATGAATAAAGATAGTAACACAGTATCGTTAGTCCGACACCACACAGATCACATATGGATGGAAGCCTCACGCTCAGCAATCACGATCAATAAGTGGCCTAGTGGTTCGTGGACCCTGACTGCTAAACCAGTCTATTGATTCGATTCTCACCCAGGACAGCATTTGTCCTTGTCCTGGGGTGTAATTTATACACAATATAAATTTAGAATTCATAAATATATGCTTCAGCAAAAAAAAAACGATGTATGAAAATATCGATATTTTTTAAGAAGAAAATCGATTTGAATCAGCGATATTTTTTCCTGCGATATATCGATTTTCGATATTTATTTTCAGATACCAAATTCGTATCAAAATTGATATATTTTTAAAGCTCTGCTGTCTGCTTATGCGTTACATCATGTATTTGACTAATCTTTATGGGTTTAGTTTCCTTGCTTCAAACACAAACAAAAATTCAGTCTATGACCTGCTTTTCACAAAAAATATCGGTATATCAACATATCGATATTTTTTTCCCATTGGCTCATCCCTATATAAATATGTACATAGATATATTAAACAGCAGTCTGGTTACCATAGTGCAGGTTCTGTTTAGTTTAGAATCAGAAGTCTGGGCGTTAAATTCGCCAAGAGATTATTATTATTATCAAGTTCGGCATGTGAAAGGTCAGACAACACAGACCAACAGACAGATATTTGAGTGAATTTATCTTTAGTTAAGAATTCAATTGTTTCAGAGAGAAATTACAGTACATCCTAAAGGAAGACTGCCTCGAACATGACAGTTTGTGAGTACCTTTATTCAAGTTTCAAGAGTAGAATTCATAAAGCTCATTTCGGCGAACAAAGCTGAATGCCGTGTTAATGTTGCCAGTTTAAATACTTAGTCTGGCCATAAATACTGTTACACTTAATTATAAAAAAATATTACATTTGAATTTCGAATCTGTCATTTTTATACGATTGTTCATTGTGTTTTCTCATTTTGGCGCCAATACATTGTAAAATATTTTGCGATATTAAAATGGTGTGGGGTGATAAAGAGAACCAATCGCTGTGATAGCATTACACAAAGTAGGTATGGAGCCAAATGCAATTTTTAAAACTCTCCATACACTTGGTATTAGTAAAATGTTTGTGTACCGGGCTATTAATAGGTACAATGAGACCTCCTCTGTTTGTGACAGAAAAAGATCTGGCCGTCCACGTAGTGTTCGTACGAAAAAGGTGGTCAAAGCAGTAAGGGAAAGAATTCGAAGAAATCCTGTCCGAAAGCAAAAGATTTTATCTCGGGAAATGAAGATAGCACCTAGAACCATGTCGCGTATTTTAAAAGATGACTTAGGACTTGCAGCCTATAAGAGACGCACTGGCCATTTCTTAACTGATAATTTAAAGAAGAATAGGGTGGTAAAATCGAAACAACTACTGAAGCGGTACGCAAAGGGAGGTCACAGAAAAATTTTGTTTACGGATGAGAAAATTTTTACAATTGAGCAACATTTTAACAAACAAAATGACCGTATTTATGCTCAAAGCTCTAAGGAAGCTTCCCAATTAGTCGACAGAGTGCAACGTGGACATTATCCGACTTCAGTGATGGTTTGGTGGGGTGTTAGCTATGAAGGAGTGACTGAGCCATATTTTTGTGAAAAAGGTATCAAAACATCGGCACAAGTGTATCAAGATACCATTCTTGAGAAGGTAGTTAAGCCCCTTAACATCACCATGTTCAATAACCAAGTATGGTCCTTCCAGCAAGACTCGGCGCCGGGTCATAAAGCTCGGTCCACGCAGTCTTGGTTGGAATCGAACGTTTCGGACTTCATCAGAGCTGAAGACTGGCCGTCGTCTAGTCCCGATCTTAATCCGCTGGATTATGATTTGTGGTCAGTTTTAGAGAGTACAGCTTGCTCTAAACGCCATGATAATTTGGAGTCCCTAAAACAATCTATACGATTGGCAGTGAAGAATTTTCCCATGGAAAGAGTGCGTGCTTCTATTGATAACTGGCCTCATCGTTTAAAGGACTGTATTGCAGCCAATGGAGACCACTTCGAATAAGCTTTTTATATTTTTAATTGTTTTATATTTATGTATTAAACTGACACACTGTAAAAGTAATAAATGTTATTTGCAGTTAACAATTTTCTTTTTTCTTTATTACAATATTTATGGCAAGACTAGGTATATATAAAAGTAATAGTTTATTATCCTCTGATGTCAATTAAATATTATTTTTTTTTCTATGTTAAGAGCCTGTCAAAGTGAATCTAATCTGCCTGATGGAAAGTATGATTAGAATTCAAGATTTGTGGTCAGCATACTCATTGCAAATGCAGACAGTGCAGTATGATGACCCACACTATGGCGGCCTTGTGAGATGCTTTTTCACACCACGCTTGGGGACGTAAAAGGCATGACGGTCATCGTGACAGTGTAAGGCTTACACAGCTACCACAATAACTGTCACCCCTGCATGAATGGGCCTCCGGTATCACACTCACCAACGAAACTCGACAGCACGGATGCTAGCGCTTTAGGTTGGTCTCCTGTGGGAGGGTAGTACTGTCCCGGTCGTGCCGGCCCACTCGTGCTGAAATCAGCGTGGCTCTACTACCTAGAGATGTGTAAAATCTTTCCTCTTACCTGTGGAATTGATTTGATGCAAGGGACGGAAGTACGTTACAAGAGTTGTTGTTTGCCGCAAGATAGTAGGTAAAACGTCAGATATTATACATCATAATTATGCGACTATTATAAGACGGCTTATGGTTACCAATAAGAAAAATTTGGAAGATTTAGTTTGCCCATTATTAATGTAGTTTCATAGCAACTTTTGGGACATTCGTTTCTAGCATGCTCTTCACTGCAATAATGAAGGGCTTAGAGAAGTTCTATACGACGGGTGATGTCGTGCCATCTTCATGTGGGACGCTGCCCACGGCCAAAGTAGCTCATGTAAGTGAAAAAATACTTAAAAAAAGCGACACATAACACATTTTTGTAGTTTTTAAATTGATAGCGCATGCCTGTACAGCTTTAATAGTCCACGGCTGGACATATGCTTCTTTTTATAAAGGAGGTTTGGGTGTACTATACCACGCTGGCCATGCGGGTTGCTATAGGGTTTGTTTCAAGTTTTCCTTTCTGAAGCTGGCCATCAGCCACGCCAAAGAAATTAAGAGAAAGGAGATGCTGGAGGGTCTCTATCATGACCCCTGGGGTCGCCCTTATCGTGCGGCGCGACAAAAGCTCTGCACGTCGGGCTCCCCCCTTACAGAGACACTCCAGCCCAGCTTCCTGCGGGAAGTGGTCGAGGGTCTTTTCCCGCAGCGGGTGGAACACACACCCCCGTCGATGGCCTTCATGGTCAGAGACGACGGAGGGAACGAAGAGAATGTTCCGCCCGTCAGGGAATCGGAGGTAGGGGCGGTTGTTCTACGGATCCGCTCTAAGAACACCGCCCCCGGGCCAGACGGGATACCTGCCCGAGTGCTGGCCCGAGCCCTCGAACACGATGTCGGACCGCCTCAGGGAGGTCCTGGACGCTAGCTTGGCGTCAGGACGCTTCCCTGAGTGCTGGAAAAGCGGGAAGCTGGTCCTATTAACGAAGTCGGGACGGCCTGCCGATTCGATAGCGGCCTATAGGCCCATCGTGTTGCTGGACGAAGCGGGTAAGTTGTTTGAGAGGACACTCTCTGCCCGCATCGTGATATCGCCAACGCATTCAATAGTCTGCCATTTAGCTGCATCAGGGAAGCACTCCACTACCACTCCTACTACTACTCCCACCACTACCACGGGGTGCCAGAGTACCTGAGGCGGCTTGTGGCAGACTATCTTGAAGAGCGTACTGTCATGTACGAGAACCGAGATGGTGTTCTGCGGCGGCGGCTCATGTCGTGTGGTGTTCCACAGGGGTCTGTCCTCGGACCACTTCTGTGGAACATGGGATACGACTGGGCCCTTCGAGGTCGTCTTCCCCCCGGGCTGGGTGTAATTTGTTACGCCGATGATACATTGGTCACGGCCCGGGGAGCGAACTTTCGCGGAAAGAAGCGGCGCACCTGGCCGCCACGGGAGTCTCTTTGGTGGTCGGGCGTATTGAGGCGCTGGGTTTACGGGTGGCCCTAGATAAGACCGAGGCCCTTTTGTTCCATGGGCCCCGTCGTGGTCCACCACCCGGCGCATCTATCGTAGTCAATTCGGTCCTCGTACCGGTTCAGGTCCAGATGAAGTACCTGGGCCTGATCCTCGACGGGAGGTGGCTCTTCGACGAGCACTTCCGACAACTTTCTCCAAAGCTGGTTGGCGCTGCTTCTGCCCTTGAGCGACTTTTGCCGAATTTGGGTGGAGCCAGCGTCACGACGAGACGGCTATACACAGGGGTTGTCCGGTCAATGGCGCTGTATGGTGCGCCGATGTGGGCGGCGGCTCTGACCGCCCAGAATAGGGCTCGCCTCTGGTGCCCTCAGAGGATATTGGCGGTTAGAGCCATACGCGGTTACCGCACCGTATCGACGGAGGCGGCGTGCACCTTGGCCGGAACTCCCCCGTGGGATTTGGAGGCGGAGGTGCTCGCTGAAGTTTATCGACGGACGGCTGACTTCCGGGCGGGTAGCGGCATACGGCCCCCGCCCGAAGAGATACACGAGTGGCGTGAGACAGCTCGTCGAGCCACGATGGTTCGTTGTTCGTTCCGGTTGGAGACTCCTCGTGCTGGCTTTGCCCTCGTCGAGGCTCTCCAGCCGGTCATCGCCGAGTGGGCGGGACGGCAACACGGGACCCTTTCCTTCCGACTGACGCAGGTCCTTTCCGAGCACGGTTGCTTCGGGAAGTATCTGCACTCGGTCGCCAGGAGGAAATTAAGTCCCGCCTGTCACCACTGCGACTGCAGTGAGGACTCGGCTCAGCACACGCTAGCGGTTTGTTCCGCCTGGGCGGTGCAGCGTGGGGTCCTCACTGCAGTCATTGGAGATCTCTCACTACCGGTCGTCATACGTTCCACGGCCGGTAGCGACAGTTGTTTTACCGAGGTCGTCGTTTGCCCCTCCATCCGCTAGAACGGCCAGCCGCGAGGAGGCGACGTCCGCGTGTGCCGTACGTCGCCTAAAATAGAGAGTTTACCCATAGATGGTGCCCGCATTAGCGGGCAGGCGCTAGGAGGGATCTGGATGTCGTAATAGCAGCGATTCCCGGATCCCTCCTATCTCAGGCGCAGGGTGGCACACCGTGTGGTTTTAGTCGGTCCGATTCCGACACATCACCCAGCCGTAAGCCCCGGCGGGGTGACGGCCCAAGTGGTTTCCACACGTTAAAAAAAAAAAGGGTTTGTTTCAAGGTCCTTTCAAGGCCCTTCGAGGTCGTCTTCGCCCGGGCTGGGTGTAATTTGTTACGCCGATGACACTGGTCACAGCCCGGGGGACGAACTTTCGAGAGGCGGTCCACCTAATCACCACGGGAGTCCCTCTGGTGATCGGGCGCATTGCGGCGCTGGGTTTACGGTTGGCCCTGATGAAGACAGAGACCCTATTGTTCGTTGTACCCGTCGTGGTCCAGTCCCCGGCACCTCTATCGAAATTAGTTCGGTCCTCGTACCTGTTCAGGCCCAGATGAAGTATCTAGGTCTGGTTCTTGACGGGAAGTGGCTCTTCGACGAGTACTTCCGACAGCTTCCTCCAAAGCAGGTCGGTGCTGCCTCTGCCCTTTGGTGGTTTTTACCCATTCGGACTACGGATAATACAAAATTATAAACGTTACGTTACGACGGTAGTTACTATGAGGTTGCGATCACCATGACGCAAGCACATTGAAGTGAGTGTTGATTTTATCAAAAGTTAATTTTGTTTTCCAGAATCCCAACGAAGTTATAAGATATTTGGACAAAGTACGTGAAGAATACTTGGTGCCGTTAGATTTGGAGTTAGCCACACATTTATCCGAGTACAATATATCCATGGAACTGTTTGGAATGTAAGTGTTGTTATCCATTTTTAGGGAACCTCACGTCTTACACAAGTCAGTCTAACAATCCCAAAGTAAACAGAAAACAGAACCTGTAGTATGTTAGACAGGCTGCTGATAAACATACTTCTCTTTCTCTGAGCATTGTCCCAATAACTAGTTTGGGGTCAGCTTTAAGTTTATGAATGTAGTACGCTGACTCACACTATGGCAGCCTAGTAAGATGCTTTATCACGCCCCAATTTGGGACTTAATAGGCATGGTGGTTATCGTGGCAGTGTAAGGCTTATACACTTACCACGATAACTGTCACCTCTGCATCAATGGGCCCCCGGTCTCGCACTCACCAACGGAAAAGGACAGCACGGATGCTGTCGCTCGAGATTCGTCTTCTGTGAGAGGGTAGAATTACCCCGGTCGATACGGCCCGATCGCGCTGAAATCAACGTGGCACTACTACCGACATATATATGTACATATATTTGTGTCGGGCTACTATAGTATAGGCCCTGCCTAGTTTGGGATCAAACCCCTTTTTTTAACGTGTGGAAACCCCCTCGGGCCGTCACCCCACCGGGGTTTACGGCGGGGTGGTGTGTTGGACTCTGCGCCTGACATAGGAGGGATCCAGGAACAGCTGCTATTACGACATCCAGATCGCTCCTAGTGTTTGGGATCAGACTAGATCAACCATGTGTGAGGTTATTATTATTTACTAATTTTATTAAATATCGTTATCTTCCAGCCGATGGCTTCGGTTACTCTTCGGTAGAGAGTTTCCTCGTTCCGAGATCCCCAACTTATGGGGATTTTTGTTCTCGGATGGGCCAATGTTACCCAATCTGCACTTCGTCATCGTAGCCATGTTAATATCTATGAGAAATACATGTGAGTATTCTTTCTTTTTTTTGTTATTATGTATAGTTTTGTTATTTTATTAAGGGTACAGTCAGGATCAGATTTAGATAACAAGATAAAAAAAAACCTTTTATTGTTCCTCATGCACCTTTGCATGACTGGTTACACGGATGACGCAGTGGTTTAAGCGGTCACCACGCCGCTTTCTGCTTCGCTGAGTGGCTTCACACCCACATAGGACAACACATAAATTGTTGTTCGGAGATTATGCGCAAATTTATTAAAAAAAAATGTTTATGCGATATTTTACATTTTGCAGTGCTCGACCCCGACCCGGGAGTGATCTTGTCGGCGTTGATGCGACCGGTGTGCTTATGCGTGGGTTACGTGTGTGCGCTGTCGCTACACTTACGGGAGCCCCTCGAACACCCGCGTCCGCCCACACCGCACAGACCCGTACTGCCGCAGGAGTGAGTACCCCTGTATTACATGTATAATATGTACGTCGACTGACTTACGTGGACTATGCGCATGCGCCGCTGCCGTTCTTATGGGGGTTTATGCGGCATGTAACTCCGAGCGATAGCCTCCGTTCCTATAGAAGGGCGTAATTTTGATGTCGACATCAAAACTATGAGAACCGGCCGTCGCGATGTCGATGCGGTCACACGAGGCCGCTCAATATTTGACGTTTGCGATATAGTTATGTGTTCCCCCAGCCACTCGGTGGAGAGCCAGGCGCAGCGCTGGCACGTGGAGGAGGGCGCGGGCGGGGGCGGTGCGGAGCTGGACTCGGGCTCGGAGGGCGTGGCGGAGGGCGCGGACGTGGCGCGCGAGCTGGCGGCGCTGGCGCTGCTGCGCGCGCGCCTGCCCGGCGCCGCCGCCGCGCTGGCCGCCGCGCTGCCGCGCCCGCCGCCGCACGTGCAGCAGCCCCTGCAGCAGATACTGCAGGTGACCGCATGTCGTAATAGCAGCTGTTCCCGGATCCCTCCTATCCCAGGTGCAGAGTGGCACACCGTTTTAGTCGGTCCGATACCGACACACCACCCCACCGTAAACCCCGGTGGGTGACGGCCCGACGGGGTATCCACACGATAAAAAAAATAAAGTTACCGCAGGTGACTCCCGCTGTCTCTCCTTTATGACCCTTATCTTTTTACCTCTCCCTCGAATTGCACGAAAGCGAAATTTATTTATTAAGGAACTCGACGAGTTCTTCCGTTTGCCGTCCGGTTTTAACAGTTATATGCTTAAATTAGTATCAGAGTAAAAGAGAGAAAAAGTACACGACAGTTTAATAGAACTTAATCAGCCTACTGATAAAACCTGCCCGCTAGTAAATTACGTCCCAACCCGTAGTGACCGATCGTACTGATCACCCGTGAAGCTGACACTAACCTAATCTTAATATCTGTCACTGATACTTTAAGGTATCTGACTCTCACAAATATAATGTGACAATCTAAATATTTCTAAAAGACTTAACGTGAACGCATATTTTTGGTCTTGACTGTACTTATTAAAAAAGTAACTACGTAAAAAATAATCTAACATTTTCTCCCATAATCCGTAAAAACTGAAATATAATCTACCAACCATACCTATGAGTTTAGTATTATGTAAATAAGTTTCAGTGAAAACATAAAACAGCCCAAAAGTATAGTTTTCAAACTAACAATGGCTTTATAAAACACGTCTATCTACCCCTTAGGGGTATCCCCTCTTGGACACTGGACAACTGATATAAACACATACAAAGTTTTTTTTTTTGTAAATACAAGAAAACACCCAAACGCCGAAACAAGTATTTGCAGATCATACAAACAATTCCGTCAATGAATCGAACCCGATAGCTAAAAACACAGCAGTTGCATACGCTACCACTCCAGCACTAAGACAGTCAAAAAGAACTCCAATTTACCTACTTTCAACCATAACAAATTGTGCTTTAAACAATTTTTTTTGTACGTATATAAAAAAACAAGTAGCCGACCCCAAATCACCTCGGGAATAATAAAACCAAGGCAGATATTTAAAAACACCCAGTAAGTGAAGAATATCTTATATTAAAACCGTTGGTTTCAAATTGCCTATATATTTGATATTTATTTCTGCAAGTAAATTTACATATATTTTAACGTCACCCGTTAGAAAGATAGATAGTACAGGGTGGGCCAAGATTTCGTTAACGTTTGAATCTAACATCCCGCATAAACGCGGGGCGCGGGGAGGGGTCTGACCCTGTACTTTATTTTAAACTAGGGTTTACAAACATACAGTAATAAAACTAGCAACAATTGTGATGTGCAAAAGGCAGCCTTATTGCTTATAGCAATTTCTTACATTCAACCTTTGGATGAACTGGTTTCATTTTAAGCTGGTGCTAGATATAAGAGTTAAAGTATGAGTTACCAAATAAGGTCTTCATCTATGAAATATTTATATTAATCTATACTAAGTGACTGTTTGTAATATTGAAATAACCGCTTTTTACTACAGCCATATGAATACATACGATACATACACCAAAATAACATTTTTTTACAATTTTTGTTTGTCTGTCTGTCTGTTTGTGCCGGTTAATCTCTGGAATGGCTGGACCGATTCCGACGGGACTCTAACTGATAGATAGCTGATGTTTTAGGGAAAAACTTAGGCTACTTACATTTTAGAATTTTGAAATGTATAAATTCTACTAATCTAATAAATAAATATATGAAATATTCATTAAAAGACTACAGCTAGAAGGAGCAGTAATAACTTGTATTTTCATACAGTTGGCAGCCCTGGTTTCGTGCCGGAACCATGCGCTGGTAGACGTTGAAACTGCGCTAGAAGCTGCCGAAAGTCAAACAAACGAGAAGGTGGGAAAGCGTCTCCTCGTCCCCATCTCCGTGACGAACAAACGAAGCACTAAACAGGTGATGAAACCAGTTGTGAAAAAAGTGAAAGAAGTACCCTTGAAGCTGTTCCACCAGGGGGAAAGTGTTGGTAGTGATTTGCCTTATTTAGACCCTCTTAGGTTACGGACAGAATGACTAAGAACTAAGCTCATGTTGTATAGTTATTATCATTAGTTAGGGTTGTCACTCAAATGCCAGAGTGAACAGCGATTCGGTTCAGGTTGTCCCTCTCTTGCTCATTCATGTCGCGTTTAGAGTGAGCGAAACACGTGTTAAGATCAGGGCTGCCTGTAGCAAATATATATAAAACAGATATGAAAACAGTACAGAGATTTTAGTGCAAATAAAAAACAAAATAGTGGTAACAGATGATTTTGTGATATACAGGTATAATTCATGTTATTTTCTCAATTTTATTTAAGGTATACATTTATTTTTATTTTACTGACGTCATATGTTTTGCTCATATAAATTTTATTTTAAGGTATTTTAAATAGTTTTAATATAGAATCTATGGTAGGAGAACCTTCATTCGGCATAAATGAACTAGACTCGACGAGATTGATACCACAGCCTCTCAGAAACCGGTGTTAAGCAGTTCTATTGCTGCTTTTCAACAGTGAATGAGGTCACTGCAGCCTCGAATCATCCCCCTTCCCTTTTTAATTGGAGGGACGGAAAGAGAGGCAACGTACTTGTGTTCAAAAATTGTAGGCGTCCACAGGCGGCGGTAGTCATTTACCAACAGGGGATTCCTTCCTTTGTACCTGTTTGTCATATGGTTTGAATTGTTAACTCTGTAAAGTTTCTTAGACTCGTATTCGTGCGTATTCTTATTTTGAAATCAAACATTTAATGCGGAGAGTCAGACCGGCTGTTAGCGTGGCGACGCGTCGCCACGGTATGCTTCTGGTCGTGACATGACTGCGGTGTGTTTTTACAAAATATTTACCACTTTTCACATCTACCAGAAGACCTCGGCGACGGCTCAATTTTTTCATTAAATCGCATATCATTATTATCATTAAATATGTTTAATAATTATTTTAAGTGTAATGTATGCTTTGTTGGCGCGAAAGTACTTTCTAAATTTAATGTCCTTACACATTACACACACGGCCGTTTGATCCCAAACTAGGCAAAACCTGTACTATGGTTACGAAACTGCTGGTAAACATACTTAAATGTTTCTAAATACATATGTGTTATGGATTAATTACACCAAGACATAGAATAAATGATCGTGTTCATCACACAAAAATTGGCCCTGGTGAGAATCGAGCTCACGATCTCTGGGTTAGCAGTTAGGATCACTAACTCGCAGCGATTAGCATATTCACAACATCCCAACACCAGCCCTTGGGTCGCGATCCGCCAGGCATGATCACTTCGCCTGGTCGGAGAATCCTCCCTTGTGTCAGAGAGACATGATACCTGTTCCCTCCACAGCTGACCATTCTGAAAACATTGGGAGCCTTCCGTGCCTTGGACAACATTTGGGCCATTGATCCCGGTTGATATATAAACAGTGGCAATCATTACGGATGGTTGTGAGTACTAAAAGTCTACAGAACTTCGATAGTGTTTAATACTTGAGTTGTGGAGGTCTGATTGCAGTCGCTCCACCTAAAGAAGCAGCAAACTTACAGCCTACCCCAATCTAGATTTCCCCTGCTGGACATAGGCCTCTCCTTAAAAAGGAGGTTTTATCTTACTATACAAGGCTGGCCAGACAGGTTGGTAAAGTTCTTCTTCTCTTTTCAGTGCTGTTGTCCAGCATAGTTAGAACTTCGTCGAATAGTCCACCCAGAAGAGTATGCTAGTGCGGGAGTAGTCTTTTTAAAAGAAATAAAGAGTATACACAGAAATACTTACTAATCCAGACCTGATATGGTTATCTCTTCATCTGAATGAGTGATTTATTATTTTGTGACTCAGGCCGTTTAGAGTGAGCATCTGTATCTTCAAGTTTTTGTTTCAAAGTAGCTGCATCTGCAAATTATTTTTGGTTTACATTAGATGAGTCCACTTTCATATCTCTGTCTCTCTCTTACCTTTCTCAATCCCTTTCTCTCTTTATGTATCTCTCTTTCTTTTTTTTCTGTCCCTCTCTTTCCCTCTCTCACTTGCTCTCCATTTCTCTCTCCATCTTTGCCTTTCTCTTTCTGAGATAAGTTTTCTGTCTCGTTCCTATTTTCTCGTTATTTCTCCCTTTCTCTCTCTCTTCTCAGAAAGAGAAATGAAAGTACTTTTTCTCTCTGTTTCTCCCTTTCTCTCTCTTTCTTCCCTTTCTCTAGACACAGAGGCCTGTCTAACAATGGTGAACACTGTAACTTATAAACACACGGTCGTGATAAAATTAAAATTAAACAATCTTCATATAACAGTCAAAATAAACCCTATATTTAAAAAAAACATTTGGTTTCTTTGTGAGACAATACTAATTAGGATGCATAATATATTTATTATCTTTAATACTTCACAAATACTTGCCATTATATTACAATAATAAAATCAGTATTCAATATACCCAGTATTTAGTATCTTTGTAGTGAACAAAATATAAACTAAAACCGTAACAAATACCTGCACACACTTTGTTAGTAAGTTACCTTCGTTTGCATTACAAGTCACGGTAAGTATATCTCAAGAATTTTGTTCGTTAAAATTTATTTTTTATTATTACACAACAACTTTTAACAGCCCACTGCTGGCCATAGGCCTCTCCTTAGAAAGGTTTTGGCCTACTATTTGCAATGTATGGCATATATTGTTCCCTTAGTCACATATTACGACACTCATGAGAAGAATAGGGAGTGTTGATATTCTGTATTCTTAATCCGTCACCACAGTAAATTTTATTTATTTTCTTAGAAAAAATTTTTCACAACAAAACACTTCACTTTTTCAGAGCATTTTAATAATTATATAAATGAAACAAATCCTTATTTGAATAAATATTTCTTACGTTTTATGCTGTTAAAATATCACTATAAGTTATTCGCGAGTAGTGTACAAATACAATTAAGAATAAATACAGTTACATACAATTTTTAATAGCAATAGGTTACCATAAACATGAAATAAGTATAAGTAATTGCATTTTTATTAAAACTAATCATTAGTAGTTAAATGCTTTTTGTTTACCAGAAAAATTCTAGCTGTGTTGTAATTAGAAAAAAATAACCGTAAATGTCACGCGTTTTGTGAATGCTTAACTAGTTTAGTTTGACAGATATCTCTTACCTAGGGATAAATGAATTTCTTTTGTAAATAAGTCTTTTTGCAAATTTCATTCTTTAAAGTGCATTGACAAAGAGTTCCCATCTGCTATGCTATATATACTTTTATATTGTTAATATATAAGAATAATAGGAATTTTTTTATTCGGTTACGATGCTTTTTTTAAGTTTACCTATGTGAATCTCTGGTTCAAAGTGGGTGTCTATGGTTTCAAATTATTTGTAACAATAACATGCCTGTAAGCGTCTTAGAACTTTTCTCATGTATGAAGACAGAGATTATTAAATAAAAAAATATATTTACGTTATATTTTATGCCATTCAAGTAATAAACAGACTTGTGGACTCAGTAACATCATTATCAACAGCCTTAATAGTCCACTGCTGGACATAGACCTCTCCTTATAAAGGAGATTTTGGCCTACCACACCACGCTGGCCAGACGGGTTTGGTATAGGGTTTGTTTCAAATTTTCCTTCTCTTTGTAGTGATGTTGCCTTTGCGGCTTGCCAGGACAGTAAACTGTCTCTGTTCTAAGTTTAGTAAATTAAATTTATTTAGCTTATTATTAATTCTTTAGCATTTAATGCCCAGATAAATGAACATTTAATGTCATATTATTTTCTGTCAATTGAATGATTCAACAAAACCTTTAAATTTTAACAACTTACTAATGTTTTAGAATGAAATGCTGAAAATATTACGAACTAAGTGCACAGTCGCCATATTGTTTTAGTTTTTTTTTGTTTTCTAAAGATATAAAGATTCCAACGATACTCTATCGTTATGAACATTGAAATCTGGCAATTATGGTGCAATAAAGAAAATATTTTTTGGCAATAGTATAATAAAATGACATAATACATGTTTGCTACTGTATTATAGGTAAGTTATGTACGTCAAGAATATATATACATATGTAAGTATAATTAAAATACAATAATATTGTTACCGCATTTATATGTATCATAGAAAGTTGTTTAAAACAAGCTTTAGTCAGTAAGTTACAAAACATATTTTACTTTTAATCTCCAAACTGTCAATACATTTAATGAACGTTAGTTCACTCTCTCACTCACTCACTGTCATAATTTTCGAAAAAAAACATCGAAAATGGTATGATAAGTAAGTACCCTGTATTGTGTGAACTTAATAACTTGTATGATAAATGACATCAAAGTATTCTCAAGCTACAAACGCACAAAAAATAGAAAGGAGGGCGTTATTTGTAGTAAGGTATTTTAAATTGACCGATTTGAATAATATACTGTGTAAATTTTACCAAACATTTGCTCCAATTTATATGCTACGTACTTTTATATTTATATGTGATTATGCAACAATGAAGACAGACAGTGAAATGTAATCTTCAGTTTTTATGTGTTTGGATACCCGCTGAATTAGACTAATTCAGTTGTTCATTTCTCTATGATTGGAAATTTACATCCTTATTTTCAAATATGACAACGCCGGTTCACTTACAAACAAAGTATAGCTATTTGGTTATTAGTATTCATTATTCCATGATCAGAGGGCCTAGTGTGAATTAATTGATGAAGATTTTAGTGTGGACCAATCGCAAGCCGGAGGCGATCGCCATGACTTACTAAGCCCTTTGTAATAGTTTTGTTACATGCTTTTTATGTATATGTATATAAAATATTGTTGAAACATGTTGGCTGTTATGTTAGTGATTTTCGTAAAATTAAATCAATATAGTATGATAATGTATAAATGCAGATTAAATGGTTTATATATTTGCTAGAATAATTTTATATGAATTTATTTTGCTGTTTAAATGTAAGCCCAAGAACAAAGATATTATTATTAAAATATAAAAAGTTACGGTGATTATGTATATATTGTCTATACTTATAGGATTTATGAAATTTGGTATAAAAATAAAGTATATTTTTTCGTCTATATTGTTTTTTTTTCTGTTAGTCATCGTCAGCCTTCGACAGTTCATTACTGGACATAAGGCTCTTTTTAGCAAGGAGGTTTTTTTTCTATTAGATAATTCATATTGAATCGAAAACTCAATTTAATTCACTAAACCTGGAACTAATTTTTTACAATAATATGCTTATTTGCAACTTAACCAGGGCCAGTATACACTAAAAAAGTGTAAGACTTCAGACTTTTGACATGGTCAAGTTGACGTTATTTTAACACGAGTGTATGTATGTTGTATTTAAGTTTTAAATTTTTACCTAATTAAATTATTTTAATTGATACATATGGCAAAAAAAGTCAAGTTAAGAGACCTCCGACAATAAATAAATAATATACTAGTATAAATATTTCATTATTTAAATATCTACTTAGTTACAACGGTAATACTGCGTCGTTAGGGATTCGACGGAATGGTCACCTTGCGTAAATAATTAATTTTTTAAACGGCTATTTTGTGACGTAGCTCTTAACTACATAGAAAAAGAGAGACATAATTATTCTTATTATCTTACATAATTATAATGTGTAACATCTAACATCTCACCTATAATCTGACAAACAACAAAATTTGGCAACGCATTTTCTCAAAGCTCCATTTAAAAAGCGCGCGTTTCCCTGGCGAAATTACTGGTACAGATTGCTGGAAACCGAGATGAAAGGTTTAACACATTAAAAAAAGTATTAAAGTGAAAGTATAGTTTTTTTTAATATAACAAACGCTGTCAAATTAGAAACAAACTTCAATAGTTAAATTAATATTAATAGAAATTCAAGGCACATCAGCTGGATCCGCTGTTTAAAATGGTCACATTGCAATTACTGTCAAATGTCATTCTCAACAAACTAGAATGTAAATTTCGTTCATATTTTGATTATATTTTTGCATTACATTTATAAACGTTTAAGTTGATAATATTTGTATAAGATACGTCAGCGTTTTTTTTCTTAATTGTCAGACAACATCAAATACTTTATAATGGCACAATCAAAAGAAAAAGAGGAAAATCCACTGGACATCGACGGTAGTAATTTCAACCCTGACATGTACATGGATTGTTTATTAAAATGCGCTACCTTAAAACAAGTTATGGATAAAGAAGCTGAAGTAGTCACTCAAAGTCAATTTCTTCAATCCGAAATGCAAACATTGGTCTACGAAAATTACAATAAATTTATCTCAGCGACAGAGACTGTGCGTAAAATGCGAACAGATTTTAAAATAATGCAGGAGGAAATGAACAAGTTGAGCGAAAATATGAATAAAATTACTACATTTAGTACTCAAATATCAGATTCATTAAGAGATAGCGGTAACAATGTAAGCAGGCTTTGTGGAACGAGGCAACTTTTAGACAAATTGCAATTTTTGTTTTTGTTACCAACACAATTGAATAAAGCTATTGTAGAAGGGAGGTATGCCGATGCGGTCCACGACTACACTCACGCCCAAAGAGTACTACAAAAGTATGGAAACCAACCTTCCTTTCAAAGCATTCAGACAGAGTGCTCAGAAATCATATATGGGCTGAAAAAAACATTAAGGGAAAGGCTACTTAGCCCTGAAACCTCAGCATCAGAGCTAGCTGAGTGTGTTGGTTTGTTACGACAGCTACAAGAAACTGATTCATCTCTTCAAGACATTTTCTTGAGCTGTGCAGAAAGTCGACTTGATCAGCATTTACAAGGTTTAAGTGCTATAGTGGAGAGCATAGATATCTTAGAATGGGTTGAAAAATGTAACAGCACTTTACTTGCAGACTTGGGTATAGTAATATCATGTTATCATGAAATGTTTCAAGACAAAGATAGTACAAATATACCAGATTTTGCTGACAAAATTATGTTACAAGTGTTCCATCTATTTGAAGAAGTTGTAAAAAGACCTGATAATATAGGCACTGAAATTTTGATCCGAGGATTGGATAAATTCTTCAGGAAGCTACAAGCAATGACAGAGATTATTTCAAGTGATACAATGAGCAACAAAGCAGTTGATGTAGTTATCCAATGTATCAACCAGAAAGCCACTATACAGTATCTGTCCATTCAATCTCAGTTCAAGGACAGTCTTACTAAAGTAAGACAGTCATTGGCTAGTAAAGGATCAGAAACAACAGATTTAAAAGATATTTTAAACTCCTTACAAGTATACTTAATGCAGAAAGTTCAGGCTTCATTACTGGATCTTATGGCATTCTTACAGAACAATCTCTCATTTGGACTTAAACCATGGTGTGCAAAAGCAGTAGCTGACACCTGTTGGAAAGTTATTACTGAGACTATGGTCAATCTGTCAGACATGGTGAAAAAGATGGCTTGCTTGCAGACATCAAACAATAACATTCCATTCCAACTGCTCTTGATATTGGCAAAATTATGCTTAGAAATGCAAGAAAGTGGTGTTACCACACTCCACACTCACTTACTTAAACTTCTAGAAGAGTCTGCGCCAGGACTGACAGTAGAAAACAGAGACACTAACAGTATCATGGTACATCTATCTACTGCAGCTCAGGCAGCTTTAGATTCTGAAGTAGTATTTATTGGGCAGACTGCAGCACAGATGTTGAGAGTGTCAGTTCTAGCTAGAGACTGGTTAAGAGCTCCAGAACCGCGTGGTCCTAGAGCTGTATGTCGCAGAGTTGTTGAAACGCTGGCAAGTGCAGACAGTGCAGCATCACAGTTGTTCCCAACTAGTATGAAACCTTCAAGTGATTCTAGTCGCCGTACGATTTGGTCACGAGCCCCATCGTCTTTCTCTCCTTTGAACAGAATATTTTCTGAAAGGATCGAGGTATTCAGCCCTGCAGGGGCCGATCGCGCTGCGTTGTCTAATGGAGCGTTAAAGGTAGCCTTAAAGGCACTAGTGGAATGTGTGAGATTGCGCACATTTGGCAAACATGGTTTGCAGCAGTTACAAGTAGATGTACATTTTCTACAGCAAAGACTGTCTTGTATGGGCAACGACGAAAGGTTACTGAATGCTCTTTTAGACGACGCCTTGGCATCTGCACAGCTGAGATGTGTTGACCCACAACTGATGGAGCCTAGTATTGTAGATATAATTTGTGAAAGAGGATAAAATTTTGATATACATTTAATCGCAGCGTCTAATTTATTACGTACTTGTATTATAGTTGTGTAATTATCTTTAACATATAAATATGACAGAAAATAAACACATTTTTATTATAGACAATTTATTTATAACCCATTAATCAAAATTGCATCATCATATTAAAAATAATGATATCATCTACATATATAAAATTTTACTTTAAATGCTTCTAAAACATAAATCTCACAATACGGCCTACTCTTTTATATTTTAGCAATTAATTACATTTTACACTGTTAGTCACGAGAGTAGAATAAACATTATTTAAAATTAAAAACAACATAATATATTATTACCATAGAAACAGAGAAATTGGTCCTAGTTTACTAAAGTTTGGGGAGTACCATTGTATGAATACTCATAGAATATCACACTATTTTTATAGTATTTTAAAATTCTGCAAATAAAATATGCCTGTGACTTTATACTCTACATATGACAAGGTCCCAATTGTAAACCAGAGATTATAAACACCTTAAATAATACTGCTAATTGGCGCATTTAACAGCAGAATTTCTTATCCATTTGCTATTGATCTTCAATTGAAACTGTAAAGATGTGCTTTTATTTTCAAAATAAATACAGTCCAGTATCAAGTTCTAGACGCATTGATATTATTTTAGAAGGTTGGCAATGTATGCCTTCTTTTTGTCATGTAATAGAAAAGAAACATGGGTAATATTAAATATAGGTTTTGTACTGTGGGAATAGTTTCAATTGAACTCCACAATATTATTGAATGGTGAGCTTTTGGGCAAAAATATAAATTGATTACTGCAGGTAGAGTGAATTTTCGTTTTATATCTTTCAAGTTTGACAACAATTTTAAAACAAGTTCTTAGTTTATTAATTTAGAAATATAAATTTAGTTTTTTAGAAGCACATTCTTATAAGGTAAATGTCGTTTAGTCATCAACACTCTGTCACACCAATTGAAGTATGTTTACAGATTTATATGTTATTTTTTATTATTATTATTACATAAAATACATTAAGTGTTTATTGTCACTTTTCTACAATAAAATATTTTATATTAACTTCTGTTATGTGGAAGCCAATTTAGCAGGTAATACTCACTTTCAGTGCGAGTCCTACTCGCTGACTAGTCTAATTTTAAAAATTCAAAGTATTTTTAGCCTTTATGATCTGGTTAATGTATGAATATAGGAACTGGCATTACAGTAAAAACATTATTGTTTTCTTTGCTTAGTTTTTGTTGGGTGTCTGAATTTATGGTCCTATATCTCACAAAGAGTATTCGTTTCAAGATCAAATATGTATGTTTCTGGATCCCTGATAGTTTGAATAGCTAAGGCATGAAAGCATGAAAAAAAACAAAATCACTTTCGCAGTAGTAAGGAGTTTAGATTTAGGATATGTATAGTAGCGACGTTTATAAATATATTTTTTAAATTTATTGTATAATGTATATCATTTTGTTCAGTTACTAACTTGTTAACTCACGTTCTAATAACGTTAACGAATTTTTACAGACTAGATTGTTTACGGTTTAGTGGCTTGACCGCAATTTTTTTATGACTTAATTTTTACGTTTACATAGAAAAGCTAGTAAAAATAAGAGTCAACCAAAACGAAAGTAGACGTTGATTTATATTGATTGACAGTTGGGACTTTGTGATATGAAAACTTTAACATGAAAATATTAATAGAGATTTTTGCTGATAGACAATATTTCACTAGAAAATCAACATAAACAGGTAAGCATCATGGTAGGTACGCAATCACTATAGTAAAATAACTGCACAAATCTCAACAATGCGATATGGTAAAGTGGAACAAATTATATATACTATATTTTTATTTATTAAATAGACCCTTTGGTAGTTCTCACCAAAGTATATTAATATATATGTATATAGCCCAAACATGGTCTTGTATTACTTTTCTATAACAATATTATTAGAGAAACTCCATTTTCAAACGATTTCCCAAGTTCTCTAAGCCCTTATAGTAACAATGAAAACATACTACAAAGCACTAATTAACCCAAACTCCGGGAAGCTCATTATCTCAAGCATTTTTATATTACAATTCTATTAAATTAATGTAAAAACCATTTTATTTATAAGCTCATTAAATTCCAACAATTATTATTTGCACTGTGAGAATATTTGGTTACTCTCACATATTTCAATATAAGTTTTCACCGTCTCGCAACAATATTTAGGCTTTCAAACAGACAAATAGTAAAATGACTTACAAATACAGTTAAACTGAATTATAATATGCTAAACGAACATAATGCCAAGGAAACTATCTCTATTTCTAATAAACATAAATATTTACTCTTACGCGATATCTAAACTCTAGAACAAATTGACAAAATATTCTTAGTCCTTATTATCTCATTTACATATAGACAAGATCAACGCCTAATTAACTGACTCACGGTAAAATATCGTGTCGGTGATGTATTATCGTATCATCAAACGTGTAAAAATATTTTTATTAAACAGTGGTCCGTTTGTTACGTTATTGTGAGCGTCGTGATGCGTGATTTTATCTAACTAGCGAGCCGTTCACACGTATCCCAACGTACGGGAGATCACTCGGCCCTTCCGCGTAACACGAACCTATAAATAAAACTCGGACGAGCAAACAATTACTTGGTCTTCCCTTGAAGTTTTTTCATCTTTTCCGGAACGGGAACGCCTCGATGGGCGGTCGTCCGTCTGGATTTGACGCTCGATTCCTCCTCGCGCTTCTCCGATTTAGCTTTTTTAGCATCGCTCGGAGACTTAGTACTCTTATCCAAGGTTTTCCTTCCAGGTTTGATCTCGCTTTTCGATAACTTCACATTCGACGCGGCGCTGACGCTTCGAACGTTGGATTTTCTAGACGCAGCGACTTGCGGTAACTTAGTCGACTTGGAGTTCTCCGGTGCGGTCGACTTGCGCGGTGCCGGTTTGGCCGTAGACTTCTCCATGGGTGTGGGTTTGTCGTCGGGAGGGGGTGAGCGCCGGCGCCTTATCCTCGGCGGCGTGTGCGCGAGCGTGGTGTGGCGCGACAGCAGCGCCGCGCTACTGAACAACTGCCCGCAGTCGCATCGGTGCTCCGCATCCAACGTCCCTGGAAGGTAACGAGGTTGGAGTAACGTTAAATTCTTACTCTTAAATTTTATATATAGATTTACGCGATAGTTTAGTGATTTTTTTAAAAGGTATACCATATTATTACAGTTACAGGCAATTAATACTCTAAAATTTTTAAAATGAATACTAATGTCAATAAAATCATATGAAACGAAATATCTTTGGCTTGAGGACACAAGGAGCAATCAAGGTTTTATGCGTTTTTTAAGACAACTTTTAGAATGTAGTAAAAATAACTGGGCTGGTGTTGTGCCTTTCTTCAGAAAAGGTGACAATACCTTGTTGAAGAACTATAGACCCATCTCTCTTCTGAGCCATGTCTAGAAACTGTTCTCGAGAGCCATCATCACGAACCGTCTCGCACGCAGATTTGACGACTTCCGGCCTTTCGAACAAGCCGGATTCCGAAAAGGCTTTAGTACAATAGACCACATTCATACGCTGCGGCAGGTTATACAGAAGTCCGAAGAGTATAACCTTCCACTATGCTTGACGTTTGTGGACTGTGAGAAAGCTTTTGATTCGATCGAAACTTGGGCTGTGCTACAGTCTCTCCAGCGGTGCCAAATTGACTATCGGTACATCGAAGTATTAAGTTTTCATATGAAAGTGTTCATATGAAAACGCCAGTATGTCAGTCCGTCTACAAGATCAGAGCTCGAAACTTATCAAACTACAGCGATTTGGAAGACAGGGAGATGTAATATCTCCGGAACTGTTCATCGCAGCACTGGAAGACATCTTCAAGCTTTTAGACTGGAATGGACTTGGCATTAATATCAATGGCAAGTATATCACCCACCTTCGATTTGCTGATGATATAGTTGTCATGGTTGAAACCGTAGCAGATCTTAGCACAATGCTTGATGACCTCAGTAGTCTCTAAACGAGTGGGTTTAAAAATGAATATGCATAAGACAAAAATTATGTTGAATGCCCATGTCACACCCACTCCAGTAAAAATTGGAGAATCTACCTTCGAAGTGGTTGACGACTACGTGTTTCTAGGACAAACCATCTACTTAGGTAGGTCCAACTTCGAAAAAGAGGTCAATCGTCGAATCCAGCTAGGTTGGGCAGCGTTCGTGTAGCTAAAATACCGCAGTGTTTCAAAACAAAAGTTTTTGACCAGTGTGTGTTGCCAGTGATGACATACGGCACAGAGATGTGGTCGCTCACAATGGGCTTGATAAGAAGGCTCAAAGTCACCCAAAGAGTAATGGAGAGGGCATTGTTCCGAGTTTCTTTGCGTGATCGAATCAGCAATGAGGAGATCCGCAGAAGAACCAAGGTCACCGATATTGCCAATAAAATTGCTAAGCCTAAGTGGTAGTGGGCGGAGCACATTACACGCAGAAACGATGGCCGATGGAGCCATAAAGTTCTGGTGTGGCGACCGCCTACTGCGTACGCAGCGTTAGTAGGCCCCCCACAAGGTGCTGAATGCGGCGGCACGGGACCGGCTGTTGTGGAGAACCTTGGGAGAGGCCTATGTCCAGCAGTGGACGTATTTTGGCTGAGATGATGATGATGAAGAAAAATAATAAAATTATTGAACAACTATGGATTTGGTTGTGACTGTGCGACTTTTAACCAATGACTATTTAAAAACAAATATAAAAATGACTTACTTTTCTTAACTTGCTTCACCGGAGTTAGTTTGTGCCTAGCAGGGGCTGCTTTCCCCAAAGATTTTCTTTTAGCTATCCCACTTAATGACTTTCTCTTATCGACGATGGATTTCTTTCTTGATTTTCTTTCGGTATCTTTAGGTGTCCGATTTTGTGCAGGCCTGGTCGATTTCTCAGGAATGGTCGATGGAAAGGAGTATTTTGTAGTTTCACTATCGTCAGAGTCCGTTGAAGGTACGGGTTCTACTTTGTGAGTTTTTACTTCTTTTTTCATTGTTATATTTGCCTCCATTGATTTTGATTTGAGTCGCGGTATTTTTGGTGGATGTTGTAATGAAGTTCGCCTTTTCATTAAGTCTTTGGAGTCTGGTCGTTCTATTTGAAGAGAACTACGTTTCTTAGCTCTGACTTTCATGAAGACTTTTTCTTCAGTGACATCTTCGACTTTAAAGTTCGGGTTGAGCATATACCGGATTTCGTCGTCATCGCTCGATTCTACTACTAGTTTTATATCTGTAGTGGCTGATGTGGAGGAGGCCGTAGCTTTAGGACGTTTGGTAGCACTCGTTTTATCTGTTTTATCTTTAATTAATATTTTCTTTTTAGGCGTCTCGTGTATCTTTGTAGACTCTTTGATTTCTGATTTTTTTGGTTTTTCAGATATTTCAGCTGTTGCCTCTTTGTTAGAGGGTTCGACTAATACCAAATCTGTTTTTGGAGGTGGTGTTTGTGATTCAGAGGTCTTCGCTTCTAATTTTGCTAATTTTTTTTCTGGTTCTTCAACTTTTACTTTTTCCATCGGTTTCTCTTGGCTAGCATATGATTCTTTTTCTACAGGTTTATCTTTTGGTACTTCCACTTTTTCAACAAACTCATTCTTTGCCTCATCTTTTTCAATTTCACTGACTTCAGTTTTTTTAGAATCCGAACTCTCAATCTCTTCTTCTGGTGATAAACATTCAATGACATCCTCGTTACCCTCTGTTTCATCTGCTGGTTTAGGTTGTTTAGACTGTCGCTTTTTCCTTTGACAAATAACTGTATGCTTATTAAGTGAATGCTCATTGGGGAAAACCATGTAGCAAAGTGAACATTCGTGTATAATGTCTTTAGTAGAAAGAGAACTCTTAACACTTTTGTCATCTGATTTTTCTGAACTCGTTTCAACATGTTGTTCTTTATGTTCATTCAAATGTGATAATTTTTTAAATGTTTTCTTGCAAATGTCACATTGAAGCACAATAGGCTTCTCTACAGGTTTCTCTTCTTTATTTGGAGTAACTGTGATTGTTTTTTGTCGATTTATACCATCGTGGGTTTCCCTGTGTTCCACTAAATGGTGTAGTTTTCTGAATGACTTATCGCACGGTTCGCAACGAAAACCGGCACTTGGATCATCACTTTGTTTAGAAGTGCTGGGCTCTTTATCAACTTTGTTTTCTGGCTGTTCTGAAGAACTCTTTCTTGAAGACCTTGCTGTTACTGAGCTGGGGTTGTGTATTATGCGATGCTGAACCAAGTGATGCAATTTTCTGAACTCTTTTTTACATACTTCACAACTATATATTGATTTATCAGTAATTGGAGCAGTCTTTTCCGTTTTGCTTGGTTCTACTTTTTGTGGTTTTTTGTGTTGTAGTTTATGGCTTACCAAATACGATAGTTGCCTAAATGTTTTGCCGCAAAATTCACAAACTAAATTGTTGTTTTTGAGCGGTATCTTAGTCGTCAATTGTCTTGACACGTGAGTTTTTCGTTCCTCAGTTTTTTCGAGTTTTTCTTTAATTAGTGTGTCTTCGATGATAATAACATCATCTTTATCAAGTGATTTGGTTCTAGAATCTTTGGATTTACGTTTCTTAGGACTTAATTTTTGTGTAATTAATGGCTTGTCGTCATCAATATCCATATCATCGGACTTACTGTCCTGAGATTTACTGTCAGAGTCTATTCTCATTCTTCTTGGACTTCTCTTATCTGAATCAGATCTGTTAGGAGATGGGCCTGTGCAATGTTTAACATGTTTAAAAACTACGTTCTCAGTTCTGAACAGTTTATTACAAATTGGGCATACGATATTTTCGTTGATTTTGCCCATAGTCCAGTTTTCTTTGATAATTTCACCTTCACTGTCTGTGTCGTCATCAGTGGTGACGTCTCGTTTAGGTTTTATAGCATCTATGAGTCGTGGCTTCTTTTGAGGGCTGGGAACTGTCACTTTACTTTTGTCAACTGTTCCATCAGGAGTTAAAGGATATTTTCTTGGACGGCCCCGTCCTCGTTTTACAGGTGTACTTGACTGACTGTCAGAATTTGATGTGAGGCTATTGTTCATATTCTCTGTTTGTGTCTCAATTAATTCAGCTGCTTTTACTAAACTATCTAATGCTGAAACAGGATTACTATGTGCCACGCCACTATCGTTGAGGTTAACAGACTCTTTTAATGGATGTTTCACTGTTTCAATAGGGCTGGTTACTTTCTCTTCTGTTACAGTACTAGAACTGAGTAAATACTTCTTGCGCATTGGATATTTTAAGTTTTTATCAATTTTATCGTCATCAATTCTTCTTTTCTTTTTAGGTGAAACATCAATATCTAAGTCTTGTGGTTCAATTAGTTCCAACTCTGGTTCTTCAACGGGAGTAAGTACTTGTTTTCTTTGATGTTTAGTCTTGCCTTTCATGTCATCTTGTGATTTAATATCATCAGTAGGATCAAGTAAATCTGTATTAGGGGAATCGCATGTGTTATCAGTTACATCTGAGTCAGGAATAGTTTTTTTTACGGGTGAAAGATCTTGACCCTGTACATTTAACTGAGTTGGACCATATTCAGCATTATTCACAAAGAGTACCTTAACTGGTTTATCCTCAATAATAGTAATTGGACAATCTGAAGCCATTTGGCGTTTCTCTGTCAAAGCGGAATGATAAGCTTTTTGTAATTTTGATTGATTTCTATTTGAAGCATCATCAGTTGCTGGTGCAAACGTATTTTCTGGATGATGTTTCGCTGCTTGTGTGGAAGGACGTACATTTTGATGTTTATATGACAGTTTTGTCATGGGATCCGTTCGTCCTGTATCATTTCTTGGATTTTTTTTAAGATTCGGTTCTTTTTCCACTACAGTTTGAACCACATTATGTGGTTCTTTTCCATCATAATTTACAGTTAGATAATTTTCACATGTAATCGAATTTCTCCTTGCGAATTTATCAAAATCTTTTTCAGTAATTATGGGTTCGGCTTTAGGTGCTTCAATTGTTGCTTTTTCTTGTTGAATCGGTAACTTTTCCTTAACTAATGACTTTACAATTAGATTTTTCTTATTAAGTTCAATATCGCCTGTGATAGGTTCGTGCTCAATAATTTCATCCTCAGAGTCTACTTCTATAACACTTTCTTTACTAATTTTTTGTTGAGTCTTGTTAGGGAATGGTAGGAGATTTGGTATTTTGGTTTTTACTGGAACTGCCACCTTTTCTTTTTCTATAATAGAATAAGTTTTAGAATCAGCCTTAGGCACTTGTGGTAATTCATGTGCTGGTCTTTCTATGAATGGGATTCCATGTAACTCATTCATTTTCATTTCTATTTCATCTAGTTTAGCGTCAGAAGTTGGTTGTTGAATGATTTTTAAATTTTTTTGAGAGTCTATTGTGCTAGCTGCTGTCCTTGGAGGATTAGGTTCTTTTGTTGTATTTTGTTTAGTCTCATTTTGTGGTTTATTAGCATGTGTATTCCTGTGTATCATACCTTCAATCGTTATATCAATCAAATTTTGTACTTTCTCTTTTGTCTGACAAACTTCTTTTTTGGATAAACCACTCACAGCAGTTGTTTGTGATTCAATTTGCTGCTTTGGTACAACATCTGTCTTAGTTGCAATTATGGGAACCGCAGGTTTTGGTTTGACTTCTATTATATCAGTCTTTTGTAATATTTTACTCCCTTGTGTGCTTTCTTTAGTTATTATATTGGGTTTATTCGAAAAAGCACTTATTTCTGATTTCATGATATGCTTGTTAGCTTCTTGAGTTTTTGATAAAGCAGTACTAGATTGTCTTTGACTGTCGATTTTCTTAAGAACATCTCTTCTATTCAAATCATTGGAATTTTTAAGCTGGTTACTATTGGATGACGTAACAGATGTTTTTATTTTAAATTTATTTAAGAATTCTTGCTTGTTAGCCTCTGTCCACTTACCGAAAGGCACTGCTGCATGATTATTATTTATAGGTTTTGATTCAGAAATTTTTGAAATATCCTTTTTATCTTTTGGTTCAATTTTATTTTTCAAGCCTTGATTATTCACTTTACTGTCCGTATTATGGTCGGTTTGTTTGACTACTAGAGTACTAGTTTTAACTGATTCTGCCTTGGGTACCTTACTGATTTCAATATTCATCACACAACTGGCTTTTTCACGCGCATTCATTTTAGGAGGTACTTTGACTTCATTTCTTTGAGTGGCAAGTCCAGGTCGAGGTTTATCTACTGTTACATTTTTAGTGGGTACTGGGATTGTATTTTTTCTAAGTTCAATGCCACTGGTGACTATGCTTACAGCTTTATTTTTATTAAAATGTTGAGGAGGTGCATTAATTGAGTGCACTTGCATTTGTACCACGATAGGCGTAGATTTAGTGCCTGGAATTGGTTTTGAGGTAACAGTTTTTGAATTTACAGCAAATAACTTCTTTTCCATGTTCTGTTCCACAAATTTATGGACTGTTCTGATTTCATTAATTGGTGGAGACAGATTCTTTTCTTCCGTTTTTTCTGGTAATCCTGATTTTATTGACCCCACCCTAGATGTGACTAAAGACTGTTGCTTTTGCTCTAATAATGGAGAAATGTTAGGTGCAAAGACGTGTTTTCCTGTCCCATCTTTTGGGACAGCATTTTTCTTTGTTGCAGATTCGATTGGTTTGTTATTTTGCATATCATCTACAACATTGGAAAGCAGATCTATTGGTTTTGGGTCATTTACAGGTGGCTTTACTAAAATATTTTCATTTTCTTGATGTGAAATATCCTTATTCACAATTTTTATAGGGTTAACCACTTCATCAT
Organism: Hypercompe scribonia; assembly: GCA_949316085.1. Lineage (NCBI taxonomy): Eukaryota > Metazoa > Arthropoda > Insecta > Lepidoptera > Erebidae > Hypercompe > Hypercompe scribonia. Next base: position 21,255,608 of record OX438977.1, read on the forward strand.
CAGTTGATTTAGCTTGAACTTGTGGAGTTACTGTATCCTTTTTAATACTGGAAGATGTTGGAGGTGGAGGGTTTTTAAGCTCTTGTTCAGGCATTTCCGATTTGTTAACTGTTTCGTTTATGAGTTTAGGTTGAACTACAGAGTTCATAGCTAAAGAGTCTACGGTGAGAGATTTTACAACAATGATACCTGTATCCTTTTCAGTTGTTTTTTCGGGTTCTTTGTTATCTTTACTAGGAATTGCAGTGGTGTCACGTACTTTCAAATTATCTTCTTTATTTTCATCTAATTGTTGCTGGCTCTTACTATCAGTAACTTTAACTGTATTGTCTTTCTGATTTTTGTTTTCTACAACAACTTCAACAATATTCACATCATCATCCTCAATAACAATAGGCTCACTGGTAGCAATCTTAGTATTATCGACATCCTTATCTTTTTCAGATTCTTTCTGCTTATTTTGAGTATTATCTTCACAAACTACTTTACTTTCCTTTGCTGAAAGATCTGTTTTCACCAAAGTTACTTCTGTCTTTTCCTCTACTTCTATAGGTTTTTTTGTTTCATCAATTATTACTTCAATTTTATCGTTTGATGGGCAACATTTCTCATTAACTATTTCATTTGGTTTAACATTTTCTTCTCCAAGGGTAGGATTTGGTGGTGAAGTTGTTTCTATTTGTTTATTAGCTAGCTTTTTTTCTGCAGAATCAATAGAATCATCCTGTTTTGCTGGAATATCTTCACTTTTTTCTGAAATACCTTTGTTAATTTTATCATCAAAATCTTTTTCATTAAGTTTACCTAATTCTGATATCGTGTCGGAACTTTCCTTTACTTCACATTTTCTCTCAACTTTCTCTTCATCTACCATGATATTATTTTTAGTATTTTCGAGATTAATAACTTCTTTTTCATTAGTTATCATTTCTTTCTCAATAGGTACAACTTCATTGACCTTAGTGTCATCTATATCTTTGGGTTTAGATGGTGTATCAGAGGTCTTTTTACCATTATCTGTATGAACTTCGATAGTCTTTTTAATGTTAGAGAGGTCTGAGTGCCTGTTAGGATGTAGCTGTTGGTCTACCATTGTTTTTGTAAGTGGTATACCTTCTTTCTTAGGGGTAGAATGATAAGTCATAGGTGTATAGCTGCCTATAACCGGCGATTTCCTGGATTCACTTAACTTCATCATTTTGCCATTAAAATTGACCTCTGATTTGCTCTCTGATACAAAATCTTTGTCATTATCTTCTGAGATACTTACTGTTGGTTCTTTTTTTGGTACTTTTATTTGCTTATCTACTGCTCTGTTACAGTTAGAGTCACTAATGACTTTGTTTATATCTCTTATAGGGACATGAGATGGTGTACTTCTATCAACTGCCTTACCCTCTTTAGCAGGCTGAAAGGAGAAATACAAAAAATGCAAATTATTAGTTTATTATAAGTATGATGGATGGGTTCATTAGTGAACATGAAAGTAAACATATTTCAACTTACCACTTCCTTGGAAACTTCTACTTCAATTTCTTCATAAACTTCTAAGTTACCTTCAGCATTTTCACTGGAAAAAACAGTTTTCTTTTTATAACTCCAACAGCCATAGTAGCCAAGTACACTAGGTTAACCAAGTGTGACACAGGATAAATTTATCCAATTGAACATTTGTGTCAAGAGCTTTCTTGACACAATTGTCTTTATAAATCTGTATGTTTAGAAAGACTTTTAAATAATTATCTAGTAACAACCATAATGTACTTGAAACATGATCATACTTTTCATTCATATTACATAGTAAGGCCTAAGATTATTTGATTATTTATTTGATACCACATGAAATATCTGACTTAATGTCAACAGTTGCAGTAATAAGATATTAATTTTATTCCTATAATATCCATAATTTCATAGATCTAAGTAGGATCAATTATTTATGTCATGATATATAGAAGGCCTTTTCATTTTGCCTGATGATTCAAACAGCACCTCTGTGTCAATGTTTCGTATAGGTGTAGAGCCGAATACAAGACTGCTCTTGTCAGTCTGTCTGCTGCCACTAGCATCTGCATGGTTAGCACTTTAGTAGATTGTTAGGTGTTCGACAAAATGAAGTGATGTGATGACATTATTTTCAGGGGGGTGTGTCTACATCCACATAGACTATTTACCAATATAAAATATAGAGTCATATCAGGTCTTCACCTATAAAATCGACTTTTTTAGGTAAAAATATGCATTTTTCTATATATTTTCTTTTCTACCAGGAGGGTGCAAGTGCATCCCCTCGCATCCCACTCTCATATTAATGTGTGGTGATAAAGTCAGAGAAATCAATATAATGTGATATATTGGCAAAACCGATTCACTATATAGTATGATTTCTGTGGGTTAAATTATGAAAATTTAAAAAAAGAAAATATCAAAATATCAAATTCTTTTTCTTAAACAGTATTCTAACAACACATAGTGTCACCACACACTGCGGTTAAGTCAAAAGTTGTAGATGCCATTTCCACCCAGGATAAGTAATTAAGAAATCAGCTATTTTGTTTTCTTTTTCTTTATTGTATGTCCTGCCAACTACTAGATTTTTTTAGACCCTTCTCTCTCTTGAGTTGAGAGAAAATCACACTACTACTACACTAAAGAATAATTTTAATAAAGTCCTAATTCTGTGTTAGTGACTGTTTTGGTAGCGCAGCAATAGTAGATGTGATTGTTAAACTTAAAGTCTCAGGTTTGATTCCCGGGTTGGATCAATTGTTTGTGTGATCTGCAAATATTTGTTTCTGAGTTTGGGTGTTTTGTATTTGCACAACAAGTATGTAATTACAAAAAAAAAACTCTATCAGTTAATCCAGCTGTCATAGTACATTGCTTAGTTTGAAGCTAGATGATGTTGTGTGTAAGATATCCGATATATATTTATTATTTTTATGTATGTGCTAGTTATTTTACCCAAGGCTATTTTTACTGTTCCAATTAATGTTAAAATTATAATTTACAACATACTGTTTTGATAGATATAAAATCAGATACATATTCTCTACAAGGTTATAGTACTGGTACAAGAACTTACTAATAATACTTTAAATGTAAAAAAAAAAAAATTACCTACCTACTTATAATTTTGTTTGCTTCTATAATGACTTAATTTTGGAAATGTTTCAATCCTCACTCATAATATTATCATTTCAATCAGTACTTCACTAACTAAACTCAAATAATAACAACTAAATTAGTTTAGTTTGGAGAAATAATATTTTGTATTTTAAAAAAGTACACTAAACTTAGCTTAGTCTAGATAACTTTTTCAACTTAAGTTTAAGTTTAGAACCTACTTTAAATTACATTGGTATCTATTCAACCTCTAACTATAAAATTAGTAACATGACACAAATATTTGAGTTTAAAAAAACAATTTGCCTGTCTAAAAATGATATAGTTTTGTATGAGATTTTAGGTCACATCAAAGATTTTTTATATAGAGAATAATTCATATATTTATCTTAATTAGGTCATAAGTCATATAAATAATACATGCATTTACAACCATAAGCATTTTAATACTAAATTTAAAAAATGTTGAATTAAATTTATAGATATAATAGAAACGCATAATCAAACTCTCTTAAACAAAATAAGACAATCAGATCTATATTTACACAAATGTTATATCAAAATATCTACAGTTATTCAAATCTGAATACTCAAGGACTTACTAACAATAAAGTTAATAACATCAATAAACACTCACCGTACTTTGAGGAACTTAAAACTGGGTTGGTGCTGGTCATCATCAATGATCTGAACTGCAGCCAGTTCCTCCTGACCCTCCTTCCTATATAAGTATAATCCATTACCAATGTCTATAGCATCAACATTTTTACCATCAATCTGTAGCAACACTTCCGTGTCCTTACTTGCGATGTCCGTTTCTTCACTAATAAGGCCAGTCTCAATGTTCTCATCCGGTTTAAACTCCAAGCTCTCAGTTTGCTTAAGCTCTGGGTTAGACTTCTCATCTACTTCTACATTGTCATCTATCACCAGTTCGCTACCATCATAAGAGTTGTCATCAAAAATGGCTACACCACCCGATAGAATGTTTGCTGCTTCAATGTGAGAGTGGATTTTGAAGGTATCTAAGATATCAGCTTTCTTCCCAATAGGTGATAAATTAGATATTAAGTCATCAGAATTAGTCAGAGTACCTTCAGTTTCGGCGGTGGTTGTAGCCAGTGATACATCTTTGATTGAAATGTCGTCTTTCATGCACGAAATGTCGAATGTGGAGTCGTCTTCTGACAGAGAATAAAACTTAGAAGAGCTCTCATTGGCGGTTATGAATGCCTCACTTGGCGAGGACGTGGTATCCAGTGTGGAGTCCTGCGAACTCCCCGCCTCACCCCTCAACTGGCTCAACCTATCCATTTGCACACTTCATCTACTGCGACAACAGAAAATTGTTTATATTGTAATAATGCAATTGATCACCAGGAATACATTTCATCGATTACAAGAAATCTAATGAAAACATTTGAAGGTTGGTCCATTAATTAGCACCTAGGTCAATAGCAAAGAACAGTGAAACTCTTAGCACAAACGTTAATGATACTGTGACACTTTTAAACCATAATCATACTGGGACACTCTAAGAACTATTTTGTTACTGTTTAACAACATAGTTCTCAGAGAAAACTCGCGAAAACAATTTGTGTATTAATTTTATTACAGTAATATTCCCAATACAATTTTGTTAAAATACACATACACAACACATCAAAAGATTAAAGATGGACGCCAAATAGCGATGTTGCCGTTATTTTGCATGTCATTATTTCGCCAAATAATTTTACAGAGAAATTTGCACACATTCTGCGATTTATAAGACATTCATTTGTATTCATCCATTGCGTTCAGTGACAATATATACTCATATCATGAGTAATCTTTGAATCATTATCGTTTTAGTCATTATTTTTTTCTTGTTGGCAATTGTGATTACACCGTAATGGATGCTGCTGATAATGCAAAATACCTATTACTTGGCAAGAGTCAATGACCGTTGTGGTTATGAAAGTTCTAAAATCCGTTTATCATATGTAACGCAACAGAGCGTTATAGATACGCTTATTAAGATAAGTTAAATTGAATAAAGGTCTATCTAAGTAGAGGGGTTTTTAACAATCGAAATGTGAGTGTTTAATATTAACCCCAAATGTTTAAATTATCGCTAAATGTTTTCTTATCAAAAGTGTAAGTGTGTTCTTTTTAAGTAATGTTTAATAATCGCAACAGTTAGATTTTGTTTTTTAGTAATCTTAATTAACATAACGACCCTTTATGGTGTTTAATGTAACGTAATATTAAAAAATTAGAAAACATAATTAGCAGACATTTCTATAGGCTACATTAACAGGTATTAGAGATGAATGACATAGTTTGATGTATTATAAACACTCGATGCATGTGTAACGACGCATTATTGAATCGATATATTGTTAATACTTCAACATTGAATAGAAATTGATGTATTTTTTTCGATGCATCGAAGACGAATATGCTTATCTTGAAAGTCAGTCAAAATAAAATACATTGTACTCAGTAGGTACATACAACAAAAGACGTTTCGAATTCTTTAAATTCCAAGGAAATGCTTAATGATAAAATTAATGAAGGCGTACTTAAATCTGAACCAATTCCTTCTTCAAGTAGTGGTAGTCAGTCTCTGTCTCTGTCTGAAATTCTAAGTGGAACTGTTGATTCGAATTTGAATGTAAACAAAAGTGTCATCCTTTTAAAACGTTAGAAAACAATACAGGCTGCTTTTAAAGATTTTACCTTATACTTAAAATTGATACTCTTACTCCAAAGAGTGAAGACGAGGAAACTGAACAACTGTTTGCTATTTAGCTCAATAGCCCTTCTCAATAGTTTAGACTTAAGGTTTGAGGAGCAGCTGTTTTCATTAGGAATCAGATCTCTAATGAAAGCAGTTGCTCCTTAATATAAACCCCTGAGTAGAATAACTCAAACTCAAAAACAAAAAAACAAACTCTAAACAACTCAAATGATGGTTGGTTGAAAAATATGGTACAATTTCCGGAATATTAAAAAAATATTGTCTTTCATAGAATATATAATCATAGTAACGGATATCAGGTCGTATATTTTAAACATGAAATTTTTTTAGGCATCACGGCCCATTTAGGAATAGACATTGAACTATCTATTGTCACTTTAGGCGTGTATGAATTGGATGAAAAGCATACGTCAGATTATCTTGCTGAAATTATTTTAAAGGCTTGCCAACACTGGGGAATAGACTCTGAGAATCTAAAAGCTGTTGTTATTAGTAATGCAGTGAATATAGTTAAGGCGGTCGACTTAGCGTTTAGTAAAAGGAAACATGTCCCTTGTTTTGCTCATACCTTGAATTTGGTGCCTGAGGGCACAATGAAATGTACCGAATGGAGAAACATTGTTTCTTAACTAAATACAATAACAACTTAGTTCAAACAGAGTTGTATTTGTAAATGATGAGCTGCGCAAAGCTACCGTTGCGACTGCGGCGACTGCTGTTGGGACTAAATTGATATAAAGCGTGGACACTCATTGGAAGAGCGCATCCCACACAGGATCCATAGGCTTCAAACACTACAGAATAGTTTCATGCGCAAAGCTACGGGAGCACCGTGGTATGTACGCAACGTCGATCTCCACATCGACCTCAGATTGCCGACCATCAAGCAATTCATAAAACAGTGCTCCCTTAGCTACTTTGACTCTGCTCCGACTCACCCCAACCCTCTAGTGGTTGCGGCCGTAGACTACACACCAAGTAGGATTTCGAAACTACGTCGACCCAGACACGCGTTAGAAGAGTTAGACGACGAAATTACGCTCGCTCAACGTAGAGCGAACACAATTAGGCAATCTAATAGGAACCGTCCGCGTTTTCGTCCCCGTCGTCGGGGGCGGAATACGCGCCGCGTAAATCGTATACAAAACATGGGAGTAGGTCGCCCCAACGTAGCAGCAACACCCCAAGCCGAGGTTCGTATCCCACAGGGGGTGCCCTTGGGCTATGTTGCTTAACAAATGACCGGTTGAGAGCCCTCAGCGCTCACCGTAATACCCGCGTAAAGTTGTAGAGGCCATCCCAGGCCAACAGCTAGGTCATCTCAAAAAAAAAAAAAAAAAGGAAGAGCGCATATTACATGTTACAAAGAATATTAGAACCCCATGGTGTCATAAATGACATTCTCTTAAGCAACCATAGAATGCCTGCAATGCATAATGTATCAGAAATATCAACTGTATCATTCGTCATAGAGATATTGCGACCCATGGAGTCGGGTAACAAATACTGCACAAGTAGTAAAAATAATTCCTTCAGTTTACTGCATGCTATCTAAAATAACTTCAGATTCTATATAAGATCCCATAGCGAAAGAGGTTTGGAAACTGCTATTAATGAAATAAGTAAAAGAATGAGTCCCATAGCAAATGTGACTGCTCTGGCTATTTTAGGTATGCTAGATCGTCCGCTTAAAACAATGTACTTCAATGATGTGATAGCTTATTCGATTGCTGTCTCGAAAATGAAAGATTTAATGTTATTTTTATCAGCAGTCTGGAAACCATAGTATGAGTTTTGTCAGGCTTGGAAGTAGATTTCTGTGTGTAAGATATGTATTGTATTACTATATTAATGAAAAATATTTTTTAAAGCAATGTGCAAACTGCATCTGATTTTGACAAATCTAATAAAAATGAAGAGGTTTTTTTGTTATGGAATGACCACCATAAGCAAGTGTATCATTACTGGAACTATCCCAGAACTTCTGTTGAAAGACTGAACGAAAATACACTAGAAATCATGAGGAGTTATAAATTACAATTTCCAAAACTGTACAATAAAATAGTTAAGAATATAATAAAATATAACAGTACAATAGTTTTTAAGGATTTAACAATTGCTGGCACATCTACCCCATCAGAAACTTCTTTACCAGACATGACTAGTTTTGACTGTGCCAAGAAACCGATTGAAGCGAAAAAGATTAAATAAACTTTAATTTTGAAATAGCGTTGAAATAAAAAAAATAAAATATTTAAACAAAATAAAGTTGTTTGCCATATGATTGTAAATTTTAGTAAGTTTCTCTTGTACTTATTTTATAAAGCTTTTTACAGTCTAAATCTATTCATTGCCAAAAAAATTGATATTTTGGAAAAAAAGATGTATATCCCAATACATCATATTGACATCGATGCAGTCGATTAAAAAAATCAAAAAAATATTTTAAATGTTCACCATCGGTAGGTACAAACACTTAACAATAAACTAGTGCATTTATAAAGATGAAAGGCTGCAGTTTCAAAGTAATGGTTAAAATTTCTAATTATTTTAATTTTTTTTCTATGAATAATAAAGTTCTAGAAATAAAAGAAAAGATTCTGATTTTCTTTTTTTTAAATCAAATGGACTTTGAATCCATAACTTTGTAAATGCACAGTCGTCTGACAAATCAAAACTTTACTGTCAAAAGTTGTTTATGGCAGTTCTGCACGTTATTTTTGAATAGCCACTTGACGCTTTCGTTAGGAGCTAAGATTTTCCTTTCAGTTAATATAATTGTTTACTAATATTGACAAGTTTGAAATTGTGAATTATGGCGCCCCGAGAAACACCAAAGTCTACAACGAAAGTGCAACGCACAATAAAAGGCATTGGTGCTAAAATCAAAGGATCACCAACTGGGGCGATAAAAAAAACTATTCTGAATAAAAAAACGGTAGAAAAAACTCCTCTCAAAGGTAAGTCTTATTATTATTTAGCAATTTTTAGGTAGAAATAAAAACAAATAGGGTTCCCACCAAGAACTTAGGGCCTCCAAGTCATCCTCACCTGCAAGTGGTGCACCTGCTGTCTCTAGGTAACAAAACATCTCGATTAGCATTAATAGGCTCACCACCTATTACATGGGACCAAAACACTGACAAAAGTTACTCAGGGGAAACAAATGTGTATGATTGTTTTGTTGTTGATGATACCATCACATGTATTTAAATAAGAATAACGAAGATCATTATCATCAATAATCTGTAATATGCTGTTAGTCACAAGGCCTCTTAGAAAGATGATTTTGGTCTTAAATACCTCAATGACCAACCGTAAAAGATGTACTTTTTGAATGAATTTTACTCAAAACTGATTAAATTCATCAGTTTATTTCTTCTGTGCTATTACTAATTTTATGTGAGGTTGGTATAATGTATAATGGTTTATTTTTTTCCTATGGCTGGTTGCCTACTTGGCGCTGACTATCTTGCTATTGTAATGGTTTTCAAAAAATGCAAAGAAAGAAATTGTGTTGAGAAATTTAAATTTGAAGGTGTATTATTATTATATTATTATATTACATAGACAGGTAGACAGCTGCAACAACTGATAAGAGTTCCAATCAATTTTCTTTTTTGGACTTCACTAAGAACTTGTTGAGTCAATTTTTGTATTTTTCACATTTTGGGCACATATAATATCATCTGGAAGCTTGTTCCAAGCTCTGACCACATGATTGCCTAGAAAGTGTTTGCAAAAATTGATGCTCGAGAAGCTGGTACTAACCTTAAGACTGCGGCCTCACAGACGAGTATTGTCATTTCGTATGAACAACTTATCAAACTCTTGAAGGTCATATTGTCCACTTAAGATCTTATATGTTTCAATTAAGTCTTCCCGTTCTCTGCGATCTTTGAGAGTAGAAGCATTTTTTATGTGGAAGAGGTAAGATTCGGTACAAATAAGACTGCCTATTTAAAATGATACCATGGCCTCACCACCCACCGCCACCATTATGCAATTGTATAAAGTTACAAACATTCCTTCCTCTGATTCTAGGGTTGGATTTAAAAAAAAAAAAAAAAAAGCTGTCTTCATTAGTGATCATAGTTTTTCTTCTGTTTTCTAAATAAAAGATATCAACGTTATTATTTATATTTTTTTTCTAAAATAACAAACTAATTTTATGTTTACAGTCAAGAACATTAATCCTGAAGTCAGGGTAACAAGACAGCGGACGAACACTGTCCCAACTGTAGCTACCCCGAAACCAAAAGAGAATAAATCTGTACCGTTACCCGACAGTGTGACAAAGAGTGTTAAGAAAGCCTCTACATGGAAACGACGTCCAAAACCAGCACACTCTGGAGTCCCCATTCCAGAAAAAATGAAGAAACTAATGGAAAAACAGTTTTTAGATTCAGGATTCGTTCTTTAAGACTCTTGCAAAATAATTGTAAGTAATTTAAGGGTCAGTTTCCCTAGTGCCTGATAAAATTTTAGCTGGTTATATGCCATAGAACTATTTGGTAGACAAAGTAGCTGGTATATAAGTTTATCTTACATATATGTTAATCTAAAACTAGCTAAACTGGAGTTTATAGTTATCGGGCTGATAAATTCAGAATAGTTTGTCAGGGACTTTATCAGTAAATGGTGAAACTGGCCTTAAATGTTCATATTTTTTCTGTAATGGGAATTTTGTTTTATTATCATGAATTGACTTTGTAATTAAGCATTTGGAAATGCTTTTTTTTCTCTTTTTTTATGTATATTCAGATTATGTTTGTGCCTATATTGACTGACTTAATTTACCAATATGGTTCCAAATCTGACCAATATGCAGTACAGCTTCGAAATAATATTTAAAAGAAATTAAATATTGTTAGTATGTACATTCAATTCTAGACTTAATCACTGTGTAAGAGAGGTTATTATTTTGTGACTGGAACTCATATTTGACTGTAATTAATGTTGTCATCACTTTTATTACAAAAAGTATTTAACAGCTTGCAACATTCAAAGGACTCTTAATTAAGCTCTTGACATGAGACCTTCAGTTTCTACTTAATAATTGCTTATTATTAAGTTGGGAGACAGCTTAGCCTAAGAAGTGCAAAAACGTAAATTAAAATTGCCTTTAACTGGTAGATGTGTTCTTCGTGTCTTTGTCTTATTTCTCAGTTTTCTTTGGCGTTTAATAGTTTTTGGCCCTCAATTCATGTCACAAAATTAATTAGTCCTAAAGTATAAAAATACTGTTAAATAGTGGTTTAAGCGGTTACCACACTGATCTACTGCGCTGAGTGTTGTGGGTTCACACTCCACATGGGGCAATACTTTGTGTGAACCATAAAGTGTTGTTCTGAGTCGGTGTGTTCTTTTTGTGTTTGTTTATGTCCCCCGCGACACAGGATTTATTCCTAGTGCAGGCTTTGTCTTGGTGATTAACAAGCATTATATATTTTTGAATAAGATATAGACTTTAGGATGATTTCCACATCTTGCATCGGAAGAATTGAACGATTGTTACATTTGGCATCACGTTTTGTGGAAGGCAACCGTGATCAATCGGCTCAGTAATATAGACCTAAAATTCTGTGTACACGCTTTAATATTCTTTAAAGATGGTAGATTTTTTGATGGTAGCCGTTCAGTGGAAATCATTCACTAGAAGGGTACTTATTAAAAAAAAAGAATTTTTAAATGTAATAAGTGTACAGAGTATACCGCTATAATATGAATGAATATATAATATGAATGTATTTTTTTGACTGCGTTTAAGTGTACTTTACACGATGACCAAATTTGTTGTCTTTTCTTTGTCCAAAAGTTTTCCAGGACTAAATTTTGGTAATTTTAAATGTGTATCTACCAAATAATTTAAGACAATAGGTTAGTTTAGTAATTATTAATTAAGGAATTCAGTACCTTATTGATTTAAATAGTTCTAGTGACTGTGGAATAAATATTGCCAGTTAATTAGTAATTTAAAAAAGAATTATTTACTATTAAAATATAGTACAAATTCACGTTGAATTGGAGTGATGAAACTGCGTTTGTACGTAATTATGGCCATAATAGTTACTAGTATTATTATATGATAATGTAATAAATATTTTAGATACTTAAATCTCCTTATTTTTTACTACTGTCAATACCAATGTGTTGAGAATTGTACGTCTCTTCCCCGTTTGAATTCGGGGACTTTTGTTTCCGTACATATTTTTTATTTTAGAGCCTGCCAAAGTAACTACTCAACCTAATGGAATGCACAAACTGAATTCAAGAGTTTGTGATTATCATACTGATTGCGAATGCAGACAATGCAGTATGGTGACCTACATTAAGGCGACCTAGTGAGACATTAAGGCGTCCCGAAGTGGGGCGTGAAAAAGCATTTCACGCCCCACTTCGGGACGTAAAAGGCATGACAGTCATCGTGATGATATAAGCTCATATATGCTCATTTATCATAAACCCTTTCGTTTTAACTAAGGTCTTAAAGATATGTAGTAGTTAACGAGATATATAAGCTTATGACAAGCTATTTTCAATCAAAATTAACAGTTAATTTTTAGTTGAGAAGTAAAAAAATCTGCAAGGTAAATAACGCAACACGCATGTATGTATTCATGGCAAGATTACAAAATACTTAACGGTTGCCACGCCATCTAGTGATATGTATTGAATAGCTTACTATGAATAATACGATTTCGTAATTATAGATGGCAGTGAGTATTCATTACAATTTTTTTTAATTCCTATTTTTAAATTGTCCTACTAAAAATAGTAAGACAGTTGAAAAATTAGGAGTAAATTTACATTCGTATAATCTATGGTTTTGATCATGTCTTGAAGCGAAAGTGCGAACACTGGCCTCCAATAGCAATGACCTAAAAGCAACAGGTTCTGCACAATATGCAACCCCCTAATGGCTGTGTGTCTGCATATTGTTCTGACTAGTAAATGGACGTAACTTTCCTATTCATTTATTATTTCGATTAATAAGCAAACTTAAGCACTTAATACCTTAATGTATGGTAAAGTATCGCTAACGAGTTTCCAACTTTATCCACATAGTCGGGATCTGTGTCTATAGTGTATACTGATATTTTTTGGTACAAAGTAACGATTTGAAACAAATTATTAACACATTTCTGACTAAATATGACAACTTTTAGATCTGTGATATTTTGCAGTAAAACACTGGTGTTTTTTCTCACTTGGATAGCGGCTGGATCATCAAGGCATCCGTATTACTTGTGGTTTTCATTGTCAGATTTTTTTGGAGACTACAATGTCCAGTGTGACTGTAACCATAGACAAAGTATACTAACAGTATAAACCCGAACAAAAAAGTGTCCGTCGATAGATAATAAGCTAAATGTTAACTTGATGTCATTATTAGCGTACTTCGTCTATGGCGCAACCTATAAAGTTTTTAAAAGCCACTGTAAGTCATGTGTTACGTCACGCTCGAAATCTTCCGATTAATTTCGATGATCTCTTGTAGTAACGTAATACATGAATTATAAACAAACTACTATTAAGATATCATAAATACGAGTAATACTGTTTGTCAAGTATATACTTGTAATGTATGCTGATGAAACAAATGTGGCATGTGGCATAGATCACCTAGTCGAACTTTTTATGTTCTAACCACGTAGGAAATGGAATGCAGTCAAACATTTCGTTATAAAAAGTCATAAAATGAAGTGCAAACGAAGTCTTTGAATAATCAAAATAAGAAATAGTATTTACATTGCAGATTATGTACGGTCGTAAGAATAATGTAGAATTATTTTTTTTTACATTGCAAAACTGTACCTACTGTTTCCATCCTGTACCTACTGTTCAACATTAGTATTGGTATAATGATTTTTTACTGACTTTAAAAAGAAGGAAGTTCTATATTCCGCTCTATGTATTTATTCTTGGCAAAAACGAAAAAGGTATACAAACTTCTTTTTGATTTAAACAGGCAACCCATTTATCGATGTTTCCAAGTTGAACAGTCGGGTAACAATATCCTTACTTACATTAATTAAAATCGAACCTGATGTACAAATTGTATTTGCCTCGTTTTTTTTTAAAACTACACTCCTTACGATATATTATAGATGTCACCTTATTGGTCTAGCGGTTATTTTATGCCACTGTCGATCAAGAGGTCTTGATTATGGAAATACTTACTAACAGCCCGGAGTTTCGAACTTGTGGTCTTAATGCCCGTACTTCGGAGAGTATGTAAAGCCCTCGTTCTTGCACCTGATCCTTACCTGGCCGTGTCGGATTGCTGTCTGAGTGGTATGTGAGAGTACGGGAGCAGAGAGTGCACCTGTGTTTGTGGCACACACATGAGCACAATAATATCTCCTACGTATTTGACTGGTCGGCGTTGAAACTGGCCACCTTGACCGAAATCGGCAAAGAGTTTATCATCATCGTTATAATGTAGTTAATTTTCAGAAGGATTTTCAAAACGTTCTTGTTTCAATTTGGAATACAATAATCTTGGTAATACTGAGAAATTAGAGAGTGGTATTCATTTAAGAACAGGGGATCGGCGATGCTGGTCTTAGAGCATCACTCTACGTGTTTATTTCTTATAATCACCATAAAAAGGTAGGTATTTTGCTATTACTTGCACGAGTATCGAGCATATTACTCGAAATTGTTTCCCTCTAGAAAGACAGGATCGTAAAATTTACTAGTTTGGGTCAAGGCCCCTCTATCTAGGTCTAGACTGTTAGCAGCAGTCATATAAAGAAAGTATAAATAGCTTCGCGGTATGAGATAGATTTCATTTTATTTGACTCTGTTCGAATCCGACATAATGCGTCATTGAATTTTTTTAAAAGTCGATAAAAACGGTCAAAATTCCACTCCCAAGCGATCTTTGGTTACAATAAAAAAGAATATTAAATGTTTAAATATATTTAAACGCGTAGTAAACTCCATGCAGTAGGTAAGATGTTTGATTAGTTACGTCATTTGGCTTGATAGCTTAACTTTTGTTGAAGTGATTTATAGCTTTTGCCATAAAATGATTTTTTAGACGCGATCAACTGTGAGACAATAGCTTCATATAATTCTAATACGACTTTAAGGCGATGTTTAATCGTCTTATTAACTCAATTTGATTAAGTTACAGTTTACTTTAAGTATTTCAAAGAAAAGTAAATTAATTTTACTTTTACTGTATTAAGAAACTGGTTCGGCATGCACTTGTAATTTTCTCTGCTTGAGTGAGATACTCACTCCTCTTGTAAATAATGTTTGTAGATAGGCACTGCTCTAAGAGGACGATTTCCACTAGGACTCGAGTTCTCGGATCCTCCTTATGTTTGGCGGTATCGTTTTAATTCGTCCGTTGTTTTTTTTATGTTAAGAGCCTACCAAAGTCTACTCTGCCTGATGGAAGGCCTGAATAGAATCCAAGAGTTGTGGTCACCATACTCATTGCAAATGCAGATAACGCAGTATGCCGACCCACACTATGGCGGTCTTGTGAGATGCTTTTTCACGCCAACATAGCCCCACAAAAAACTTCAGTGGTGTCACACCCGTTAGTATAACACGCATAATGAAAACGTGTCCTAGTGGAAATCTTCATAATGAAGTAAGAAGGAAACGATTGCATCTCCTGAGTCTAGGTGTATAAAATTCTAAGAATACTTACACAGTGTGATAAGAATAACACGAGTTTATCTGTCAAATAAAACTAACTTATAGTCGGTCTATTTTAAGTGTTAATATTTATATTTGAATTTATAATGTATTGCACATTATTTGTGATAAAACTGTCACGGAAAGAATAAAAATATTAGTGATTCAAATTAAAGTCACTTGTTCAAAGTTACTTAGTTAGTTTCGTAATCATCTGTCACAGAGATCTAACTATATTTTAAATATTTTAAGGAATGTTACAACAATATAAAGGTAGATAATTGCCCTCAAATCCAGTAAAATCAACATTCTCAAACCAGTGCTAATTTATCTTTGTTTTTTATATATTTACTTATTTGGTGGTTATGAAACTTAGGTGGTCCAATTGAGACCGGTAAATCTGATAAGGTCAACGGGAACTGCTTGTATCATATCATATTACGCATAGCTTGTGCTCAATGCAGAATTAACATTAATTTATATCTATTTGTGATACACTGAGAGGTCTAATTAATACTCCATTCATCTATAAACTATATACTAAGCTAAGTACTACAATAAATATTTTTAAATCTTTTTCTCTTTTTAAATCTACATGTATTTAAAAACTGACCAGAGAGAATACAATACAACATAACAGTGAAAAAATCAAAGTTCTTCTGCCTCTGAACACATAGGTACAAACATTGTAATCTAAAATCTAAATGTGACAAATCTAACATTCATATTACAATTAAATAAAATTGATTTGTTTAAATGGAAATTTATGCGGTAATTTTACTGAACTCCTGTTTTTATTTAACTTTTGCCTGTCTGTTTACTCCGAAACTTTAGGATTAACTTTTATGGGACTTTCATCTGTAGGTAACTAAGTTATAAGGATTAAAATAAATAAATATTTCGGACATTTGACACACAACGTCATCTAGTTTCAAACTAAGCAGAGCTTGTGCTATGATAACTAGACTGATTGATAGAATACTTATGTACTTTTTTTTCTAAATATATACATACATACATAGAAAACACGCAAACTTCGAAACAAATATTTGCAGATCATACACACATTTGGTCCGACCATAGGATTATGTTATGATTTTATATATTTTGGGCTAAGAATTAGGATTATATGTAAATAGGTATATAAAAATAAGTGGCCGAAACAGCAGCAAACACTGCTACACAAGGTTGCTTCTTGACTAGCTCCTTCTAGCAATAGAGCTGTAACGGATGATGAACTTAAAAAAGATTTTATAATTTAGCCATCTTTATTTAAAAAAATATAAAAATATCTCACACACACAGTTGATCACACAATGATTAATACAAGTTGTTTTATCAGAAGTATAATTATGTCTATGGATAAAAAAAGACAACTTATATTTATATTTAGAAGTATTCAATGTCATTTCCTTTCTGCCGCCATTTACATTCATCATAAACATTTTTCTATCCAAAGACAATATCTATAGCATTGCTTTTCTTTCATCAATTATTAACAGCATTAATTTGTCCACTGATAGAAAGGAAGTTTAGGCCTATAATACCAAGCTGGCCGTACAGATTGGTGTAGGGTTTGTTTCAAGCTCTGGATGTCGTAATAGCAGCGATTCCCGAATCCCTCCTATCTCAGGTGCAGAGTGGCACACTCTGTAGTTTTAGTCGGTCCGATTCCGACACACCACCCACCTTACACCCCGGTGGGTGACGGCCCGAGGGGTTCCATAGGTTAAAAAAAAGAAAGGTTTATTTCAAGTTTTACTTCTCTTTTCAGTACTGGTGTCTTGCGTAGTTTGCTTCCAAAATATGAGTAGCGACACTCCGTATCCTTAACCCGTCATCACACGCCTTTTCTTTCATTAGGAATTACATGATAAAATTGAAGTATTTGTCACTTAGTCATTACTTGTTACTTAATTTTAAAAAAAGCGAAAGCTTTTTCTAAAAGTAAAACTTAAGTACCCTACTTTCTCTTTTTGACAAGATCACTCCCATACGTAAGATGGATGGTGATGGATGATGGAGAAAATCGTTAAAGAAAGACGATACACATCAATAATTCTGCGTATATCTGTACGCACGCTTTTTCTCATGATCAGTGTGGTGACTTCCACATACAGCACAAAGAAAAATATATAACAGCGCCATCTAGCGAAGATACATCGAACCACGAAGTGTCATAATGAACTACGAAGCAACTACTAATCCTGTATCACGAAATAGAGATTCACGTGACAATTAGTATATATATATTATATATATACAACATCCTATCATCAACAGTTGGGCCGCGGCCCGTCCTGAAAACAGTATAAAACTTATTATATACCTTTCATTACCTAACTTTTTTGTTCTATGTATTCATACGATTCCCATCTTTAATTAAGAATATCCGATTGACAGTCATAGACAAGCGTTCCTCTATTACGAGTTCTACTTAAACAAAAATTTGCACCTTTAATATGCCTCTGTCTGCCATTTTGAGCAGCCTATATTTCTGTATACAATCCTTGTTAGATTTGAAAATATATAGACCGAATAATTAGTGTCCTAAATATATCAATTTACATATTAAAATAAGATTGATCGATATCAAACGTACGCTTAACAAAAACTTTTAAGATGCGGGTCGCGAGCATTTTATTCAAATATCGTCTGGCGCCAACACGTGGAATAAATCTAATTATGTCGCGTACAATAATTTATTCTTGTTTATTTATACATATATGCAATATTTTGCCTAAAGGTCTATCAGTAGTTGCATGCACGTTTTGGTAACTACCGAGACCGTAGTCATAATTCAAGGATTTTGGTTTTATTTATATAAATACGATATAAGTAAAATCTGTGGAATGTTGACAGTCAAACCAAGATTGGAGTGAATTAAAAGCGCTATAAACGCAACCTTCGTGATCAGTCCCTTGCAGTTAATGTATCCTGTTCTACAAAACATAGATGTGTGTAATACAGTGTTATGGGTCGTTTCTTGTCCAAAGTTTTTTTACACAGTATTTTAATTAATTCAAATAACTGTTTTTAGACTCCTAATTACAACTTCTGAACTTCTCTTTTCGTTATATCCTAGGAGTAACCTATACAACGTAGACACTTATGGGCGTCGACAGACTTATTTTCAGGGGGCTACATGTACATCCACAGAAACTATTAAGCAATATAAAATATAGAATTATATTAGATCTTTTCCTATGAAATCGACTTTTTTTAATGAGTTAAAAGTATGTTTTTTAACTTAAATGACTCCCTCCCATGTAGATACTATATAATTGACTGCACGGATGACCTAGTGGTTCAAACGATCACTTCGTACCTACTGCGCTAAGTTGTGGACTCGATCCCCACATACAATAACTCTGGGTCACGGAGCCAGCTGGCTGTTCCTTGTGTCCGTTACGTGAATATGCATATGTGTGATCTACCGCAACTTAGCATTTATTTCTAGTATGGGAGTTATCTTTTAAAAACAATAAATTGCAAGTAACTATTATTTTATTATGAGGTTTTATCAATGTAAACTAGAAAACAGAAACAAACTTTGTGTGACATTATATCTGTAGCGTTCATGTGGCAACACTGTTTTTGACGACGCCACTTTTTATACACAGAGTTGAACACGCAAGAATGTTAAGAGGACTCTGATTAACAAAGCGTGGATTTCAAGCTCTTGAAGACAAAGACTGTGAATATTGGTACCACCTGAACAGTAAATCCATATTTAGTATATACTGTGTTTAAATTGACCATTCAAGTGGAAGATGCATCAAATAAAAATATATTGTGGAGTATACAAACATAGTAACTCCCAAATATCCTATACTCAAAAACAATGTTAATATGTGAAGCTATAAAAAGAGTAATGCGGACACGTGAATAACTAACTTATTCCAATTAAGTTGACTAATTGCTTTGTTGTTATACGTTCATATTAGCTGTTGTCTTAATTCTTTTATCCACGTTATAGGTCCTAGGTAATTGATTATAACATGCGACACTTCCATTTTATGAAAATGCTCTGTGTGAATAAATGTATATTGGCCTATAAACAAATGAAAGTAGCATATGAACAGATGATTCACACATATCACATTTACAGTTTTTAATACAGTCCACTGCTGGACAAAATCATCTTTTTAAAAAGAAGGTTTTGGTCGACTAGATATACTACGTTACCCAGACGGGTTGATACCAGGTTTGATTCAAGTTTTCCTTCTCTTTGTAGTGTTGTGGTCCAACGTAGCTTGCTCCATAGTCGACTCATAAGATATCTTTGGAATGAATAGCAGTGGTGACACTCTACATTCTTAATCCTTCACCACATGGATCGACTAATCAAACGGACAAAACAGACGGACGAACCTCTCAAGTAGTTCTTTGAGGGGAATACGTTTTTTTTTAAGGTTTAGAAATTGCATCGGTTCGTAAAAGCCACAGGAGACAAATATATTCAAAATTGATTATGTGAGGCAAAAAGTTACATGAGAAGCGTAAAATGGTGGACTACCGATTATCCACGTGATTTAATGGAGGATTGATGGTGGATGGAGGTTTTGTAGCGTTGTATGATGGCGGGAAGCTGCTTCATCGAACGTCAACATTTTGTTCTATAACTGGAGTTCCGTTTACTTACTAGACTCGCACTCTTGTTGTACATTTAGAAATTAAAGAGTGGACATCAACATCAACAGCCTTTTACAGTAAACTGCTGGACATAGGCCTCTTCTTAGCAAGGAGGTTTTGGCCTACTATACCACGCTGGCCAGATGGGTTGGAATAGGGTTTGTTTCAAGTTTTCCTTCTCTTTGTAATGATGTTGTCTTGTATATTTGGTTCCTTAGTCAGCTATTACAACACCCACAAGATGAATAGGGGTGGTAACACTATGTATTCTTAATCCGTCACCACACGGACATGGACAAGAGTGAACATTCAAAGAAAAGTAAACAAGAAGAGGGAAAGTGACTTGCTTAAATGAATATAATGATGTACTCTTAGTCAGCCACGGCGGCCAGTCTTAACGGAAACTAACCAATTACACGGAAAGTGTTATGAGGTACAAGTGTATGTGTAAATAGGAGCATTCTCTGTTCCCTCACTCTTACAATCCGATGGGACGACTATCCGACATGACCGGGGAGAAATTAGGTTCAAGATCGATGGCTTTACGTGCTCTCTGAGGCACAGGAATCATGTTATTGGGTTTTATGATTCAGCAATAATTTAAACACGACAAGGACACATACTACAACTGAATTTGGACGCAAATTCGAGATCTCAACCCATAAAACCAACAGTCAGTAAATTAATCAAAACACCTACTAAATCATTAAACCGTAAATAGTTAGGTTAAGACTCCGCCTCCCGGTTAGATGAAGACATCATCCATATTGGATAATGTTTATTTAATAAATAATATGTACGCAGTCCACGGCTATAAGCGCCATTATCAATTAAACTTGAGCAGACACGTTAATTTATTGCTAGGAGACCCCGCCTGTCTAGAGTGACGGACGCTCGATTCTAGGGCACGTCCGCTGAATTTTAATGTAGAGTTTGGTACCAGTACAAGTCATCGCGTTTATCGGAGACTAACCTAAAAAAAATTTGAATTGAATGCGCCTACATCATTGTGCATTCTAATAAACTGTGATCTGTCTATTCGAATGACTGCTAAGACATAAAAAAATGGATGATACTTGCATTATGACATTCAGATTATGACCCGCCGCTCCGATCAGATTATGACTCGGCCGGGTGGGGTGACGGTCGGGCGTGGCCAGCTAAAACAACCTCCCGCGAGAGGCCCACGTTGGAATAACGGAAAACTTCTTCTGGTGCCGTGATAGTCACTACGTCAAGATTTGTAACTCATATGTGAAGTGGTTACAGCCACTTGGACGTTTTCAAACCAAAAAGTTTTGTACTGTTCGAATGAAGTCGGGGTTCGGCAATTCACCCAGACTCAATAGTCGTGTACTCAGCTTGCCAAACATACATTCAAATAACACCAATGCTTTAAGCCAGCGTGAATTTGATATATTATTATAACAATTTGATAATCTTCATCACCATTATCGTCATCTTTTAATGATCCACTACTGGACATAGGCATCTCTTTAGAAAGAAACTTGATATAAATCCTTTTTTTTATACCAACCTATTTGGACAGCGTGGTATAGTAGGACGAAACCTCTTTATACAAATAGAAGCAAACGTTAGAGCTGTTCATGTCGATTCAAGTAAATTTACCATTTAGTTATATCTTATTATTTAATGTTAATAACGTGAGGAAAAAGTTTCTTTGGAGTTTATGTCTTGTCTACAAAGTCTTCGTGTTAGATCAGGCACCTAGCAGCATGGTCGACATTTATTCCTGAAAATTTAAGAAGATAAAATATTTATTTATTCCTTTTTTAAAACTGAAAACTCAAAGAAAATGTCAAAATAAATAATCATATATTCTTTTCGATGAGTATTCAGTATAGATCGTAGTCCATAAAGATATTAAAAACTTTTTCTTTTTGTTACTACCTAAGCGAAATACATGCACCTCTATTTGAAATAGGAACGCAAGAAAATGCATAACATTCGTAATACATTTGCAAAATTGTAAAGCAATATTTGCCATAAGTTAAAAATTATGTTGTGGCTATGTATCCAGTATCTGTGACCTTTTTTTTGTGCGGAATACAGATACCACCGAAAGATGTTTATGTCGGACTCGAACCGACTAAAGACCGCACGGCGTCTCAGGTACCAGTAGCCGGGGAACCAGGTGCACCATAGTAAGGAAATCCCTGAAACCCCGACGTACTTCGGACCATCTACGGTTTCTAAATGCCCCCCCGTGTGGGTACTCTCATATTCCTGCCTCCAAAAGGGCGAGCGTGGTCCATTGCGCTGGCATCGCCACCCGGAGTATCTCGTGTACAGTTCAAGTGTCAAACTTTAAAATTATAAATGTTATTGGATTCATTTTAATCGCGCATTTCGTGCATCTTGAACCACACACTAATAGTGATATATTGCCTTCATTGTATGAAAATCTCTACGCCTGTTGCTTAAAACAGGTTTAATTATTTGAATACATCAATTAAATACTATAAGCTAGTCGGTAAATCTCATAAATAAGCAGTAGTGAGGAACTTCCTCGAGGGAACTGAAGTACATATCTACACGACAGATAGAGACGCGAACCGCCGTGTAGTTTTAATTTCCTCTTTGGTCGCCTTTATTTATGGTATATTTAATGATTTTTAAAAATCGACTGACTGATTGTGACGGCATGGATGACGTAGTGGTTCAAATGGTCACTTCGTCGCTTCCTACAGCGCTGAGTATTGTGGGTTCAACCTGCATGATAGAATGTGTTGTTTGACTCACAAATTGTTGTACTAACTCTAGATGTCCCAAACGACAAAAGGGTTATCTTTTACCGAAAAAAAAAAAAAAACAAGATATACAGACCGAAGAACCGAGGCAGTCAAACGCACTACCACCACAAAACATAAATAGCTTGTAAATGAATATGTTATTATCTCATTATGTATAATATTTATATAACAAACAATGTTTATATGACACATGACATGATGAATAGCCATAATAGTATTACAATGAATTGTGTTAGCACAACCACTCGAAATATGCTTTTGTTAAAAAGTTTTGTGTTTTTTAAAAATATTTTGGCGCCAGGAAGGAGTTGTAAGCGGTTAAACTTGCACACCAATGTTAGAAAACAAAGTACATTGAAAATATATATTTTTTACTCGACTACACCAACGAGTGATCTTCAAAATGCTTTTGAAGAACTTATTGCCTCTCGTCCTGCTGATTTCTTTATAAACAGACACTGTGCTACAAAAATGCATAGGCCGTATAGGAGGTTGCTTTAATCAATAGACATCAAAAATACAGAATCAAAAATATTAAGTTGTTTAAAAAAAACATGTACAATTTTATATATTATTTTGGTTAAAAGTATGTGTAGACGTAAATGCACCCCCCTGAAAATAATTCTGACGGCGGCCATGGTCACCATTCGTATTCATCTCGTGCGTGTCGTAAAGGAAATTAAATTAAGGGAGCAAAACTACGTTGGACAACATCAATGTAAAAAGAAGGAAATTTTGAATCAAACCTACGTGTTTAACCAGCGTGGTATAGTAGGACAAAACCTGCTTGCTAAGGAGAGGTCTATATCTAGCGGTGGACTGTTAAAGGCGAATGTGTGACTAACAATTCTTTCCTCGTCTTTCACGGAGCAAGTGAGGTTACAGGAGTCCAGAATTTCCCTTCTTCCTAATATTAGAGGGGTGGGGACTCATCTGGCGGCAAGGCACTAGTTAGTTGCTGCTGTCTATGGGGGGGTACGGGCACTCACTGTTAGGTGATGTGCCATTTATATTGTAGTGTGGGGGATAATTTTTTTACGACAATTCCTAAGGGCGGGGTGTCGTTGGCCCGTTAAGTCTGTGAATTATTTAAAATGGGATTTTGCCACTGATTGAAAAAAATAAAATCTAACCGTATTTTTACTCGTTTGCTCAGAACTGATTAGTAATGAATCGAGGGGAATAGACAAAGAAAAATTAATAATCTCTTCGTTGTCGGTGTCATTCGGTTCAGTTTTTTCGTTTCCTTTGCAATAAATTGGAAATATAAGTTTTAAATAGTTTAATTTCGACATCTCAAAGGCGAATTAAAAATTGCCCTTACAAGATTCTAAGAATATATGGTTAACACGTTGAGTTTGCGATTTATTTTACATTTAGGTTTATAGAAAGTATGAAACTGGTTTCCAAAGTTTAGAGATATATAGGACCTCTAATATCTTAATTTTTAAGGGAAATCAACGGTAATTTAATTGACGTGCGAAAATAGGGAACTAAGTAAAGCTAGATAAAAGGAAAACCATGTAACCAAACCATGAAATTACGCACTTTATTAGGTAAATAGGTAAGGGCCGTTTATGTAATATTACACAAAGTAAAGCGTCCCGTTTTCCTGAATGATCGTAGGACACAATAGTATGACGATACTTCAATTTGTGACGTGTCAAACCGTATCAAGGTTTTTAATGACGTTACACTTTAAAACGTAGTAAAACGTAAAACGTTTGGTAACAAATCCCCTAACAGTACACTACCTTAGTCGAATTTATCCTTAGCGACAAAATACGTATATCCAGGCGAATTAGTGACGAATAAATATTATTATTCATTCTCTTATTAAAAACGTCACAAAGTTCACTCATTCGGAATTTGTAATTATCCTTCTATTGTCAAAACCCGAGTTTTGGTAAAACTGTACTATTTTCACATGTTTTAGGCTGAAACTGGATGACAAAATCTGACATAACTAAATGACAATTAAAGTTTGACACTTCCTGCATTTATTTAGAGGTATGCTGAACTGCAGAGCTTATGACACTGCTTTTACTGCATTGCCTGTCTGCCTGTCTTATATCTAGATACCTACAGAGAGCCTGTTTCCCTGGAGGGGTAGGCAGAAGTATATTAAACGCCCACTTTTCACGTTTTTGTCCTACGGAACTGTTGGCGAAGCTATTGCCGTTAATCGAGATTTTTGTTTGCTAGGGCCTCGTCCGTTGACTTGCAAGTGCACCACTTGCAGTTGAAGTTGACTTGGCGCCCTAAGTTTTTGATGAGATTTCATCCTGTCTTATATCTATTTGTCAATAAACTTCCTTTCCTTATTTAAACGTTTTTTATGCGTGTTGGGTTGGATATGAATTAGACCACGCTGTCGTACTGTGGGAAAAATTTGGTCTGTAAAAGGCCTGGTAAAGCGTCGGATCAAAGGCAAGTTACTAATTTAAAAGGGACCAAAAATTCAAGCTCGTGCGTCTAGTGCGTCCGTATGCAGAATCATGTCTTTTAGGAAAATTCCCTTGGTGTACGCTAGAACATCATATCTATTGCCGAAGTTACGATTACAATGATGGATAAAAATGATGGGTAAAGACTGTTAAAAGGTAAATCATTTTGGTTGTCAAAATATTTTTTGTATAGAGTTACACGAGTAAGTCATAACAGCAATTCAATAGTCACAAATCTGTTGCTGATTTTCGAGGACGTTCTTTATTTGAAAGTTTGAAACTCGTATCGTTCCGGAAATACTGCAGGCGACAATTTATTCCACAGATTTCATGACGATATGTCTGGGGGGTAACAAAGAGGTCTTTTCATGTTCCAAACACAAAAGATGACTGATACAGATAATATTGTGTACTGAAGGTGCCTTTTGTTATTTATAGCGGCCATCTTTTATTAAATATGATCTGTGTCTTTAAATCTCTATAGTTAAATTATGATTTTTTTCTTATAATTTATGAATTAGGTTTTAAAGAAGGTATGTTTAAGGTAAGGATTCAAGGCTTAGGATTTCTGAAATAAGTTAGCTTGAGTCTATACTAATATTATAAAACTGAAAAACTGGTTTATTTGGCTCAAATTGAAAACGCTACAACTAATAGCACCCGAGCATCAATAAAACAAGTTATAAACACTGAAAAAAATATTTGTAAATATCAATATTTATTTCCAGCTTCAGCTTTTTTTGTAAGTGTTTTTCTTTCTTTGGAAAATAACAAAACTAAATATAAAAACAAAGCCTCCTTGCTAAGGAGAGGCCTATGTCCAGCAGTGGACTGTAAAAGGTTGTTGATATCTATATCATACATTTATTTTTGTAAAAAATCTTTTTTTCTTCAGTGTAGCCTAATCTAACTGAACGGATAGCATAGCAGCTTAAGAGGCCACCTCACAGCATGAGACAATACTTTGTATGATCACAAATTGTTGTACTGAGTTCTTAGTTCTTTATGACCGCTTCATTTATTGTTGTAAACATAGAAAGTGTTGCAAAAAAATCATTTGCTTTTCTTCTTCTAGTGAGTGACTCGTAACATCGCATACCTTCGCATAAATACAAGTTACTAGGGGCGCACTAGCATCTGTGTACTCGTAATGGCGCTAGGTACAGCGAATGGGCGCCAAATTTTCCTGTTACGTCACCCTAGGCTACAACAGTGGTGGGATTGGTTGAGCGAAGTAGTTACCCTTAATAGGATAGTGTGGTATCCAGTAGGATTTCTGCAGTTGTATTTGTCTAATGAATAATGTGTTGTGGTCATTGAGTCATTAAAGTTATATACGTAATATATGTAATACAGCTGTAGTAAACTGGTGAACTGATTGTGATGCGAAAGTATTCAAAATTTACGTTTTTTATGATTTGAGAATAATCATCATATCAGTGTCAAAAGTAGGTTTTGTTAATTTTATATACTCGTACTTATGGTGTGGCTTGTTGCTAACGTTAATCGAGTTAACACGTTGCAAAGTTAAACAGTCCTAGTTAGGTCAGTCTATGATGGGTGACCATTCTTAACAGCCGTCGGTCCCGGTTGTCACATGAACATTTTTGGCAATCCTTACGGTAGTTGAACGATAAATGAACAATGCAAAATCTTGTCATAGTTTTGCAGTGATACAAGCCAAGAGTTCAGTGCACAAACCTTCGTTTAGTTGAAACTTAAAATTTATTTTTAAGTATAAATAACTAAATCAAAATAAATAAAATAAAAATTCCTTATAAGTCCGATAAAAGTCTCTCTAAAGAAATTCGATATCACATAGTTCTTGGATTGTGGAGGTCTGATGTGGTTGCTCATCGTAAAAAATCTAAATCTGACGTTTCGTAAGTAGGCTTTAAGCCGACTCGAAATTGAAAAGAATGGAAAAGAAAGAAAGAAAGAAAATGGAAAAGAACTCGGAGTAAGATTATTTTAAATACATATGTGTTGGAGACAAAAAAATCTTTAAAAACGGTACGTATGTTTAAGTAAAACTAAGTCGTTTTTTTTCTTGTACGCTTAAATCTACTAAGGTACGGCTTTTTAACGCAATTTTCATCAATAGAAATAGTGATTCAAGAGGTAAGTTAAACGTTATATTTAATTCAAGAATTTCAATGATTTGTAAGATGATGTTGAAAAAAATTTTTTTAGCGTTTACATTGCAAAGGCTAGCTAAACCTTACGAGATAGATCAATATAATATACTAAAAAATATATTGGCGATTGAATACATCTAGCTCTAAAGATAACACACAGTAACCATTATTATTTTTTGTAGCTTACAAAAACGAAGCAATTTAAACAATATACTTAGTATAATTCCTTATCCAATTAAATACACCAAATACGTGGTACATTTAACGTACATCAAAATAGCCCTTTACAGCATATCCTTCCAATGATTATTTAGAAGATATCGAAGAGGTAAAATGTGAGGGCATAATGGTCGTCAGGCAATATGCGTCGCGGGTTACAACGACCGGTAAACACGGAACGTGGCTGTAAAATCTATGCCAATATTCTCAAGAACTATTGGATCAAATTGCAAAATTATTTTGGTGCTGGATAGCCCTTCTATCGAAGGATCGGGATTTATCGAAGTAGCACGACCAATAGGAACCGAGTGTAAATGAAAAATTATGCAAAATTGTGAAAATATAAGAGACGAAACCAGAGTTGCACGGGTCAGCTAATAGGTAATTATATGAATCTAGCTTATACTTTATAAATCTATACAATGACAGTTTGTGTCATACTTGTCAATTAACAAAACAAGATATTAAAAATGGTAGAAGCGACAAGCAAATTTTCGTATTTTTTATTATATTTTAATATTATTATTATATTTAACATTTATTAAACAGTATTATGACTGAATGACGGACTGTACGGTTGGCCTAGTGGCTTAAGCGGTCGCCACGCCTCTCTCTACTGCGTTGAGTGTTGTGGGTTCAAACCCACGACAACAATTTGTGTGATCCATAAATTATTGTTCTGATTTTGGGTATTCTGTGTCCGTGTCTTGTACGTTTGTAAAGTCCCCACGACACAATTTACTCCTAGTGCGGGCGCTGTCTTTTAAAAAAAAAAGTATTTTTACGTTTACATATGTGTGCCATGTGTATCTAGAGTAGACTGTATTTAATACTCTAGATCTAGAAGAAGTGTCCTACAATCGTAAATCTAAATATATATAATTCAAAGGTGACTGACTGACATAGTGATCTATCAACGTACAGCCCAAACCATTGGACGGATTGGGCTGGAATTTGGCATGCAGGTAGATATTATGACGAAGGCATCCCCTAAGAAAGGATTTTGAACAATTCTGCCCCCAAGGGGATAAAATAGGGAATAAAAGTTTGTATGAAACTTTGTCAATTTTAAATCGATCGGACTAAGACTTTGTATGCATAAAGCTACTATGACGTATGCATCCCCTAAGAAAGGATTTTAATAAATTCCACCCCTAAGGGGATAAAATAGGGGATGAAAGTTTGTATAAATCTTCTTAGATTTTCGACTGATTGAACTGAAATTAAAGATTCTTTAAGATTTAAACATTGCTTCTCTTATGAACAGTTTTATGTTTTAGTGCCTAATGACAGATAAGTTAAAAATATTGTGTACAAAGAAGTTTTATATACCTTAATTTTTTACAAACGCTAAACAAAAGTAAAGCCTCAAAAAATATACCTAATTAATAATAATACTTCTTAATGCGAGCGAAGCCGCTGGCAAAAGCTAGTATTAATATAAGTTTCTTGAAGATACAGATATTCCGTGTGTTCAGTGTGTTCGCTCGGAGGTCGTTGCTGTAAGTCGTGACGTTTGTTTCATATGTGGATCATTCTAAGGACATTTCAGTTATTGGTTGTCAAGTCAATTCAGTTTATTTGTAGCAACTTCTGCGGAATATAATCTGGTGACGTAAGACACTGTATTTATTTTACTTACAAAATAAAAATAGATTTCAAAAAAATACTTAAATTAGTATATACAATATCCAGTTATCCTTCTCTGTTTGAGCTCATATTATATGATAGCCGTTTTGGTCTAGTGGTTAGTGATCTTGAATACTAGGCCAGGACTCATGAGTCTTTTTTGACGTGACAACGTCTTATAATTCGATGAAACCGGCTGCACGCACCAAAAACCATGACTCATGCGGCGTTACTTCGCTCTGAGGCGTTCCATTTAAGGCTTGAAGTGCAAGCAAGAGCGCGGCACGAGCGACAAAGAGGCAAAATCGACCTCCGCGTTCGGCAGCGTTCGAATTCTGTCTCTCTCCTACTTGAGTGAGCGATGCGTCCGCATGGACAGCTGCTAAACAATAATATATTTAGATTTTTCGTCAAGTATGAAGATTAAAATTTTCTTTTGAAAAATGCAACCATTCCATCAGTATTTTCTTACGACGTTGTCACGTTCAAGTATCGACTTTACAGCAACCGATTTTTTTTTCGTTTCAAAAACCTGCCAAAGTGACTCTACTCTGTCAGATGGTAAGCATGAGTAGAATGCAAGAGTTGTGATCACTGTACTCAGTGCGAATGGTGGCCTAGTGAGATTCTTTTTCAACGCAGACGTAAAAGGCACATTTACCACGATAACTGCCACCCCTGCATTTTTTGAGACCGGAGGTCCATTAATGCAGGGGTGACAGTTATCGTGGTAACCGTGTTAGCTTTACACGATGATTGTCATGCCTTTTACGTCCCCAAGCGGGGTGTGAAAAAGCATCTCACAAGGCCGCCATAGAGTGGGTCACCATACTGCATTATCTGCATTTGCAATGAGTATGGTGACCACAACTGTTGGATTCTATTCATGCTTTCCACCAGGCAGAATAGAGTCACTTTGGCAGGCTCTTAATATAGAAAAAAAATGGGCCTCCCGTTTCACACTCACGCTGATGCTGTCGCTTAAGGTTAGTCTTTAGCGAGAAGATAGTATTGCCCCGGTCGATTAAGACCATTAAGAACCACCAACCAAGACCGTTAAGAATACGATCATTAGTTCTGTGTCTGTGTATCCTTTACATATAATAGGTAACTACGTATTTTGAAAAAGTTGAGAGGTGTCAGGGAGCACCCGGATGGAACGAAGTTCCTTTCGATTAATTAGTAAAGGAATTGTTATATTTTTTTTTCTTTTAAGTTATAAAAAAACAAACATAATTGTCGCGACACTACACTGTTCAAAACAAAATAGAAAGACGAAACGAAAATAATTGGCTTGCTTTCTATGAGAGACAGAGAGAGAGAGAGAGAGACAGAGAAACATGCGCATACCGCACGGTTTACTACACTATAGCAAAAAGTGTTGTGACAACTTTTCGTCTGACTTTTTTCCGTCTAGCCTCCTTCGCAACGCGCGATAAGGAACTTCGTTCTAATATGTAAGAATGTTTACTAGCAGTCTGCTTTCTATAGGAGTAGTAGTAGATCAAACACCCGTATGTGTGATGTATGAGATTATCATTATTATTGGTTGCACTGGAAGTCGACGCGTATAATTTGCTAGCTGACACGCACAACCTCGCCTGCCTCCTATTGTCCGTAGCGTGATGTTAAACAACGTGAACAAATAGATACCGCAAAAAATAGGTATGTGTTGTCGTTGTCTGTCTTTTACAACTTTTAAAGGGTCAATTCTTTCGTACATTATTTTCATGAAACTTTAACCGTTTACGTGGCGCACACAATGGAAGTTCTCAAAGGAAATCATTTTTCCCCGTTTTTGCAACATTGTTCAGTGATACTCAACTTTTAGTCGTGGTTTGATCATGTATAGCCTATAGCATTTCTCTATAACTAATAGATAGACCAAAATAATTCTTCAAATTGAATCAGTAATTCCTGAAATTATCACGTTCAACCAAACAATTAATAAACAAACTCTTCAATTTTATGATAGTAGAGTATATGTCCTTTGAATTTAGTACTTATTTACTTATTTTTTCTTTTCTGCTCTGAATTAGTCTGTCTTTACTTAAAAAAGTTCTCAATTGAAGGAAATAGAGTTACTTTCTTTTATCTAAATGAGATGAAGGTTAAGTTTTGGGAAATAGGTATTAAGTACGTTGCCGCCACTTCTACAGTGATAAAAACACAACAGTATTTGTAAATGTAAGTTTTAATTGAGAAATATTAAACAAATAATTTATGCCATAGGATACTAGCCTAATTTGCCAACAGACACTTGAGCTCAATCTAACAAATCGGTCACAAAA
The DNA here is from genome assembly GCA_949316085.1 of Hypercompe scribonia. NCBI lineage: Eukaryota > Metazoa > Arthropoda > Insecta > Lepidoptera > Erebidae > Hypercompe > Hypercompe scribonia. Next base: position 21,287,273 of record OX438977.1, read on the forward strand.
TAATCTATCAACTTAAATGACTGATTGAGGTGACTGACCAACTATATTTTCTGTAGATACGAGCGACAGATGTTAACGAGTATTATTTAAAATAGTCACATTAAATAGGTCTCTGTTTATGAAATATCTCAGTGGTACTGCATAAAGTAATTATCGATAAAGAACGAACAAAACTGTATTCTTCAATAAAAGTGTTTTGTTTTAATTTACAGTTCGTCTAGAATAGAGAGGTGAAATAATTGCTGTCAAACTATTGTCAAAATATAAGCATTTGGGCGTATGAGTACGCAGAGGTTTAATATCTGGCACTGACAATTGATTGACAAATGACATCTGGAGTGATTGTCATGTATTTTTATTTTATTTATTTTGGATCACCAACAGATGATACACATATCTTAAATAAATACAAAAATACAAAATACATGTTTTGTACTAAATACATGCAATGTAGCCGCCTTATAGCAGTGTCTAGAAAACGGCAGCAGATCTTTGGCCATTCACATATCAAGTCACATCAACAGCCTTTGATAGTCCATTGCTAGAGATAGATCTTTGGCCTACTTTACAACATTAACCACGTCTCGTCATCAACCTGTCAGTTGGTGCAGGGTTTGCGCTAAGTTTTCCTCCTCTGGCTTGCTCCCTTAATCGGGTCTTACTATACCCACGTGATAAATAGGAGTAGTGACACTCCATATTCTTAATCTTCCTTTTACAGATATGGTCTTGGTCCTTGCTTCATCCTTATTTTATATAGGAATGAATAATTTTAGCAGGTTAGCGATGTGAATAGTTTGTAATGTGTCGTAGTCCAGCGAGTTGTATGAGATCTCAGGAAGGCTTTAGTCACTACACTATACTGTACTACACTACACTACATTACTCACAGGCATGGGAGGGATGCTGCCTTCCTCCACTTCAGACCCCAACTGCATCGTGTGGTTATGCTAACACTAATGGTTTATAGTTATGGCTAGGATGTCACAAGTTGCACCACACAGCGTCGACATTGATCTCGATGCGCAGCGTAGCTAGTGTGTATAATAATACTGACCATGCTGCCTTTGGTGTCCAGGCTCGTTCGTTGTCTGGCGTGGCTTTTACCCTTTATTTATTTATTTTATGAACAGTTATTCAACTGTTTTATCTAACTATCAAATGTTTCTAATAAATTATTAGGGCTAGGTACATATATACATTCGCAAGTAGGTATTTCTCATATACCCTCAAATTTATGCTGCTCAATTATGGCGATATTATCGGTGATATAAAGAAATCTCTTTTGGAAATTGCTCTATGCGATTACACGCCTGTTTATTAACAATAAATTTAATGCATGATTTTACTTGAGTTGAATTTAGACTAGACTGACTGACTGAGTAACTGTCATCACACTGAGAATCAGTATGCTGAAGTGGAAGTGGCCATGTCTCCAGACGAACCGATGGTCGCTGGAGTCGAAGTGTACTAGAGTGGATACCACGATAGGGCAAACGTAGTGTAGGGCGCCCTGCGGTGCGATGGACCGACGACTTGAAGAAGGTGGCTGGCAGCGGATGGATGCGAATTACTCAAGATAGTTGAGTTCCTTGGGAGAGACCTTCGTTCAGCAGTGGACGGCGATAGGTTGATTGATTGAACCTATTTAGAACGGTTGAAGAAATTTGATAAACCTTAATACAATTTTACTGATCGTTTTCATGTTATACCAACCAAGGTGTTTAATGTTATAGTCGTTTGTGGTTACGCTTGATACTTAAATCCTTGCCTAATAAATTAAAAAACAATTCATTTAATACCTAGCAACCATAGACACAAAATGCATTCGTAGCGCAATATGTGAAGTCGTTGGTTCACAATTTTCTTACCCTTGTGTCCTTACCATTAAGATATAATCTACAACCTCGTAGTTACGGGATTCATTTTTATTTTTAGAAAAGAGTGTTGGATGGGAGCAGCACAGAACGGGTTGTTAGAAAGCCTAAGGGGAGAGCGCTGTCTAGCTGTGGACGTCCCTTGGCTGAAATGTTGATTACTGGCACTGAATTTATTAGATCGCGGAGGATTGGATCTCTATTACGAAGTCACGATGAAGGTAATTTATCATGGACTCATTTTAATATAGATATTACTTTGAAGAATGACATTGAATTAACTGAGACATGGAAGGGTTTGAGAAATGGCTTTATGGCTAGGTATAACCAGGAATAACCAAGACGACAAAAATATGTGCTATATACCTAAGGCAGAAATATACATATGAACTAGGCACAGTTCGTAGTTGATATACTTTTCAGAATTTCTCGAAATCGTTTCGTTAATCGTATTGAAAATTACAGTTTTGAAAATTAAATTTACAAATATCTTTTTAAGTAAAATTAAAAAGTAAGTGAGTTTAAAGAGTTTGACTGAATCAACGATAAATAGTCGATTTATAAAAAAAAATATAAACGTGTATAGTCAAAAACTACTAAAAAGTTATATAAAAATAAAGTACCTATCAAAAAACTAGGCCTCTTCCTCCTTTTTCCCCCAACTAGGTGAGGGTCGGCTATTAAGTCTGTTACGATGCGGCTATAACAAAATGACTCATTTCTATGAAGTAGAAAACTCAACCGTGATCTCTTTAGCATTTTGGTATATTTCTGATAAATCTATTACATAATGATCAGTGTCAATATTGGATTTAGAGTAAATCACAAGTCGAAACTTAACCTGAACACCTATGTCAGAAACATGTTGGTTAAAAAACATAATCCACTTCCATTACAAATAAGCGTGTTTCTTCGAGAAATAGAAATGAGTTTATTGTTTTGCGAATTTACTATCAAACCAGTAAGTAAACACAAATTTTGAAGGCATTCAGTGAAACCGCTAGACCGTTACAAAAAAAAATCAAAATATTATTAATTCAGACGTAGATATTGAAATAATATTAATAAACTATTCCTAAATAGACAGAATTAAATTTTTTTATAAAAGTAATAATTTTGAAAAAGGAATTTGTCTCATTGCACTAGAAAAGTATATAAAAATCAAATTCGAAATTTGAATTATCACTCTTAGATAATAAATATACTATATGATAAAGGCTACATCCATTTCTAATTTAACTCTGATCTACGTTTAAAGGATTTATCAGACAATGTATCAATTTATCCAAATTATAAATAAAACCATATAACCTAATTTAATTTAAGATATACATGATTTTATTTACGTATGTATTAAGGGAATGCTCGATTAACTTGGAGTATTAAAGAGCAGTATTTAAAAAGGGATGACGCGTGTGGCTACATTGGTGTCAAAGTGAAATTCACACGTGGTTACAGAAACATTTATTTAATTAATATTTAATTAAACTCTATTATTCTGCTATTAAATATATTGCTTTTACCTGATATTAGTCCAATTTTTTCTACAATGATACCTCGACGTTTGATTTTTAATTCAACATCGTTTAAAAAAAATAACTGTTCGTATTTCGAATACGTCAAAATATGCACATGGCCGATTATGAATCAGATGTTATATCACATTATGACCGACGGTTACGACTGCCAGCAAACGTGGGTTCACTCTCTGTAACAGACCTTGTCCTCGAATATTGACATAACACCCCTTTGAGTATATTTATGTTATACTTTTCAAATCAATGCCTTTATTATTACCACTAGTCAAATAATTAACATCATCGAGAAATGTTATTATCTATTGTTCAAGATATTTGTCCAGTTGTGTTCTTACATCTTAACCCTGTGAACGCTGAATGTTGAACGGTGGCATTTCTTAGTATAGGGTCTATCATAATTATCATTATCATCGATAGCGTTTAATAGTCCACTGTTGGACATAGGTCTCTCCTTAGCAAAGAGAATTTGGTCTATTATACCACGCTGTTCGGGTTTGCATACTGTTCGTTTCAAGTTTTTCTTCTCTTTGTAGTGATGTTATCTTGCATACTTTGTTCCCTTAGTCGCCTCTTACGACACCCATGGGAAGAATAGGAGTGGTTCTTAAACTATCACCACACAGAGATTGGGTCTATTACTGCACAGTATACTGTCTTAAGGGCACAAGAGCCTTGGGGGTGGCTTATGTCCAACTGAGGACGTCTTTCAGCTGAGATGATGATGATACTGTTTTGTTATTCATAGAGGAATTTCCGACATTAAAAAGCTCACGATTAAGGGAGTTCCTGCACCTTATATTGATTGTGGTCAAAATAGGTGAAGCAGATATCAACTTTAGCACAGAATATATGATGTGCTTGAGTTTGAGACCCGCGGGGAACCACTTCTATTTTACTAAAGAAAATCTTAGTTCAATTAAACCACATTACTGACGTAGTCTAGTTTCTGTACTTATTTACTATCGTACGTATCAAAAGGACAGCGGCTGCTGCAAACAGTAATTTTTACTATAACAACTATTCATGTACGCATATGCGAGGTATATCTTAAATTTTTAAATAAGAGGTTTTAGGTCTCATGCTATGCAAAAGCGATCACCTTATCTTCATAATGTTAAAGTTGAAGTTTGCGTTTGCTTTCAGTTTAACACCGGGGTGTTAAGCCTTATTATTCTCATTTTTATAAATCTCGTAGCCACTTTAAAAATAAAACTTATTATTCATAAATTATTCTTGTTTAGACACATTTTGGTACTTGGTATCTGATTAGAAAATCCGAATACATCTTCGTTCGATAAAATCTTATTTAATCCAAGTTTTATATTCTGAACAGTTATATGTCATTATGCAGTTTTTAGAATATATTTAGCTCAGTCCATGTAAGCAGAAGTTAGGTCTCGTCAAGGACAGAAGATGTTTATCGGTAAGTGATGAAACTTAACACAAAAGTCAATTACGAATTAAATAATGCCATTATAACTATTCATTAGTCAGTTTTGTATTTTAAATGGTTTAAGCTTATTTATTTCTATTTCTGGTAGGTCGACGGAGAACACAAAACTTATCCGATATTAGATAGACAGATTACGGTATATTCTTTTTCTTATTTTACTCAGATTGCAATTTTCAAATAGCAAATGTACTCAATTTTAGGTGCAAATAAAATAAAATGATTGGGAATTGATGAAGGTGAAATAGTTGATAACAATGATACATATTCCCTGATTTATTAGTAATAGGGAATGGTCCGACAACGTCATGGTGCATCCACATTGTATAGTCGTAGGTTACCTCGGTTTCAAATCTGTAAACCTTTTACCGCAGCACAAATAATATATTTATGACACCACACACGTACGTTTGCGTACCTTTATTGGTATCCTATTAACACCAGGATGGCCTCTGGAAGCTCCTAGGTGCACTTTACGGAGATGGTTTTACACCTTAGCTCTTGGCACAGGTTCCCTTATTGCCGGTAAAGCATCTCATTCTGTAGAACCAAACTATCTCATCTTGCCCAATAAGCTTAAGCGCTTGCATGTAAAATTTCACTCCAAGCAGTATTAACATTATCCTGTGTCTTCCATGTGATGACTTGCTTCTGGTGAGAGAAGGCACAGCGGGATGACGTTGACATCCCGCTGTGCCTTCTTCGTTGTCTGCCTGTCGATTCTAAATTTGGTTTCGAAGTACACTTTCTCAACGGAACATTTTCTTTGTATTGTCTGATGACGTCTCCTTTCTTCTTGCAGTCGTGATTTTTGAAACCGCTAATTTGGAAGGTGCATCCTGGATCCACATACTTTTTTACTTTGTAAAGTTGCCTCATCAACTCCTCCAGGTGATCCTGTATTCTCTTTAACCTGGACATCTGCGAACACATTAGCGGGCAAATAAGTTGCAGATGACCTCTCTTGCCGTATTTGTAGCACATGATCCTAGAATCCCTCTTAAAAGAAGTTTTGACTTCCTTCGCCTCTTTTGAAACTTCACGTAGCTTGTGGATCGTCCAAATATCCGGTCTAACAGTTTTGACCTCTAGGAAGTTATTTCTTAACGATATATAAGTAGTAACATCTAAGTTCACAGTCAATTCGAGTTGGAGGGACCTTCTTCACATGCCTTAATTACCAATACTATTTAACAATACAATTTATCGCATTAGAAGACGACTCTAAAATTAGTTTATGGATTTCAAAAACGAGATATAAAGATATGTAACACTACATCTTGAAATTTGGTGTTTGCTTAGAAGTAAGCACGCCACAGCTTTATCGTAGCGGCCCTTCCACAATAATACATTATAAGTAATACTACTTTACTTCTATATAATCTATTACTTCGCTACCAATATTTTATTACTGTCTAACTACTAGTAACTTAATACATATGTATTGTGCTACCCAACTATGAAATATGTTTAAAATACAAATTAAAAATACACTGTTTTAAAAAGGATATAGCGTTAAGGAATGTCTAGGCTAGATATAGTTGAAAGTATAGAATAATTATTATTTATATTTCTGCCTATTTAAAATTGTTTTTTTTTGTATTTCTATGTAGTTATTGTAACAAAATTCTATTCGTTGTAAATGGTATTAAGTTTATAACTTTGATTAGAGGTTACCTATTTATTAATGCATGATGGTTTAATTATATTTTTATAACGTTAATAAGCTAAATCTAAAAATGATTAATATGACATTTTTAGATTCATTATTATTAATATCGATCCTGCGCCTGATTTCTTTCCGATCGCGTCGGATAGCTGCTCCATTGGATAGTGAGAGTGAGGGAACAGAGAGTGCACCCGTGTTTGTGAATACACATTAATATCTCGTCCGTAGCTGGCTGGTTATGTAGAGATTGGTCGCCGTGGTCGAAATCGGTTAGAACTTCAGAGAGTTGTCTTGGTTAGTGTTCCAGAACCTCTGTTAATTTGTTGTGTTGAAGTGCGTATAGTGATGGATTGAGAATACAGAGTGTCGCTACCCCTACTCATCCCTAGGATATCGTAAACGCGACGAATAGAGTAAACTATGCAGGATAACATCACTACTAAGAGAAAAACTTGGAAAAAACACTATACCAATTAGTTTAGCGTGATATAGTAGGCTAAAATCTCGTTTCCAAGGAGAGGTCTATGTCCAGCAGTGATGTTTGTTGATGTGATGTCATCAATCCGTGAAAATCTGTAATTAGCTTGATTTTGCCTATCAAGCTGATCACTTTCTTGTAGCTGTTGGTTTCTCTTCTTATTTTTCAACTTTGTATTTTACTGTAGCTGTAAGTCGCCGAAAAATGACTGTTTATTTCTTAAAAGAATAATGTACTTAATACATTTTTTTTTACTTGTATTTAATGACGATATGTCTTAATTATTTACCCTTTCAAGCAGACACACTTCCTTTTTAATACGTATGTACTATGCATTATTAGTTACATAGAAGTAACTTTAATTTCTTGTTTATTGATTAATATTGATTAAACAATGGTCGGAAAATTATGATTCATAATAAAATGGGAGTTACATTATCCTGCCATCATGATGTTCTAACATGGACAATATTTTTGACATAGTACAAACTACTTTGTTTTTTGTTCCTCTGTGTGCTTTGATGAACAGCAGTGAACATATATGTAATAATTCTAATTAATGTGCTTTATAAGATATTTTTTCAAATTTTAACTTGTGAAATATTTTCAAAAAGACTCATAAAGCTACATAGGTTGTATTATGTCCTAAAACATAAAATATAAGTAATTAACCAATTTTAAACGTTTCATCTCCATCGAAATACGTAATTAATTTTGCAACGGGAAATACGCCGAGTCGGCACTTTATGCCGATGTGTCAGAAGAGGGGTTAATTCTCACGTCGATGACGCGTTGAACCATTGAAAACGCAGTGCTCAATATGTCGATGTGTAGTATTTAAACTGCGGGCTGACAGGCAGGAAGCATCGAAGTGTCCAACACATCATCTCCTCTTATATTTTAATCATTTATCAATTAAAAAAAGTGATGAAAATGAGATCCTCAATTATATCGGCTGTTCTCGCCATTTTAGCAACAAACGGTAAGTTGAAAAAAAAATAAAGAGTTAATTTAATTTTTAAAAACATTTTTTAGTATTCAAGTGCCAATAAAATTTAAAAAAAATACGAATATAATATTTTAAATATCACTTAAAAAAATATTTCAAAAAACTAATTATAAAGTTTCGCTTTAATTTCGCATTCTATTTGTTCCTTTTAAATTCATTTTGAAGACTAAAAAAATTCAATATTTTTGTAGAAACATAAAATGAACTTGCTACATTCAGACAGACAATGATTCAAAAGTTATGCCGAATTAATGAAATATGTTACCTTCTCAATGGTTTGTTATTTTTCTCACTAGAATCTTTAAGAATTGAGTTCAGTTTACTTACGATATGCATATGTGCAAATTAAAAAAAAAACGATATATAAGTAGACTAAGGTTAGCTAATTGCAAGTTAACATTATTATCATAGATAAATTTTGCATGTTTTAATCTACATTGAACAAGGGAAACATGCGAGAAACGTAGTGATCATCCTCCGATATGCCGGATCGCACAAACATCCGATGCCCGGCCAATGTTTACCTTAAACGTAAATAATACTGGGTGCATTCTACATCTGTAATTTGAAAAGTAACGACTTATGTTACGTGTTTATAATTAATTAAAAATATAGCTTGATTAAATTCACATTATAAATAAAAAAATGTGAAACTACGGTTTTATCAAGATTAATCACGAGCGTTAGTATTTCATTTAAAATGTGCTTCACATAAATACTTCATTGATAAAAGTATAATAATTATAATAAACTTGGCATAATAAATATTATATTTTCTGGATGTAATAAAAATCTCTATTAATTTATTTCCATATTCAATGTTAAGAACTACTGTTGTACGTTCGTTTAAAAAAATTGTTTTCGAGAATCTAGAACAAAATAATCGATACCATTTATGGTAGAAATAAAGAGTCGCTACTTATAGCAGGGATAAAAGTCCCTCCGCACCGCATCAAATTAAAAAAATAAATGAATGGTGTCGTGGGACACCAGGTAGGAACGAAGTTCCTTCCGATAATGTGGAATCGACACAATTTGCAAAAAAAATCGTGCTCAATTTTATGTAGGTTTTCTTGATTTTTCTCTTAAATTTTGCTGATTAGTTTTTATTTGAGTACAAGAAAGTATTTAGGAAATTCAGTATTTTAAGAAATAAAGTAATAAATTCCTTAAAATAATAAAATAGCACACATGACGCGCTTTCGCGCCTGCGCACGTCTCATTTAACGGTTTTATTCCATGCACTTTTTTCCACAGATTTATTCCACAGATTTATTCCACGCACTTTTTCCACTTACGGTTTTACTATCACATTTTTTTCATTTCGGTCCCGCAGCGAAATCCCTATCCTCTCCAAGCCTGCCGTACTTGGAACTTCGTTCCAAAAAAATGTCGAAAATGTTAAATTTACCCAAAAAAAACATGAAAACCACTATCATAAAACGATTGCAGCAAAAGCGTTTGATAATTACATCAAGTTCAATAAATTAATGAAAACGCATGATTTAATGCGCTAGATTTAGTTCTGCTTTACACTAAATTTACCGTAAAAATCACGATGTTACGGACTATTACAACACTTCATATTGTTAACATCGCCATATTTCGATTACTACGATACTACTATGTATATAAAAGATTCACAATTTTACTTATTTGCATAAGTATTTAAACTAACTGTCACATTCAAAAACTCTAGCATTGACCAGCCTAGGACTAGTCTTGACCTAAAATATTTAACTTAGATAATCTAAAGGTCACAAGTATATTTGTATATTCAATTCTCTCTCAAATGCATTATCCGCGATAATTCTATTTAATAATAAAATATAATGTATTGCGGAATTCGCTCTCTGTCACGAACTAATCTATTATCTACAACTTTTTACAACATGCAAAGTGATATTTCGTACTGGTTCGGTGACTTTTTATATTGCAATAATTATTCACATATTTAAAAGTTGTAATTAAAAACCCGCCAAAAAGCGACACTATGCGATAAGTTATGTACTGATACCTGTCAATAATAATTTTAAAAGTAGAACATTTCAAATTAAAAAAAAACTAGAACGGAGTTCTGTTGGTACTTGTTTGCGTATAATTACATCATTCACCCAATTAATGACTTTTTTTTAAATTTTATTTTAAGCGCCACGAATACCAATGACTGAAAATCAAATCAGTTTTTTTTATACATTCTCAAACATAAATCCTTCATTGCACAAATATATGCAAATTTATAAAAATGGTTCTCATTTTACAGTACATATATAAATTATATAATTATCATTCACAAGACGACTTCGCTCATAAACTTTAACAAGGGTATTTAAATTTGTCCGTTTGATTGACATCCTAACAATTGTCCGGCACATTCAAGTAAGCAAGAAAAAAAAACATAATGTACGATCCGTTTTGCATAATTTGACATTCCAATAGAAAAAAAATGTACGCTTGTTACCTACGAATGTTTCTTCCAATTGCATTCAGAATAATTTATTAGTTAACACCGGTCTTAGCTTGTATTTATAACTTTAAGGACTAATGAAACCATTTAAAATTGCAATGCGTACTCTTTCGTGAAGTAATAGCATTGCTATTTAGATTTAAAAAATATAATAGTTCATTAGCGGGAATGTTTCGAAAATGTGATTGTTGATATTTTATGTCATAGTTATAATAATGGTTGTGAAGGATAACAGATACAATAAGTCATATTATCAAAACATCATTTATAGAAATGAGAGTAGCGATTATAATAAAAACTTGTTTTAATAACACGATTCGTTGTTGATACCCATCATGAGAATGATATCATTGAGTAATACAAAAATAAACAAATAATATGGCCGATGTGTGTGCATTAATCAATAAGTTACATAAGTAATAATTAATTTTGAAATTCCAGTTTCCATTGCATTCGGCTGGGGTTACCGTGCCTCTGATCAGAGGCGTTGGGCAGTCCTTCACCCGTCGTGCGGTGGTCGTCAACAATCTCCTATCGCTATTGCTGCGCGACAAGCTATTCCCATCTCAATTCCAGCAATGGAATTGATAGGCTACCAGAATCCCTTACCAGGACCTCTAACAATCACTAACAATGGACATTCAGGTAAAGACATGCGAAAGAAGCACATTATCAAATAAATATCTTGTTTAAACTGTGCTATTTAACCAATTGAAGTTGTTAGCTTTTGGTTAATCAAATTCGTATCTTTCAGTGGCATTGACCATCCCCAAATACAGCTCCGAAGAAGAAAAGAAAGGTTTCCGTCTTCCATACATCTTCGGTGGTCCCCTGGATCATGAATATGAAATTGAAGGCCTTCACTTCCATTGGGGAGACAAGAACAACCGTGGTTCTGAACACACCCTCAATGACATGCGTTTACCTCTTGAGATGCACATCATCCACAGGAACAAGAAATACAGGAACTTAGCCGAGGCACTGCAGCATCCCGATGGTCTCTGCGTGCTTGCCTTCTTCTATCAGGTAAAAATCAATATTGAAAGATATTTTTCAATTCATTTTTTTACTTTCATCGCATACATTACAACAACCTTTAATGCGGAAAATATTACAACAACCTTATTTACACAGGTTGTTGAATTCGACGCCAAGCTGCTTACCCCCATCGTGAAGAACTTGTCCGCCATCGAAAACTACAACACCAGCATGCAACTTCCTCACACTTTCTCACTGTCTTCAATCTTGTCTGGCCTTGATACTGAAAGGTTCTATACCTACAAGGGCTCTCTGACAACCCCCCCTTGCGCCGAAGCCGTCACATGGGTTGTGTTCTCAGACTACCTCCCAATCTCTGTGTTCCAGGTAAGAAAATTAATTCATCCCAGCAACAAACTTACACAAATGCCTCATCTGTTCTTTGCTTGGAATATTACTAGGACACGAAAACTTCAATAAGATCTCTTTCCATAGATGGATAACTTCCGTGGTCTCCTCTCCAACTTGAACCTGCCTCTTGTGGACAACTTCAGACAACTGCAACCACTCTTCGGCCGTCGTATCTTCGTCCGCATCACATCCAAGAACCCCAAATTCAAGAAGACCAAGCTCCACTACTCCAAATGGGACTGGGTTGGACACAAGAAGGCCGAAAATGATGTCGTCGAATTTGACGAATCCTAGTCTCCCAATATTGAAAAAATGCTCTATTAATCAATCACTGAATTTTACGGGTCTAGCAACACCGAGTTTAATTACGGGTCTTTAACTCATTTTCAAACCAAATATTTGGTAATTTTTACCAATTTGTTTTTTGTATGTATATGTTTGTGTCCCCTGTATTATAATGTATGTGTAGTGTGTATTGTAAGTAGTGTGTTAATAATCTTTAAAATAAATGTTTAAACATATACTTTCTCCTTTTATTCTACCAATATACACACATAGATACCTTCGAAATTTAAAACAATTATAATATCTGGAATATGTAATTTTAATTAGGTGGCGTAGTTTTCCGCACCGAACATTGACTGAAAAATAAAAAAATATGATGTAAAAACTATAATGAAAAAAAATAATTTGATCATACTTACTCGCCGATTGTTCATAATGTCACACACCACTCAAATGATTTCAAATTAGTAAAAACAAATGTATCAAACACAACACGGTATAATATACAACACTTCACACTATTTTTTTGATAATGAGCAAACTGTCAAAAAGTATAAAATGGATTTTTACAAACGCGCATGGGAAGCCATGACACAATGCCAAGAATCCAGGGAAATACACACTTGCTCGCAACTTGACACAATACACCACATGCTCTTCATTAAATTGTTTCAATTTGCCTAAATCACCGTATTAGGTATTGACATAATTTGCCTATTCATTAAAAAAAACTTATGAAAATATTGTTCTGTTTTTGTACCTATTTCATATAAAAGAGGTGATTGACTATTTCGCTATTAAAAGAGATCTTAGGTTTACTTACATCAATCACTCTCATATGCCATTGGAAACATTTATAAAAATTCTCGAATATTTTTACAAATCAGTTCAACTTAACCTTGACTCGTCCTTTGGATGATACAAGTCACGAGTAGTTAAGAATCTAAACTGTTTTTTTTAGACCGAATATTGTAATAATATCTTTGAAAGACATAGTTCATTAGATGAGATTATTTCTTCAATCTCTCTACGCTAGATTCTAAATCTTAGGTAGTGCCATACAGTCTACTCTAGTCGCTAACTCTTAAGAAGTGCATTGGATCTACACTAGACCCTAAAACAGGAAATATTGGTATAATATCAACGGTACGAGCCACAGCTGGGCTGTACAATTTTTGATTTTGCTACGTGAAGACATTAAGAAGGTAAATAACCGAGAGCATGTAGATTATTTCTTCTTCTCATTAAGGTCGGTCCCAGTAAATGAGGCGAACAGAAGGGAGTTATCATTTATTTCTATTTCTCCTATAAGTAACTTGTATGTAAGTTCTTTCCGTCAAAATTGCTACTACCTTAGTCTGTGTGACCACCTCGCCACTACCATTGTGGAAATCTCATCGATAATATTAACCGTACCAAGGTACCGTACATAGGTTCGAATTGAATTTTTTTAAGGATCCACAAATCCGAAACTAGGTTTTCTTTGTTTCAAAATGTTAAGCAAATTTTTCGTTCTTTTCACCGAGCGAATGAGATAAGCGGGCCCAATTCTCACTCGAAGGCCGGCAACACACTTCTGACATTTGAGTTGCAGCTGTCATGGACGCGCTTGTCACTTATTACCAGAAAAGCTTGTTTGTTTACTTTCTACCCCATAAAAAAAATCCTCCATCATCAGGAATCATTATTAAATCGGTTTTAAATCGTCATAAAAAAAAAACAAAAAAAAAGAAACTACTAAGTGCTAAGTTATTATTTATGGTATATTAAATCCATAAAATGTGAATTATTTTATCAAATGATAACAACATTTATAATGTCTGTAGCCAATTATTATTAATAGTACTTATGCTATTTCAAATTCCAATTATTTTCACTCCAACAAAATCTTGATATAGGTTAGTCAAGCATCAGAACTCACAACACAGCAAAAATAAAACAACCCGAATTTTATAATCTATAATACAATTTCAACAATGCTATATAATTTATTACTATGTTGTATTACGGTTAATATATAGGCTGGACTTTCATTAAATGGAAACAAAGCTCGCGAGCTTATGAAAACCCCAGCCATATATATAATATAAATCATATTTAATATAGAGTAAAATTTATATATAATTAATTTATATATATATATTGTGGGACATGGAATGTATTAGTGACTGCCTTAGTTGAAAAGAAATTGCACACAGAAGGAATCGATTATTTTTAATAGTGTTAGTATGCGGTCGATAGATGGCGGTATTTACATTGCCAGTTTGCACAACAACGGTATCATGCATAAATATTATTTTTAGCGCACCAAGTCGTCTGGGTTGAACATGCCCTGGAACAAAATGAGTTTCAAGATTAGAAAAATAACATAATACTATTATTTTGACTGCCTTCCTTAACTCTACTGCCTGATGGAAAACACGAATAGAATCCAAGAGTTGCAGTCACCACACTAATTATGTATTTTTTTTTAAGGTGTGTCTCTAACAGGCAGGTAGGACATATGATGGTCAATCCTCATGATAAAAATTCGTTCAAAATTTAGCTCTCATCTGCTCTTGATCTCATAAACTTCATAAGACATATTCTCATACTTCTGTGTATTGAATAAAAAGTATTCTGAAAACTGCCTCGTTGCTCTAGCGTATGCTACTGCCGATCAAGAATCCTCGGGTTTGATTCCTGGGTCGTGTTAGAAAAGTGATGTTAAAGTATTTCTGATTATCGAAATGTTGATTAGTAACGTTTGAAAGTTGGGTTCTTAACCCCCACGCCTCTGAGAGAATGTAAAGTCGTCGGTCTCGCGTCTGATCTTCCCCAGTTGTGTCGGATGGTCATCCCATCGGATGGTTGCCGTCGAGTCATCATTAATTTTGAACAAAATCTTTTTATTACAAGAATTGACCTTCTAATGGACAGTGTCGACAAATAGTGTTCGCCTCTTACCGACATACAAGTGGTTTGCCTGTACAAAAGAATGATATATACTCTTCTCTTATTTACAAGATTTAGTCCTTTAGAGCACATACTATTTAAAAATACAGTAAATAATGTTAAAGCGCCAGCATCCGTCCTGTCGTGTTTCGTTGGTGAGTGTGAGACCGGAGGCCCATTGATGCAGGGGTGACAGTTATCGTGATAACTATGTGAGGCTTACACTGCCACGATGACTGTCATGCCTTTTACGTCCCCAAGCGTGGCGTGAAAAAGCATCTCACTAGGCCGCCATAGTGTGGCTCACCACACTGCATTGTCTGCATTTGCAATGAGTATGGTGATCACAACTCTTTGGATTCTATTCATGCTTTCCATCAGGCAGAGTAGAGTCACTTTGGCAGGCAATTCATAAATAAAAAAAATGTTGGTATAGAATAAAATATTTCAGTTGAAAATGTGAATCTTAGAAGCATCACTCGGACCAAAATGATGAAGGATCTGGGTAAAGTTTGGCAGAAACTGATTCCATAATCAATCTCTGTGCCAAAATACAGGAACCACCGGTGAATTATATTTTTTTTTCATTTTCAGACACACAACGCTATCTAGTCCCAAACTAAGCGGAGCTTGTACCATGGGTATTAGACAACTGATATAAATACATGTATATTTTTTTATTGTAAATACATACATATTATACATAGAAAATACACAAACTCCGAAACAAATGTTCGACTTGGGCATCGAACCCGAGACCTCAAGCTCAGCAGTAGCAAAATTGGCAAGGTATACAAAGTCGCGGCAAACTGTCCTCAGGCTTACCTTGAGTTGAAGTATTCTTTACCTACCATAAGTTATTTTTACCTACCGTAAGTTACCTAATACATAATTTTTTTATGAATTCTCTTGAATTTGATTTTTTTGATGAATTTTAAAGACAAATGTTTACCTTGGCCCGACGTAAAATAGAATCCTTGCTAGCGTCGTAAGGATGATCTTTGGAGGGGATCTCGAGTACGGCGGGCACCGGTGCCGAGTGAGCGTCGATTACGTGCCGGATCAACTCGGCCACGTTCTGGTTGATCAGAATGATGTCAATGTCATCGCGCTTGACGAACCGCTTAAAGCAATCTTCAATTTCGCTTACTGCGGTATCTGAAATAACATCAGTCTATTATTGTGTTGTATTTACAAATATTCTTAAGTTATAGAAATTCATGTTAAGAATAGCGCCATCTGTTGGTTTAACTTGGAATTACATTGATAATATAACTTTCATTTTTACGCTGTAACATATAAATAAATAAATATTTCGGACATTTGACATACAACGTCATCTAGTTTCAAACTAAGCAGAGCTTGTGCTATGATAACTAGACTGACTGATAGAATACTTATATACTTTTTTTTTATAAATACGTACATATTATATGTAGAAAACACCCAAACTTCGAAACAAATAGTTGCAGTCATACAAACATTTGGTTATATCAACTTTTCCTAATTAGAGTAATTAGAACTGTGTCTTAATAATTTGCATTTTTACCATATAGGAGTGTAAATTATTTACAAGTTTGTTACGACCTGCAGGACGCAATCGTAATTGTTGGCATATAAAGGTCGTATAGATGACATATTGGAATAAACTTTTGCACAACACAATTCATAGACTAATTTTTTTTTAAAATTCTTTTATAAGGTGTGTTGGAAGGTTTTCATTGTTATAAACTAGCCAGGTTAGTGTTTCTTTATTTATTTGAAGTATGTGAATTCTTTTTACTATTGCTTGATCATATTTTTGTCGTCCAGTGTTGATTGGGGTGATGGATGAGACATATTTGAAAAGATAAAATTACTGATACACTATATTTTTTCAAAACATCCGAATGTTTTTAATCAGCTTTAAAATAATCAAATAAGTATTATCAGTTGTGGCTAAATAACGAAATGAGACATTAATAAGTGTTTTTTTTGTATGTATGTTTGCAAAGTGCCCTGTCACATAGGTTAAAATTTTGTAGTGTAGAAGTTGGCTTCAAAAACAAACTTAAGAAATTGAATGAAAACCTGATGTGTAATTTTATTGAATAAAAAAAAAATATTAAAAATTGACTTGTATATGTGGCCCCCTCACTGCTAATTGTTGTTCCGAGTTTGAGTGTTGTGTCCATTTTTTTTTATGATCCTACCATACTGCCTCTACTCTGCCTGATGGCAAGCATGAATAGAATTCAAGAGTTGTGTTCACCATACTTATTGCAAATGTAGACAATGTAGAATGGAGACCTACACTATGGCAACCTAATGAGATACTGTTTCACTCCCTGGTTGGGGATTTAAAAGACATGACAGTCATCATGGCAGTGTAAGGCTCTCCACACTTACCACTTGTTGGCTACTACCTTCTTTTGTGCATGTTCATAAAATCCTCGCAACATAAGAATATTCCTAGCGCGAGAGTTGCCTTTATACATATAAATAATAAAAAAACAATTACAGTATCATTGTAGTTTGGTCTTAAATGCATGTTAGAATGATAAATAAAATTAAAAAATTAGATTATCAACCAATTCTTTGCTTCATCATCACATCATGTGATGTGATGTGATGACAAATGAAAGAAATAACTTAATTTTAAAGAGTAGCATAGTTTTAATCATACCAAATTCTTTTAAATAAGGATTAACATGCAATAAGAAAAAAATGATCAAATATCTGTGGTGTTGTAGGCTGTAACCTCCTTTCTAAGGAGAGGTCTAAGTCCAGCAGTGGACTATGAAAGGCTGTTGATGATATGTGATGATCCAATGTCTGTCACATATCATATCTTATGAATTTAAGCACAATTTAGAGGTTCTTCAAACAAATTTTTCTTAGAATTACTGTAGAGTTTTTCTTTC
Organism: Hypercompe scribonia; assembly: GCA_949316085.1. Lineage (NCBI taxonomy): Eukaryota > Metazoa > Arthropoda > Insecta > Lepidoptera > Erebidae > Hypercompe > Hypercompe scribonia. The sequence goes on from OX438977.1 coordinate 21,305,272, forward strand.
TTTGTTAGACTATTTTGCTCATTTAAAATTAACCAATTTATTACTGGTAATTGTATACATAACAGATATTTCACAAATTTCTCAATTCATACACATTTACTGGAACAGACTATGGATTTTTCATTAGTCATAGGGATTTTAAAATTGTATATATATATTAGCCTTTTTTAAACTTTCTGGACGATGTATATGCGTAATAGAATCATTTTATAATAAAACCTAAGGACTTACTTTTGTCAACAACCATGAAATTGGGGTGTCTGTTCTTGTTGATTTCACCAATACCTCCCAATAGGAAGCCAACACAGGTGTCCTGGAATCCAGAGAAGATTCATCTGACGTTACTGAGATCATAATTATTCGGGAATTGACCAGCAAAGAGGAGCTAATTCAGACAATACTTTTAAGAATAAATTTAGACTTAAATTTTTACTTACCTCATCTCCGATAACACTGATCAATTTACCCTTTACTGCCGCGTGTAAAGCCATATTTTTTTATGTTTTTATTTCTTGTATTTATTTAAAAATTATGTGCTATCACACGGGCTCGTCACCTGACTTAAAGATTTTTGACGTGCGATTGGCAGCCTTGCATGTGATAAAAGTTTTTTTAGATTATAGTTTTTGACAATTAGTTTTTATTTAAAACTTGCAAATTCTCGATAGTCTTACTGATGAAGAGCTTTTTATAACATTTTTTTCTGAACGTAACTCCAACTGTCATCTAGAGAAGCGTTCCGAATCTACATAAATGAAAGATAATGGACATAAGTTGTGTTTTGTCCTCTTTTGTCATATCTGAATATTCCTTTCTGTCAATGTTTGGAAACGTGAAAACACACTTCGCAACAAGTTTTGCTGTGTTGATTTGTTATTTTGTGTAATGTTGAGTTTCATTAATTGGAATAGGTGATATAAAAGATAGACATCATGTTGAATATACAAAACTATGGAAGTAGTTCAGAAGATGAAGGTGATAATGATAAGGGGGTTGTAAGTGAACACAGTAATGAGAAGCTATTGGCTCATCTGAAACCTATAGATCAAAATTTTTCAGTTGCTAAATCAATGGAAATTTGCGCTGCTCCTGTTGTTATGCCTACGGTAAGTTTAGATTCTTGATATAAACTACTACATACATTACCAGTCACATCTAAAAGGCTGCAGACAAAATTAGCACTCTCTTAGCAATAAATATCACTATGATCATGTCTGTATATCACCGTTTGTGATGTACATACTGTAATTCCTGTAATATCGTTAAAAAAACAAAGCTTATGGCAATCTTTAGGTGTTGTCACAGCCTAAATGATGTTATCTCTTTAAATTTACTATAGTGAATTCTGAATACTTGATATGAATGTGTAACATCGGTTTATATACAAAAGAAGGTTCACGGTGGTTTATAAATGAAGTGTAGTGACTGTGGAATGTCAATCCAATCAACCTATCGCCATCCCCTGCTGTACAAATGTCTTAGAAAATGTCAATACCACCTAAAAACTATTTGTAGATGTTAGTGCAATCTTTGAAATAGTTTTAGCTACAATAGCAATAAGATACTACTAATAACATTCTCCCAAAACTAGGTAGAGCTTGTACTATGGCAATCAAACTGCAAACAATTGTATATTTCTAATTACATACATATCGTAAATAAACTACAACTAGACACAGAACAAATGGTTGAGCTCATCACACGAGCATTTGTCCTGGTTGAGAAGCCCATGACCGCTGCCTTAGCAACCTGGATCACCAACTGCTAGGTCAGTGGGTCACTATTGATACAAATGTATCACTCATATAACATAAGCTTGTAAGTTGTTGTTCTACGGGTCATTTTAACTAAATCATTACTAAATAACCACTTTTTTCATATCCATTCCACTGCTGAAGAACTCCATTCTCAGACGTTGGTACTCATCAGTCTACTCATAGCAGAAATTAAAAGAACCGTCTTGTCTAATATTCTCTTTATTTAACTTAAGGTTGTTTTCATTTCAGAATAATGATGACACAAGAGTACTCATAAGAAATAATGATGAATTAATGCACAACCCTAAATATGAAGAATTATTTGCACCCACATATGGACCAGACAACCCGTTTCAAACACAACAAATGAAAGCAAATAGAAACATATTATCGGGTTATGTAGAAAAGGCTCATATTAGTGACTTTCAGTTCGAAAATCAGAGACGAACATTCACGAGTTACGGGTATGCTATGGATCCTTCTACAGATGGTGATACAGCGAGTGGTGATGCTATTGTTGGTGAGTATAATAAAATATACCAGCTTATCTACCTTAGTTGTATTTAATTTCATTCCTCAATATGAATAACATATCAATTCTAAACCTTTTATGGAAACAATATTACTCTACCTTTTGGGAGTTCATCAATTTTTAAATGAAGACTTGCTTTCGACAGCATCTCTGCTCGCTTGTATGTCGATTATCACAGTAAATAGTAGACTCTGTGCTATTCTAATGTATAAACTATATAATTGTAAAGTATCATCTAAATCCATACAGTAGTTTTACTGCAGCAAAAAGTAGTGGAGCAATTCTTATTTGATTATGCTTTAATTTTAACACCTGGAGATGGTTAGGAGACTGAAGAGTCTATATCATTCCCTAACCCCCTAACTATCTCCAGACACAAAAATCATAACATAAAATTGCTCCATTACAACATGGAAGAAGGATAAACATACAAACAAACACACTTTCGCATTAATAATATTAGTGAGAGTGAAGGATAGATGATGATGATGATGATGATGTCTTTCTCGACGTGTCCGCCGACGGCGACCCTATGGCAGCCTCCTGGCATGTGAACAGATGTGACTGGCAAAGCCAAATTTCTCCCTGAATGTGCGGTTACAGGTTACACAATAGAGTGGACTGCTTTTATTGACCGCTTTCGTTGACCACACCGGACAACTGCGGTGGTGCAGGCATGGAGGTCCTTTAGTTAGGATGGTTTCCATGCCTACCATGTCTGACCGCCGCAACACTTCAGAGTTCGGAACACGATCCTGCTACTTAATTCTGTTGTTTTTTCTTACACTCAGACCAGTAATGTTGTTTTGATCATAGATGTATTTGTTTTCAGTATCAGCAATGGTCGCAGCTCCAGAAGAAGCAGAAGGCAAGTCTGTATTTGAAACAATAAAGAAGAGGCCACTTGACAAAAAGAAGAGAAACAGAAATGACAATCCTGAAGACATAACCGGGTTCTTAGGGCCTTGGGGTGGATTTGAGGGTGAACAGAGGTACAAATTATTTCATAAAAAATATTTTTACTAATAAAATGTATATTCAATATACAGTCATTAATTATCAGTATTCCATCTCAGTCTTTTTCCATGATATTTTATTTATGGTTGATGTGATCACAACTTCATCATGAGAAAAGAATATTTTGGCTTACTATACCACACTGGCTAGGTGGATTGGTGTAGGATTTGTTTCAACTTTTCCTTCTCTTTACAGTAACTGTTGCCCAGTATAGCTTGATCCCTTAGTGTGTTCTTACGACACACACAGGATGAATACGGGTGGTGACACACTTAATCTGTTATTACATGGACAACAGATTTCTCTTGACATTATTAAACTTTAATGGCCTTTTTGAGATCAAGTTTTTTCCTACCACTATTTAGAGCTTTGCCTTTTATGTAAAAAACTATAAATATTTTCAGAGTAATGCGGCCTGAAGGAGAAGAGGCGAAGGAATTGGCTGAGATAGTTGCCAAACGACAGAAGAAAGGCAAGGTTGATGACGATAAGCCTTTAGAAGAGAAATCAATATTCCACAGTAAGTGCTATATTATATACAATTTGCTGTATAGCATATGCGGTGGTTTAAATACCGAATAGAGTCATTACTTTTGCTACAACTAAGGTGGGGAAGAAACACATAGCCTTCCTTATGCTGTATTGTTTGTTGATGTGTAGGTGTCTTGGTTTTAGAATTTAACTCTTTAAAACATTTTTACAGGTGTTCAGAAATTTGAAAATAAGAGTTCTAGTAAATATATTTACTTTTTTATTGTATGTTTAAATAATGCATAGCAGCATAATATAATGAACAAAATGAATGAGATTGAAGATATATTTAGTTGTTACATAATTTCTAGTAGCACAGATGACATACAGGCTTAAGTGATCACCTGGTTATTCCTACTACCTCAGTGTTTTGGGTTTGATTCACATATGACAACACTTTATGTTATCTCCAAATTGTTATTCTGAGTCCGGGTATTTTTTGTGTCCGTTTCATGTATGTTTCTAAAGTCTACCTTGACAAAAGACGAGTATTTCTAGTGTGATAGTTGTTTTTAAAATAAAAAAGTCAAGTATTATTGCATGGCGTCTTGTGTGGTTGCAGTCGACGCGGCTACGGACTACCAGGGCCGGTCTTGGGTGGAGGCGCCACGCTCCGAGACTCAGCTGCGGAGCGACACCCCGCCCGACAAGTGCTTCCTACCCAAGGTAATTCATTCATTGTTTTGTTTTGTTATAAAAAAAAGAAAGAAAAGAGAGTGTGTACTCATGTACGCACGTAAGATGTTATACTTTTTTGGCGCAACTAACTTCAGACTGTGCAACTAACTTCAGACTGTTGCTTTTTTCTGTCGGTGTGTGCGCGCATCGTCAAAATTCACTCTCATCATTTTTCCCAATAGCGCCAAAAGAAGTGTAACTTCAAAAAACAAAACACACATTATATATTATACACATTACAGTATTACGTACATATTGAGATATAATACTACTGACTAGATGCCTGCGATGTTAGTCATGGCTGATCAAATAAACTCTTATGTTATAAACGAAATTGAAACGATTAATTTGCTATAATTATGTGTTTTGTTGCCTGTCAAGAAATTGCGATTTCTGATTAGCAACTCAACGACTTGAAAATGCTTTTAAAGAATTAAACTCAAATACATTGTTTTATATTCTAACTGATACTGTAAATGCCAATGTGGGTTTGTTTGCTAGTTTGTTAAACTTCCTCACCTAAACCAATAAACCGATTTAAAAAATCTTTCTAAGCTGATGGAAAAGTATGTTATCAGCAAGTAGAATAGGCTAGTTTTAATCACAATAACTGACATATACGCAGGCGGAGCCACAGGCAAAGGTTAATATTTTATACATCTAACAATTTTTCATCTGATACTATTACAGGCTCACATCTTCACGTGGAAGGGTCATACAAAAGGTGTGGCCACGGTACGCTGGTTCCCAGGAACTGCTCATCTCATGCTCTCCGCTGGAATGGACTGCCGAGTCAAGGTACACACTATTTCTTCTATCATTTCTCTCTCTTTGACTGACTATCTTTTAAATCTGTCTTAAATGTGTGTGTCAGAAGGAGAGACAGTTCACCCGATGGTGGCTTTGTGGAAAATGTAGGGTCTAATGTATGTTAAGTACACAATTGGACCATTGAAGACTGTAGATGATGATGTTAAGTTAAAAGTGTTTCATATGTACACTTATTTTTCTACTGTTTTTTTTTTAAATAAAATAAAATATGCTTAATAAATAATTTAGATGACGTCATAAGAAGAAGTCTACTAAAGGAACAAAATCTGCAGAACATATCAACTTGTCTAGCCAGCGCTGTATAGTAGATCAAAACTTCCATTCTAAGGAGAGTCCTTTGTCCAGCAGTGGACTCTAACAGGGTGTTGATGTGAAGTTAATTAAAACCTACTAATTATTATACATGTGCCAACTCATTTTAACTTCTGCAAAATTTTATATTCATGATGGATGAATATGAGAAGAAAAGAGAATAAGACGTCACAAATAAATTTAGAAAGCATTTTAATTCAATTCTGTCTCCGAAAAAAGAGGATTTATTCAACAATGTTGGTAGACCTCATGTGTTTATAGATATATGATGTCTATCAACACTGTGATAGGGTGAATGCTGGTGATCTGGATGTCGTAATAGCAGCTGTTTCGGATCCCTCCTATGTCAGGCGCAGAGTGGCACACCGTGTGGTTTTAGTCGGTCCGATTCCGACACACCACCCCGCCGTAAACCCCGGTGGGGTGACGGCCCGAGGGGGATTCCACACGTTAAAAAAAAAAAAAAAAGGGCGAATGAGGTTAGTAAAGTTACTACAAGTTATATACATATAATAAAACAGGATATATTTTTTCAGATTTGGGAGGTTTACGGCGATAGGCGCTGCATAAGGACGTACTTCGGGCATAGACAAGCTGTTAGGGATGTCAATTTCAATAATAGCGGGAAACAGTTTTTATCGGCAGGTTTGTATACTCATTGTAAATATTAAGTCTTATATATCACTGTACGCCATGCCGCTCTCTACTTCGTTGAGTTTTGTGGGTTCAAACACCACATGGGACAACACTGTGTGATCCACAAATTGTTGTTCTGAGTCTGGGTGATCTTTGTGTCCGTTTCTTGTATGATTGTAAAGTCCCCCGCGACACAGGATTTAGTCTTAGTGCGGTGTTGTCTTTAAAAAAAAAACAAAATATAATATTATAAAAAGTGATAAGTCACTTGGTTAAGACCAAAAATATATAATTATGAAAAAATAATTAGAACCCTCATAATGGTATCGAGTGGTATGGTTTTACCTTTATATGGCTTAAATCATGTCTCCATAACAAAGTTCATATTATATTGCGAAGAATCGACAATAATTAAGATTCATCATCATCAACAGCCTTTTACAGTCCACTACTGGACATAGGCCTCTCCTTAGCAAAGAGGTTTTGGCCTACTATACCACGCTGGCCAGACGGGTTGGAATAGGGTTTGTTTCAAGTTTTCCTTCTCTTTGTAATTAAGATTAAGTAGAAACAATTTTTTTACTCACCTACTAGTTTTGACAGTCTATGTATGTTTCTATGTTCCATCGTAGCGCTTAAACTACTGAATCGATTTTAATAAATGAGTTAACAATGGTTGTGTTGTAATGGCCCGAATAACATAGGCTATATCAATTTTATCCAAAAGTTTCTTGTAGTCTGCAGTGTTTTTTATTTTTTTTTCTTATTATGGCATTGTGGATGGACGTGTGTCGTATGTCCCTCCGACACAAAGGCAGGATCTTCCGACCAGGCGAGGTGATCGTGCCTGGCGGGCCGCTTCCCAACGATTGATGTTGGGATATTGTATATATGCTAATTGCCACGCGAATCTCTATATCACGATACAGGATTAGTAGTTGCATTGTAGTTCATTACATTCATACGTTTCGTTCATACTTCATAGTTCGATGTATCTTCGCTAGATGGCGCTGTTGTATATTTTTCTTTGTGCTGTAATGTGGAAGTCACCACAGTATAGATCGGTGAATGAGCTGATGGCTCAGCAGGTGATAAGGCACCACCAACATCCATGGGCATCTGCAAGTTAAGACTCGCAAGTGCTTTCTTATCCTTTGAAACCCCTCTCAGAACCAGTAGGAGGAATTTAGGTTTCCCTTACCTATGAGATCTAATGCTAGGTATTTTTTATCTGTTTTGCCCTCAGCGTACGACCGTTACATAAAGCTGTGGGACACAGAGACTGGCGAATGCATATCCAGGTTCACGTCTCGGAAGGTGCCGTACTGCGCTAAGTTCAACCCCGACGAGGACAAGCAGAACCTCTTTGTGGCCGGCACCTCTGACAAGAAGATTATTTGTGTAAGTTTTAATAATCAATCAATAATTGATGTAAAGACATCACTTATAGGGCACCAACTCTATATCGTCATCCTCAGATGCTTTTCATCATACGGTTGAACTTTAATTTGTTATGTGGAGTGACTACCTTCAGTCCTCTACAACCCAAATACGATACTGAAGTTCTGTAGAATGAATTGTCAGTTTTTGTAAGTTTAGGACTCCAACTACCCTTACGTCGGCGGCTTTATGAGCCATCGACGGGACTGTGAGACGCCAGAGAGTGGGGACCTCTGGTGGCGGATTAGTTGCTGCGGTCGGCGATAGGATAATTTGTTGCGACCTGGTCGCAAAAATGCGATCGGGCCGCAACAAATTATAACAACCACACTGATAGGTGGGGAAGCCTTTGTGGCCTCCCCGGGATAGGGCTGACTAGGCGCAACGTTGTTTCTGGAGGGGACCTGAAATAAAATGGTCCGGGTCCCCTTCAGAAAAGGACGCCTGAGACTGGTCGCGGGGGTGGTTTTTAGTGGCAACACCACATACTCCTGGCGCCTACGTCCCCGAGTAGTCGGAGATCCGAAGGGATTTTCCACCCTGACAACAAAAAAAAAGGGGCTCCAACCACCCTTAACGATTGCCATAAACATTCATATCGCATCCGGGAGAACGCAACTACCTGTATGATACTTGAGAGAATTCGTCCCCATCGAGTTCTACTGTAAGGAAATTGTCGGTGAGAAGGGGTAGGCAGAGATAATCAATCTCCACTTACTACGGTCCTGACAACCCTTTGTTTAGTTTTTCAACGGCAAATAGAAACACGAGTATCAAACACAAATACCTGTATGATACTTGAGAGAATTCGTCCTCATCAAGTCCTAATTAGTAAGGGAATTGTCTTCCAG